>SJYA01001698.1:202527-222185 GCA_006410615.1 Neotragus moschatus | reverse complement strand
GAGACATTACTTTGCCAACAAACGTCCATCTAGTCAAAGCTATGATATTTCCAGTAGTCATGAATGGATGTGAGAGTTGGATCATAAAGAAAGCTGAGTGCCGAACTGATGCTTTTAAATGGTGCTGCTGGAGAAGACTCTTTAAGAGTCCCTTGTACTGCAAGGAGATCCAACCAGTCCACCCTATCAGTTCTGAATATTCATTGTAAGGACTGAGGCTGAAGCTGAAGTTCTAATACTTTGGCCACCTGATGCAAAGAGTCATTTCATTGGAAAAGACTGTGATGGTGGGAAAGACTGAGGGAAAGAGGGGAAGGGTGTGACAAAGGATTAGATGGTTGGATGGTATCATTGAATCAATGGACATGAGTTTGAGCAAACTCCAGGAGACAGTGAAGGACAGGCTGATGTGCTGCACTTCATGGGGTCACAAAGAGCCAGACACACTTAGCAACAGAACAACAACAACAACAACAACTGTGTTATTTGACAATTAAAAAATACTGATGCATATTATAGTTAGACCTTGAAAAGATAATTTTACATGAAGGAAGCCAGTCAAAAAACACTACATGTATAATTTAATTTATTTAAAATTTGGAAAATGGGCAAATCCATAGAGACAGAAAGGAGTTAATAATAGTCTGGGAGGAGGGGGTGGGAGTGATTGCTAGAAATGCAGAGTGACCACTGAGAATGGGGTTTCTTTTTGTGTGATCAAAATGTCTTATAATTGACTGCAGCTTTGTTTGCATAACACTGAAAACCATAAAATTACTTACAAAATGAGTGTATTATGTGATATGTGAATTCTATCTAAAAAATATTTAAGGTTGAAAAGGCGGTCGGGGTAATGGACTCTATTTTTAATTCTTTTGGCTAACTTTCCTAATAGCTCAATTGGTAAAGAATCCACCTCCAATGCAGGAGACCCAGGTTTGGTTTCTGGGTCAGGAAGATCCCCTGGAGAAGGGATAGGCCACCCAGTCCAGTATTCTTGGGCTTCCCTTGTGGCTCAGCTGGTAAAGAATCCACTTGCAATGCAGGAGACCTAGGTTCGATCCCTGGCTTTGGAAGATCCCCTGGAGAAGGGAAAGGCTACCCACTCCAGTACTCTGGCCTTCTTTTGCTCAAATATAGGACAAGTTTCCATCTTTCTTTAATATTTTAGACTTCTAAAGGAGTTTTTTTGAGGTAAGGTGTCAAAAAAATTATATGAAAAGTACATAGCCTGAAAAGTCCATGAAAGCATCAACTACTTTCTAAATAAATTTCCAAATGGTGAATTGAAATTGGCAAAGCATAGATGCATTACTTTGCATCATATCTATTACTTTCCATGATCTCTTCCAATCACTGCTTATCTGGCTTCATTGAGGCATGTAAAAATCTCTAAAATTCTCCCCTTTAAACACAAAACATGTCTGCCCTGCAACAAAGTTCAGTCTGAATGGTATGTTCTGTTTACAGGTTGGTTTCCTCCGACATCTTGAACTGCTTTCAAACACTTGAAGTCAAAGATCCCAATGCCCTTTTTGGAATGAACTTGCCCCTGATTTTTACAACCTTATGTATCTTAACGGAATTTTAATACATCTGTTTTTGATTCATTTACACTTAAATCATCAAAACACCAGCCTTTTAGGGCAATCTGATATCCGTGAAGACTGTTGAAACTTTTCGGTCATCATTTAGAACATTAAAAAAAAAAAAACAGGAAGTTTTGCTTTCCCCAGAATAAACGAAAATGCTGAGGAGTTTGTGTTCAGTGTTCTAAACTTGTCCACAAAAGTTGTCTCATCTGTAGGAGGCACAGGGACAAGCAAGATGCTGGCGACCCACTCATTGGAACCGGAACTGCTGGTTTTTTAACAGACAGAGCATGTATCATTCAGAACACAGGCTACATCACTGCTGGCTTTCAGACCTTTGTGTTCTAATGAAAAGTTCCCAAAGTGCTAATTCGCATCACTGCGGATGTGTTGTCTAGCTTCATGCTTCCATATTTGAACGCATTACGACTCACCCGATATTATGAGACATTTCATGGCACTTTATTTGAAGAGTGCTCAGCAACTGTTTTAAATTTACTTTTCACATGAGATGTAAATTCGTTTTCTACACAAGGTGTAGAAAGTTACTGTACATTTTATATATCACTGGTGCCATAAAATTGCTTTTCCCATTGGGGTATATCCATCATAGGTAAATTAGTGCTCATATGATAAAAGAAAAAATAGTTTAGTTTAAAAATACTTTATTTTAAAAGTTAGTGAGTTTTTTTTCTGTATGTGTGCACTGTTAAATCAGTCTGTATCTTGAGTAAATATATATCAGTGATGCATTAAGTGACCTTCATCGTCTCAAATTTTCCTTCATTTTTTTCAAAATGAAATACTTAATCCTGTATTTACTTACTCGGCACCATATGGATCGGCTACTATCATTTCATCCCAAGTGTCCATTTGAGAATCAATTTCCCTTTTTAAGAAGTTTACTTGATCTGACAATTAATAGCCTAGCTTTATAGAATTATTTTTTTTTTCTGTGTAGAATATACAGAGAAAATTCCAAGTGATATGAGGGTATTTTTCTGAAGTGTCTTCTCTAGTCTTTTCCTCTTGAATAGCTTCCAGGATTTATAGAGTTTCTGAATGTATATTTATTTTTACATGATTTAAATTCCATGTGTAAAAAAGCAAATGGAGTTTCATTTTTCTTTAAGTAATTGAAGTCTACATTGTATGTTCAAATGGACTAGACAGTCACAAGACTGACCCAAACTGAAATCAAATCTGATTTTTATGCAGTGTTTTCTCTCTCAAGAGCTATTGGGGATACACGCTTTAATGTAAAGAACTTTTACGACTTGAAAATTATCAATTTGCTCCACATGCACACAAGTTTAACCTTTGCCCTTATCTATGTAAGACTAGAAAATATCACAATTGTTTCTCAAAGATACACGGAAATATTAAACTCTGAATAAAACTCAATGCTCCAGAATATTCTGAGATAATGATTAAGGAATTTAAGTGTCAGTCCCTCAGTCATGTCCAACTCTTTGCAATGCCATGGACTGTAGCTTACCAAGCTCTTTTGTCTGTGGGATTCTCTAGACAAGAATACTGGAGTGGGTTGCCATTTCCTTCTTGAAGGATCTTCCCAACCCAGGACTGAATTTGGGTCTCCTGCATTGCAGGCAGATGCTTTACCATCTGAGATGATTACTTCAACCCTAAAAAAAAAAATAGATCTGTATATTTTTTCATATAATAAAACTTACAATCAGAAATGCATGGTGTTTCAAACCTAGAACTATTCTTAACCATAATAACTCACTAACTATCTTCTTCATATATTAGAATGAAAAAAGCAAGTCCATTTGTCTTTAAGCTGCTAAATCCTCAAGATATGTTAGACAAGTTTCATCGAAACAACTATTTTTGATAATAAAAATTGTTCAAATACAGCTGTTTCCTTCATCCAAAAGCATACTGATGCAATGGATAGTTATTTGTATTCACTAGTTTTCTATTTTATTTTTGTACCATGAGGAGCATGAACTTTCGGTCACAATAATGTAGTAAGTTGAGACTAATGTCTGGATTATTTTGATCGCTTTCTTCTTCTAAGTAAAGTCTACAGCTTGAATCTTAAATTGAATCGCTTAGGTTAAAGCAACTGTTGATAAGGCATGTTTTCTTTTGTGAAAAGGTTTTCAATGTGGTATTTATTTAAGGTTACTAGCTAATGATGCTTCTGAATTTCTTCCTATCAAAGGATAGAATTCAAGGCCATTTGTCTGATATTATGATTACAATACTGTTATCATATGAATGAGAAATTTCTCACAAGTTCTTCACATTTATCTGTGGTGGTGGTTTAGTCACTAAACTAATGATTTAGTGATTCTTGGCCCCCACGGACAGTCATCCACCAGGCTCCTCTGTCCATGGGATTCTCCAAGCAAAATACTAGAGTGGCTTGCCATTTCCTTCTCCAGAGGATCTTCCTGACTCAGAGATCAAACTCAGGGCTCTTGCATTGCAGGCAGATTCTTTACGGACTGAACCAATTTGTCTGCTGTTGCTGCTGCTAAGTTGCTTCAGTCATGTCCTACTCTGTATGATCCCATAGATGGCAGCCCACCAGGCTTTCCCGTCCCTGGGATTCTCCAGGTAAGAACAATGGAGTGGGTTGCCATTTCCTTCTCCAATGCATGAAAGTGAAAAGTGAAAGTGAAGTCACTCAGTCGTGTCAAACTCTTAGCGACCCCATGGACTGCAGCCCACCAGGCTCCTCCAAACATGGGATTTTTCCAGGCAAGAGTCCTGGAGTAGGGTATCATTGCCTTCTCCAAACCAATTTGTCTAGGTTTGTTAAAAGATATATTGATAATATGTGTAAAAAATATTTGAAAAAATTTTCATGGGTCCTGGTTGGTAGAAATTTGATACTGAGAAGAAAGACATCATTTTTTAGTTGAATAAATATTTTCTTCAGCTTAATGAGTGGCAGATCTCTCCCCTGGTGGCTCAGTGTTAAAGAATCCACCTGCCAGTGCAGGAGAGGTGGGTTCAATCCCTGGGTCAGAAGATCCCTTGGAGAAGGATATGGCAACCCACTCTAGTATTCTTGCCTGGAAAATTCCATGGACAGAGGGGCCTGGTGCGTAACAAGCCATGGGGTCACAAAACTGTTGGGCACAACTTATCAACTGAACAAGAACAACAACAACATCTGTTGCTGGATGAGCAACTGATAAAGGTGAGAAAATAACCCCAAATTGGTTTTGGCTTCAAAAATTTTAGGAAATATTAGGCACAACTGTGGTTGAAAGCATCTCTTCCTCTCCCTGTGTCATGCTGGTTTTCTTCCCCAAATTTTTATTGGTCAAATGCATGAACAGTTATATTAATGGACCCACTCTTCCCTCTGAAACCACTGAACAGTTATTCAGAAAGCCTTTATTTTTAAAAAATTTAAAGGTTTTTATTTTATATTGGTGTATAATGAATTAACAATGTTGTGATAGTTTCAGGTGGACAAAAAAGGGCCTCAGCCATATACGTGCATGTATCCATCCTCCCCAAACTCCCCTCCCATCCAGGCTGCCACGGGACATTGAGTGGAATTCCTTGTGGACAGCCTTCATTTTAAACCTTGCATTTTATTAATTTATCTGAACTTCCAAAGCGTATAATGAACAGATGACGTCTACTTGCTTTATAGACATAAGCATTTATAAATGAAAAACTCACATTTTATTTCTAGCGTTATCCCATTTACAAATACTTGAAGGTGTTATTATTACACAGCTGAATAAATAGTTATAAAATCTTAAACCTTTTGTTATAGTGTTTTTCTTAGATCCAATATTAAAATCAAAAGTTTCTGATGGCATTCTTTTCACTATGGAATATTAGACACAAATTAAAATAATAAAAATAATGTCTTTATTTCACCCTAGCCATTTAGGTTCATATTTAAGAGCTTATCTGATCATGAAATTTTAACCTGCTTCATGGAAATAAGCTTTTCTATTCTGATAGCTCTGCCTGTCTCTGCCCTGCCTATACAAATGGACCCATATTTTCTGCGAGCTATTTGCAGGGGTGCAAGCCATCTGCGGCTGAATGATTAGTGGAGTTCAGGAATACAGATCCTGTATCTGGTCCCTATTGGCCATTTATTTCTGTTTTATTGTTTTAATTATAAAGGCTGATCTTCATGGTGACATATATTGTTGCTGTGTTGAAAGTAACCTCAAGTATTCATGTACTTGTGAATTGCACTATAATTTTGAGAGACCTTAGCCTGAGATTAATTCTGGGTGCCAGTGCTGTTGGGATGGTTCTGTGCCACACTGTGGTCCTGAAACTGGAAGTTACATTTCAATGTTAACTGGCTGTTACATGACAAGTAAACAAGTTTAATTGTGTTATTCACCTCATTGACTTTAATGAGTCAATAATAGATGTAATAGGCACCTCAGGACCAGATGGCATAGGGTAAAAAGTCCCCATGAATACCACTTTTTCATCTCAAGTATCGGATAAATATGTTAACTTCCTGCGCTATGGCAATTGTTGAGATGTCTTAGCAGCTGGTCAGTTACCCTACACCGCAGGGGCCGTTGGTGCTGATTATAGCTTAAGCCTCAGCTTTATAGCTGGAGAGACATTTAAAAAACCTCTCTTCCTGAACTGTAAGGCAACATCATAATTGAATAAGTGTATAAAAATATTTTTTCAGTTAAACAAAAGTTCGGTGAATCACATTAAAAGAAGTTACAGAATCAATCTGAGGATTAGGAAGAGCCTGCCCAAATGATAAACGTCACTTTCACAGGCACTGATGTGTCATCCCTTAATTCTTTTTCCTTACATGCACACATACACACAAGCACGCAGAATACACNGTCATAATTGAATAAGTGTATAAAAATATTTTTTCAGTTAAACAAAAGTTCGGTGAATCACATTAAAAGAAGTTACAGAATCAATCTGAGGATTAGGAAGAGCCTGCCCAAATGATAAACGTCACTTTCACAGGCACTGATGTGTCATCCCTTAATTCTTTTTCCTTACATGCACACATACACACAAGCACGCAGAATACACCTTGATTGGTAAAGTGACAGTAAGCAAGTATTGTGGAAGAAATTACCTTACTTTCATAGGAAAGGATACACCTTTAATTTTGTCTTCAGTCCGCTTTGCAAAAAGTTGCTTAGAGTTGTCTGCCTCTTAATATGCTTAATAATTTTTTTAAGTAAAAAAAAATTTCTTTTCACCTTCGTGAGATATTGAAGAGCTCTTTCTCAAGCTGATGTTGCTGCTATCTTGGCAACCAAGGCAATGCTTTCAACAGTTCATATGTTATTATGTTCTTAGAAAGCCAAGTAAATATTTGCCTTGTCAGTTTACTATTATATAAAATTTGAATTCCCCTTTCTTTTGATGAGACTTCAGAGCCCAGAAAAGGCACTAACCCACAGTCAGGAGTCTGTGGCTCATTGAACGTCACTGTGCTGTGCTGTCTCTCCAATCCTGTCTGACTCTTTGCGACCCTATGAATCACAGCCTGTCAGGCTCGGCTGCCCATGGGGTTCTCCAGGCAACAATCCTGCGGTGGACTCCACGCTGTCCTCCAGGGGATCTTCCCCACTCAGGCATCCAACAGGCGTGTGCTGCATTGGCACGCGTGTTCTTTTTATCTCCTGTATTGGCAGGCTGATTGTAACCACTAGCGCCACCCCAGAAGCCCTATCAAAAAGAGACTGAGTAATCACTTTTAAGCTTGCTGCTGCTGCTAAGTCGCTTCAGTCGTGTCCGACTCGGTGTGACCCCAGAGACGGCAGCCTATGTCCCCCGTCCCTGGGATTCCCCAGGCAAGAACACTGGAGTGGGGTGCCATTTCCTTCTCCAATGCATGAAAGTGAAAAATGAAAGTGAAGTCACTCAGTCGTGTCTGACTCTTAGCGACCCCATGGACTGCAGCCCACCAGGCTCCTCCATCCGTGGGATTTGCCAGGCAAGAGTACTGGAGTGGGGTGCCATTGCCTTCTCTGAACTTTTAAGCTTAATTTCATCACTAAAAATTGTGCCGTATTTCCGTAGATTTAATACCTAAGATTTTCGCTGTCACCCTGTGCCCTGCTGTCTGGGACACTATACAGTTGTGCTGGATTTGATGGCAGAGTAGCAATGGCTGCTTCAGCGCTCCCCTCCGTAAGTGTATCTTCGAGGATCTGTGAGTGGAAAGATGCTTTCACAGTATTACTCGTTGCTAGTCTGTCTTGGTGAATGGGACTTTTATTCACTTGGTTATGATAGATTGAAGCTGTTTTTTTCCTAAGCTGTTTTTCCATCAAAAAGAGACTATTCGTCACAATTTACAGTTTCACATTTGATCCCAGAAAATGAAATTCAAGTCCTGGAATGGAGGAATCGATAATTCAGGAAAAGTCTCCTACTGAGAAAAATGAGAAACCCTGAATAATCTGTTAAAATCTGTAGCAATATCTTGAGAAGCTTCCAAGATCCACCATAACAAGCCCGTTCGTAGACTTTAAATCGTTGGGGGTAGCCTGATGATCCTGAAGGATACTGTGGAGACTCTGAGAAGACCAGTAGAGTT
Organism: Neotragus moschatus; assembly: GCA_006410615.1. NCBI lineage: Eukaryota > Metazoa > Chordata > Mammalia > Artiodactyla > Bovidae > Neotragus > Neotragus moschatus. Next base: position 214,040 of record SJYA01001698.1, on the reverse strand, counting down.
TAATTGTTCTCTGGGATTAGAAGATTAAAAACGTTAGTTCCAGACGCACCAAAAGCTGAAGCAGTCCAACAAGCCAACCCCCCTCCCCCAAAAAATAGGTTCAGGTTACTAAAAAAGCTCTATGATAAAAGTGAGGGGAACACGACAGAGATCCCCTTTGGTGATAACTGAGATTCTGTCGTTGCTGAAAACAAGACAGCTGACTGACAGAATCCCTAGGCTCCTAACAGGGAACTAAAAACTTTTCAAACCAGAGCATTTCCTCACACCTCAAAGTACTTCTCAATGTTTTATTAGCAAATTCTCCACTGGGCAAACAAGAAACAAACAACTTTTTTGAAAGAGAATAAAACAGAGTACGTGAAGAACATAATGGATACATCATGCAAACATTTTAAAAAGAAATACGCTGCATAATTTCAACACATAAAGTGCCCTAGTAATAATTTTCACAGATAATTCAAAAATATGTAAAAAAGCACCACATGGAAATAATAATGAATGAAGGGTAATTAGAACACAATAAATGCATTTAGCAGTGGAATAGACACAACTAAAGAGAGAATCAGTGAACAGAACATTCGGAGAAAGTACTTCTCCCAAAGAACAGACTAAAGAGCAGAAGTATAAAAAGGTTTCAGAGACACAAGGAATAAACTGATAGAGGTTAACGATATATACAGAGGGAGCTAACAAATGCAAGAAAAAGAGACTAGAGAGTACATTTCCAAAAAATGGTAATTTCAAAACTTATAGAGGACACTATTTCAAATGTATTACAATCTCCAAGCAGAAACACACACACAAACACACATGGTACATCGTAATATAACTGCTAAAAGAAAACAGAGATTGCGTCTTAAAAACATACATAAAAATTCACAGCTTACATTCAAAGGAAAATGATACAACCAAGATCCGATTTCTAAACTGGAATAGTGAAAGCTACGAGACAACGTCGTTATATTTTCAAAGTGCTCCAAACAAACAGAAGTGATGAAAACCCATCATCTTAGAGCCCCTTGGACATTTAAAATATGCTTACGAATATCTCCATTAAAGAAACTGAGGGAAAACATCACCAGTGGACCCCATCTAGAGAGTCAAAGAGCCCTGATGTTTAGTGTTCAGATTATTCCAGAATGTTACGGGACTGAGCCAGATTGCTCTATTTCTGTTCTTCCTTTCTCCTAAAAGGTAGCTGGACGCTAGGGCAGACTAGATCTCTGGTTTGGGAGGAGAGAGTCTTGTTTCCATCGTATCTCTACCTTTCTACATTCTGCCTTTCAGTCTCTATCTAGGCTCCTGTGATCTGCCCTCTCCCCATCACCATTTCCTTTCTCTGCCCTCCCAAAATAACCTGCAATTTGGGCATAATCTTAGACATATTTCAACTACTTTGGCTCCAGTCCTAATTATTTCAGTAAGTAGAAAAATAAATATACATATTCCAGGTAGGTTGGGATTTGGGACAGAAGACACATGTTCTTACATTATCTATCCTGCATATATTCTCTGCTTGAGAGACTGGAAGAGGAAAGGTCGTGACAATGCCCAGACCTCACACATGGCTGTGTTCCTTCCTGCACGGACCATAGCTTCACTCCAGGACTGCACTTAGGCTGACCTGGAGTGATTTCCCCTTCTTTATGCTGAACTACAATTTGAAGAAGCAGTCTCTAGACACAGAAAACTTAAACATAACTTTTCCTAAGCCTGATACAAACAAAATATCTGTTTTAGAATTGGAGAGAGTCCTTTGCCCATACTGGAAAAGGAAATGACATCCCACTCCAGTATTCTTACCTGGAGAATCCCATGGACAGAGGAGGCTGGCAGGCTGCAGTCCGTGAGATGGCAAGAGTCAGTCATGACTTAGCGATATACTTCACCACCTTGTGCATATATCACTTGGCTAAGTTAAAATCATTCTTACCAGAAAATATTTATAAAAAGCCCAAATCTAAGCAGTCACATGTATTGATGAGCCGGAACACATGTACAACTGTGGCGGATTCATGTCAATGTATAGCAAAACCAATACAATCTTGTAAAGTAATTAGCCTCCAATTAAAATAAATCAATTTATTTTAAAAAATAAAAATAAAGTCCAACACTTATTGACATCTGATGGCCAGTGGAGACAGCATTCCTGCCATGCATTAATTCATTTCTCAATGTACAGTCATACTGGCTCTTTCCCCAAATAAGCACTTTTCAAATGACTTTTGAATCGACATTCCAAGATCCCTGGACATCTTCTTTTCAAAGTCCCCTTCAGCTAACTTTACTGTATAAGAATCTATAAACTCTACACACTTGGCAATATGACAGAGTGTGCTTTCTCTTGGGAAGTATTCTTTATTCTATTTTGTGTTACAACCAGAATGAGTCCACTCTGTACTCGTGACAATCCAGACAGATGTTCATGTGAAATATTGTGTCCCATAGCCCATGTCACTATTTGGCATGTCTTTAAAATATACTATGTGAGAGTACTTAAAATGGTTTGGAAAATATTCTTCTTTAGCACTATAGGAAATAAGAATAGTAAAGTAACATTTTTAAAAAACACATTTAAATAATGGAAAACTCTCTGGAGCACATAAAAATAATTTGGTGTCCTAGCAGGGCCATATTATAAAGCTCAGTAAAAATAGACAGTATCATTTAAGAACGACAGTAATTTCTGCAGGAAGAAAAGTAGAAAACAAAACTCCAAAATAAAGTCATATATGGTAATATACGACTTGCAGAAAATGCTCACTTCTATGAAATCATTACTGTATCATTACTTAGTTATGGGAGCAAATGGGAGAAAACAGGTGAAAATAAAATTGTGATTTCTGCGTTTCCCTTAAGAGAATGTTTAACTCCATTCCAGAAACAAAAATGTACTCTGAATGAACTTCAGTTGCAAGCTCCTGTCTCCAAAAATTAAGCAAGATAAAAATGAAAAAGCACACTAATTCTCTACCAAGTTAAAACTTGCAATTTATTTATAGCTAAGAATTTATCCAGGGCAGGCAATTCTATGAAAGAAAAGCATTAAGCTGCAACTGCTTTTTCACAGTTATATTTGTAAAAATTAAGACTATATGTACTGCAGATTTTGATAAAAATGCTCACACTTGTGGTTCTAATATTATAATCTACCCTATTTCATAAAGAACTATGAAATAAAATAAAGCTACATTAGAAGCCCCTAAGGAATTTATACTCTTAAGTATTATAAACAATGCATACACACATGAATTTGAAAGTAATAAGCTACCTTTATAACATGGGCTGCCCAGGTGGCTCAGTGGAGAAGAATCTACCTGCTAATGTAGGAGACATGGTTCAATCCCTGGGCCATGAAGACTGCCAGGAGAAGGAAATGGCAACCCACTCCAATATTCTTGCCTGGGAAATCCCGTGGAAAGAGGAAGAAGCCTCGTGGGCTACAGTCCATGGGGTCATAAAAAAGTTGGTCACAACCAGTGACTGAGCACAAATACACACTAAAACTATTCACATGTATAAATGCATATTAAGCAAGTCTCTAAATAATCTGAATAGTGGTTTCAAAAGATTTCATGTGAGTACACATCAAGGAAAAAATGTGTATTAAAAATTGAGGTTCAAAAAGTGAGACATACGATTTGGTAGAGAAAAAGAGAAATGTTTCAGATTGGATGTGAGGCAGGCAATTGATCAGTGTGGATAGAAAGTGAGCTATGGGTCTGATTTGAGATTAAACTCTGCCTTTCTTTTTTGTTAAACACAACCTGCCCTCCAACCTTTTTTGAGAAAATAAATTGGTTGATGTAAGTTTCATAGATTTATTAATTTTATTTTGTGCTTTTCTTAGCATTGCTAACATTAGTTTAGGGCCCAGCCTGTATATAGAATGATGAACTACATCCTGAAGCTACCTAAATAGGAATGAAAATACTACACAAAGAAATTCCATGGAAATTGGATGATAAGGTTAAACAGCAGAGCAGTGGATAGTATAGGTTTCAAATCAGCCAGATATGATTTCAAGCTCTGTTACTTTCACTTAGTAGCTATTGTTTCATAGCTACTGTGGAAAATTCTTAAAGAGATAGGAATATCAGACCACCTGATCTACCTCTTGAGAAATCTGTATGCAGGTCAGGAAGCAACAGTTAGAACTGGACATGGAAAAACAAATTGGTTCCAAATAGGAAAAGGAATACGTCAAGGCTGTATATTGTCACCCTGCTTATTTAACTTATATGCAGCATACATCATGAGAAACGCTGCACAAGCTGGAATCAAGATTGTCAGGAGAAATATCAATAACCTCAGATAGGCAGATGACACCACCCTTATGGCAGAAAGTGAAGAACTAAAGAGCCTCTTGATGAAAGTGAAAGAGGAGAGTGAAAAAGTTGGATTAAAGCTCAACCCTCAGGAAACTAAGATCATTGCATCTGGTCCCATCACTTCATGGCAAATAGATGGGGAAACAGTGGCAGATTTTATTTTTTATGGCTCCCAAATCACTGCAGATGGTGATTGCAGCCATGAAATTAAAAGATGATTGCTTCTTGGAAGAAAAGCTATGACCAACCTAGACAGCATATTAAAAAGCAGAGACATTACTTTACCAACAAAGGTCCATCTTGTCAAAGCTATGGCTTTTCCAGTAGTCATGTATGGATGTGAGAGTTGGACTATAAAGAAAGCTGAGCACTCAAGAACTGATGTTTTTGAACTGTGGTGTTGGAGAAGATTCTTGAGAGTGTTCATTGAAAGGACTCATGCTGAAGTTCCAAAACTTTGGCCACCTGATGTGAAGAAATGACTCACTCGAAAAGACCATGACACTGGGAAAGATTGAGGGCAGGAGGAGAAGGGGACAACAGAGGATGAGATGGTTGGATGGCATCACTGACTTAATGGACATGAGTTTGAGTAAGTTCTGGAAGATGGCAATGGACAGGGAGGCCTGGAGTGCTGCAGTCCATGGGGTCGCAAAGAGTCGGACAAGACTGAGCTGAACTGGACTGACTGTTTTATGCACAAGTTGTTTCACCTCTCTGCCACGTTTTCTCATTTGTGAAACAGAAATCTATGACAGCAGGGACTTGGGGTGGGATTTTATAAGAGTGCAGAGTTCAGACAATTCCGGACAATCCTTTATAGGACAGTCCTTTATACTTTAACTGAAGTACTTGCCATTTTCTGTTTTTACATGCATAATGCCAGTCCTTCATCATTGGGCTCCCGTGGTTCTTATAACACTGACTTAACAGAATGCTCATAAATTCCAGTAACTATAGGGCTCTGAGAATCAAAACCATCTCCCACTATATCTAGCTAGGACTCTGAATTCTAAAACTATAGACTTCCCACATAATTTACTCTATACATTAGCATGACTTTGTTATTTCTGTAATCTCTAGCTCAGGCAAATAGCTCTATTGTTCATTGTAAGCATTATCCCTCAACTCTTCAGGAGAAAGCACTGAGCATTTATGTCCTAAATCCTTGAATCTCTTGCTGTAAAATTCCCACCTCTACTTCCCCAAACTTTTCCCCACTGACTCCACCAAGATGACTATACTCAGCAGGTATAAGAAATATACTGTTGGGGAAGGCAGAATATAAAATGTTAAAGACTGTGACTTCTTTGTTTGAGAGGTATTCATGCAGCTTTGTGATAGCATAGCATCATTTTCCATTTTAACCTACTTTGAATAAAATGGTGCTGATTGAGAGCTTTGTGAGAGTTCTGAAATAGATTCAAAAGCAGGACACTTTTTAGGATTAGGGACAATTTCCTATAAAATCATTTACTAGACTTAAAAAGGCAAAGTTCTACTATTAGCCAAAGAAGTAAGATAAATGTGTGTGTCTGGGGGGGGCATTTGGGTGGGGGCTTCGAATTGCGCGGGAAGGAAATGCTTTTAAGATTGTAAATAAAAATTCATCAGTAGGCTGCTGGCTCATGAGGTCTGCCCCGGGACCCCCAGGGCTTTGCAGCTCCTGCGGGTCTGGAATTCTGACACCAGCAAAACTTCAAAGCTTCCTGGAGGGCAATTTTGGTTTGGAATCATTCTGTCCTTCCCACATGTATCTCCACTTTAAAACCCAAAACTTTCACACAGGAAACCAAACATTTATAATCTGCATTTTTGTTCCTTTTATTGCATTTTGAGGGAGCATTACCTCAGTTTATGTCGATTTATATAGTACATTCAACGCTGTAAATTATCTTAAAGTAAAACAACACATCACACGATGATGTTGGAAACATAAGTCATTACTATTTCCTGCTGCAAGCAGATGTTCTTATTTTTAGATCCATGTCAAGATTCATTTGGTTCTTCCAGACTGTTGAGCCGAAGTTTAAGTTTTCTTGTTATCAAAATGAGCTATTATAGTCACGCTGTCATTTGTAAGCCAGGCAAAATGAGTTGCTCAGGTATTCAAGGTAAATCAGACTACATGCATCCCTCTTCCACTGCTGGTTTCAAATATGTCAAAATTTAAACCAGTAAAGAAGAAGCTGTGATAGACTTTAAATGATGGCCCATTATTCGGCATCATTAAATAAGGATGACATTTTAACTTCTATTGAAAGATCATTAGCTATGATTTAAGCGGTGATGGTTTTGCCAGAAGTTTTACAGTTGAGATCTGCAAAATTTGGCTTGGTGTCCCCTTGCTTTTGGGGAGGGCATGTCATTGATCAAAAAGGAGTCACTAGAGAATCAGATATTTATGCACATTTTTGCTGTTTGCCTCTTAAATTCATCAGTCTATCTCACCACTCCTTCTCATTCTCTCTTCTTAGGAAATTGGAGCTTCACTTCTGTGATTCGCTTTCTGCGCCAGTATTTGGCAGATCTGCAGATAGATAAAGATTGTATGCTTCTAGGGACAGGCTGGGTGTAGAGGAAGAATGTATTTGCAAATTGTCAAAGGTGTTTCTTTAGTGATCCATCCGAGGAAGGGCAGAAATCAACAGAATTACGGCAAAGGAACATCAAAGGAATTATTGAGACAGGAAAATCTGTTGGACCCTTGTAACACCATTTCAAAAAAGTGAACTTCACTTGCAAGAAGTTAAACATCTTCTGCAAAAATAATCTGTGTGTAGGTAGGGAAGTGGAAGTCAGCCATTCAGTCATGTCTGACTCTTTGCGACCTGGTGGACTGCCAGGAGCCTGCCAGGCTCCTCTGTCCATGGACTTCTCCAGGCAAGAATACTGGAGTGGGTTCCCTTCTCCAGGGGATCTTCCCAATTCAGGGAACCAACTCAGGTATCCTGCATTGCAGTCGGATTCTTTACCATCTGAGCCACCAGGGAAGCCCATGTGTAGATAACACAAAGCCAAATGGGACTATTCAGAGGTCTTCTTTTCAGTATTTTCCATGTTAATGCATCGGAGATTAAGTGGAGTATGCTTGACAGAGAGTAAATGTTTAACTCATGATGAACTCTAAGTAGAAAGATGATGTGTAAAATATTCTTCAAGCATTAACCCAATAATGTAATTTTTATGTGTTCAGGATAATGAGTATTCTGAAATAATTTATGTTGAATTTTGTGAGGTGAAGCTATAAAGAAGTATATCTTTAAACTGACAGATCCACAGTCAGGAACATCACTTCTGGGTGCAAAAACCAGTTTGAAAAATCTTAGACAACATTTTGGGCAAGTCTGCAATGTTTCCCTCCTTTTGTTTCTGAGTTGGTTCTATCCTTTCTGTTTCTATGGGCTTCCCTGGTAGTTCAGTTGGTAAAGAATCCGTCTGCAGTGCAGGGGACCCTGGTTTGATTCCTGGGTTGGGAAGATCCGCTGGGGAAGGGATAGGCTACCCACTCCAGTATTCTTGGGCTTCCCTGGTGGCTCAGTTGGTAAAGAATCTGCCTGCAATGTGGGAGACCTGGGTTTAATCCCTGGGTTGGGAAGGTCTCCTGGATAAGGGAATAGCTACCCACTCCAGTATTCTGGCCTGGAGAATTCCATGGACTGTAAAGTCCATGGGGTTGCAAAGAGTCAGACACGACTGAATGACTTTCACTTTCTGTTTCTATACCCACCTATTTTACTGCTTGCTGCTGCTGCTGCTAAGTCACTTCAGTCGTGTCCGACTCTGTGCGACTCCATAGACGGCAGCCCACCAGGTTCCCCTGTCCCTGGGATTCTCCAGGCAAGAACACTGGAGTGGGTTGCCATTTCCTTCCCCAGTGCATGAAAGTGAAAAGGAAAAGTGAAGTCACTCAGTCGTGTCTGACTCTCAGCGACCCCATGGATTGCAGCTTACCAGGTTCCTCTATCCATGGAATTCTCCAGGCAAGAGTACTGAAGAAAGTTGCCATTTCTTTCTCCAAGGGTTTTTCCCGAACCAGGGCTCAAACCCAGGTCTCCTGCATTGCAGGCAGATTCTTTGCCACTCGAGCCCTCTGGGAAGCCCAATATGAATGTTAGGCAATAATTAAACAATGGTGTAACTGCAAACAGAGCACTGCCAATCAAGAATGCTGTTTAATTCTCAGGTAGAGACAGCTTATATTCTGAAAATTGGCATTATTGACATAACAATATTCCTTATTTCAAAACATGTAGTACATGGAATCTATAAATAAAAAGATATATTTATCAGGTGCTCATTGATATGATTTTTGTCCTCAAGGGGCATCCAACGTAGTTGAGATGACAGAAAAAACAAACAAGAGAAGCAGTATAATAAAAAGAATCTATTATAAAATGCTGGGTTATCTGACTCCAGAGAATTCTACTGGGATTAAAGAATACTTGAATGAATACCTAAAGGAAATTATTCTGTACTGTACATGTAAGATCATAAATTTATTCATACTTTTAACAGATAAATATTCCAGAACCTAGGCTAGTAAACTATTTTTCTGCAAAAGGCCAGATAATATTTTAAGCACTGCAAGTTATACTGTGTTTGTGGCAATGACTCAGCACTGTGGTCACCACTCAATTCTACTTTTGTAGTAGGAAAGCAGTCATCCATAATCAGGAATAAATGTATGTCTGTGTTTCATTAAAAAAAAGAATATATATATATATATAAAAACAGGTAACTACCAAGATGAATTCAGGAAACATTCAGGTAAGGAGGAAAGCTAATACAACAGTTTCTAAAATGTTCTGTACCATACAGCTTGCCATGGGAGGGTAGAGCAGGTGCATCAAAGCAGACAGCCCTCCCTTTTTCAAGATTTTCTTCATTAGACTCAAAGAAACCATATTTCCTTAACATATGTGATTCGGATCTTTAATGCATTCATTTTTGTAACAAAGTGATGGCGTTCATTTCTGACACTCGCTTGTCCAGACTAGTAAGAATTTTATAATGTTGAGTATTTTTTTTCTCTTTCAGATCAAAATCCACTCCAGTCTGATGTAGTTCTGTGTTCTTCCAACCGGAATGCTGAACAAAAACCACATTCTCGAGAGGAAACACTTAACATGCAATATTCCACATCAAGAAATTTGGCAAAGCTCAAACTGCCTCGAGATTACATACCAATGTACTGTGGTTCAGGATCTGACCATAACCTGACACTTCTTTCACGGGAAGTCAAGGGTACTAGTATAACCCTGGATCCTTTGGGACAGTGGCCTTAGTGACAATGAGACAAGAAATAGTTCCCCGATAGGAAACATTCACCTTTGCAGCCCATGTGTTATAAATAGCCCAGTTGCTGGTTCAGAAGCTGGCGGGCGGCCAGGGAGAGAGGAAGACAGATTGAGGTGAACCACAGGGAGAGCATGAAGGTGGGCAGAGGACTATCCAACATGAAGGAGTCAAAGAAACACAAACAAGGGCGTTGAAGTGATGAAATCGGGAGGGACGCTCTTATGGGGTTACTGTTGCTATTAGCTTCCTTGGCAATTCCAGTATTTCTTCAGCTGTACAATAGTGTCTCATACCTATTGAGAAGCTAACAGGAAGACTTCAGGGATGTGAGATGCGAAGCATGTAGGAACCATGTAACATGTTTTGGCAATGAATCCCACCTTCTGCTTTTGAAACAGTAGCCAGAGGATGTAGAGAAGCAAAAAAGAAACAGACAAGCAGACGCACAGTGAATCCAGGGGGCACAGGAAATGCTTACTCAGAGCACATATGTTACTGAATTTATGGAACATCTTTAAAAAGTATCTAAGCCTTCCCTGTATGTAACAATGGCGATGTTAACACGGATAGAAGCATAAGACAGTATATAGTTTTACTTTCTAAAAACTGCTATTTTAATCAGCTTTCTATTTTATCTAAAACCAAACAAAAGAAATTGCATTACTGTTCAGGGCACAGATTTATTTCAACTTCTTCTCGCTGTCCCTTTAAAGAATAATTTGCACACTGCATGAAAAAAATAATATGGAGATCTAAAATATTTTGACTTGTCTCCACTAATAAATGGAAACCAACTTGTTGTACATATCATTTAGTTAACATTTCTTCACAAATTAGATATTTAAGATCAAAGAGTTAACATCTACTTCTGTGTTCAAAACATAGCACTAGGTGTTCTGGAGATGTAGGAAAAAATTGTAAAGTACCCTTCAAAGAGTTTATAAATTTGCATATTGGATCCTTTGCCTATGGTTATAAGAAATGACCAAAAATTAACATGAAAAGAGAATGTTAACAGCTTAGATGATATTGCTGGCTCATGGACAGATTTTTAGCACTTTAACAGTTGAGATGGGTGTATTTACAACTTAGAAGGATGACAACTGAGAAATTCATACTCCTTAGAGACTTGTGGTATGATCCAGAGAGTTACTGAGCAGTAATAATTTATTTTCCTCTTTTTGTAAATTGATTTATTTCCTTGCTCTGTGGTAATATTGAGGTATTATTTTAATTTATTCAAAGTAATGCATGTTGTACATATAAATTTTTTTTTATTTCTAAAGCATTTTAAAAGCAATAATAGCTGTATGGATGCTTGTCTTTCACAAGGTTTTGGAGAGTTAATACTAAGTTTTCTTTAAGGCTCATGTTCATGTATGTCTATGAAAATTTTATATAATACTAGTTAATTTCAAAGCCATGTTGTTGCTACTGTTTAGTCACCAAGTCATGTCTGACTCTTCGTGACCCCATGGACTGCAGCATGCCAGGCCTCCCTCTCTGTCACCATTTCCCAGAATTTCCCAAGTCCATTGAATCATTGATGTCATTGTGTCTTTAGCTCTCCAGATTATCATGCCAGCGCATGCATTGCTTAGACAGGCAGAGAGGAAGGATGATATATAGTAATGTAGTGTATATGTTGATCTAGGAAACTGTACGTTTGAATTCTACCTCGCGTTGTCTCTAACTTGTTCAATAATCTTGGTGGAATCACTCAATATTTAGACTTGCTTTTTTTACATTTGCATGATTGATATGATTTGATATCAGAAATCCCATGGATGGAGGAGCCTGGTAGGCTGTAGTCCATGGGATCATGAACAGTCAGACACTTAGAGCAACTTCACTTTCACTTTTCGCTTTCATGCATTG
>SJYA01001698.1:190294-200722 GCA_006410615.1 Neotragus moschatus | reverse complement strand
TGGTGTGGAGGAAAGGAACATGGCACATTCTCCGGTAAAATACCTGCAACTCTTATGATGCAGAGAGACATTCTATCTGTGCAAACTACCTGACAGCTGGACCCACTTCAAGGACTCGGTATGAAAGTTTGAGAAATTAGAAAAAAAAAAAAAAAAGGATATGGTAACATTCTCCTAAATGAATATAACAAAGATTCTAGGAGAAGAAGTGAGGAAGGAGGGGACCTTCAGGAAGAAATAGAAAGAAATAGCAAAGACTGATTTCAGGTTGAAGTGAGAAGGGAAAAAGACAAGGAAGGCATATATCACAGGAGAAAGATCTGAGATGCTGCAGAAGACCAGCAGGGTGGAGATGGATCTTGCGGAGAACAGGAGACAGAAAACACATCAGCAAAGACACTGGTGTCTGCAGTCCTCAGATGATGGAGAGAAAGAGGGGGAGGACGTACAGTGAATGAATGGACGGGAAACCAGATACAGAAGATGAGAATAGCAGGACCAGAAGGAGAACCTCCTCTCGCAACAGGCTGAGTGCAGGGGAAGATAAATCAAGAAGGAACACGGGAAAAGTGCAACTCAAGGGCGCAAACGTTAAGGAAGTTCAAAAGAACGCTTGAAGAGTTAACCCCATAAATACTAGGAAAGGAAAAGGCAATGTCCCTGAGGACTGATCATGAGCAGCGGGTTCCAGTCGACGTCCATCTTGAGACAGCATGCGAGTCAATTTTATCAGAAGTGATGAAAAGATTAACACAGACTCCCATTTGAAACAAACAAAAAATAATAGAAAAAAGAGGAGGGGGAAGAATAATAGTAGGGGTGGGGAGGATGGGGAGGAGGGGAAATACGAGGACAGTCTGCGTAAACAGGTGTGTTTTGTTTGCTTTGAATGTTCTGGGCCAGTTTCCTTACACGTTAAGTGAGCAGATGGGGCTTCAGAATGGCTGAGGGCTGCTTGTCCTCTCCCTTCTGGGGGTTTGCCCTTCCATTCTGGCGCTTGGAACACCGAACACAGAGAAGGTCAAAAAGACACAGCCTCTAAGCTCCTGAAGGACGGAGTTGATCAGCTCAGAAGAGGACTGCAGTTTCAAACACGAGGATTCAGGCAGAAATAGAGAAATCTCTTTCGTTCTATGGTTTGCGACTCTTCCCAGAGAAAACTGGGTGAACATATCTGCACAGGAGTTGGATTTACAACACAAATAAGTGTTTAAAAGATGAGGAATCTGCAAGGGGAATTTTATGATTTGAGGAAGGAAATTTCATCTTTTAGAAAAATTCAAGAAAGTCTGAATTTAATCAAAGGATCCTAATAATGTCAAGTGCCCTAAAATCAGTCTGTGAGTGTGTCCCATTGAAGGAGGTATATCAAGATACACACAGTAATCACCTAAAATAGAACTACAGCAAATTGGCATGTACAAAATCATTGACAGAGCTTATAGGAAAGTGAGAATTATAAACTGCAAGGAGAAAACTGCTGCTTTATCTTATCATGATATTGCAATCACTAAAACTAATTTCACACTATCTTGGAAATTTGGAAATTACATGGAAGATGTTTTCTTTAAAAAAAACTTCTGTTATAAGAGGAAGCAGTTCAAATTTTTAATTACTGGAAAAAGAAGGCTTGTTTTCATTTTAAGATGTCACTAGTTGCATATCCAGGGGAAAAAAAAAAAAAACTGCCACTAAATATAAGACAAGAAATGGTAAAATAGACTGTTTTTGCATTTAGTAATGTATGTAGACCTGGGTGACTGAACTGAATGTATGTACATTATTCTAAAGTGAAGATCAAGAAACTAAAATAAGACTAGTGAGAAAAAAAGAGTGGGCAGGGCACAAATGAGAGAGGGCTACACAGCTTCCAATTCCTGAAGGACATAGTCAAGCAGGTCAGAAGAGAACTGCAGCTGCAAATGCAAGGATTCAGCAGAAAGAAAGAAATCTCTGTAGTTTAGGGTTTGTGACTCTTCCTAGTGAAAACATATCTGTACAGGAGCTGGGTTTATGACATTATGGACATTTGAAAAATTAGGAATTTGCAAGTGGAATTTTACGATTTGGGGAAGGATATTTCATCTGTCTTTTAGAAAGATTCAAGCAAGTTTGAGTTCAGGTAAAAGACACCACTAATGTCACCACTCCATTCCCAGATAGAGCCTGCGTGATAACCTCAGGATGGATCTGCGAGAACGGATCCCCTATCTCGACACCCATTACAGGCGAGGCGCAAAAGGATGGTGATGGTTGGGGGGGCTGAAGGGATTTAGGTGCTGTTGAAGGGGGATGTGAGTAATAGGGTATAAAGACCCGCAGCAAGGAAGAAAATGGTGGGAGGTGGCCGCCCAGCATCGCTCAGCATGTTTAAGGGTAGCTGGTGAATCTCAGGACATTCTACTCAATTGTAATGGCCTGGTTGTAAAGTCATTTGAAGAAGAGCAAGAAAAAACACAAATGCTTTAATAGCATATGAGAGCAAGGGCAGGCTAAAACAAGTGTCCCAGTAAACTGAGAATGGGTAATGATACGGTAACAAAAACACCACTTAAAACTTAAAACATAGCTTAAAAAAAGGTTGGCTTAAAACTCAACGTTCAGAAAACTAAGATCATGCCATCCTGTCCCATCACTTCAGGGCAAATAGATGGAGAAACAATAGAAGCAGTGACAGACTTTACATTCTAGGGCTCCAAAATCACTGCAGATGGTGACTGCAGCCATGAAATTAAAAGACACTTGCTCCTTGGAAGAAAAGCTATGAACAACCTAGATAGCATATTCAAAAGCAGAGACATTACTTTGCCAACAAAGGTCCATCTAGTCAAAGCTATGGTTTTCCAGTAGTCATGTATGGATGTTGGATTATAAGGAAAGTTGAGTGCCAAAGAATTGATGCTTTTGAGCTGTGGTGTTGAGGAAGACTCTTGAAAGTCCCTTGGACTGCAAGGAGATCCAACCACTCAATCCTAAAGGGAATCAGTACTGAATAATCATTGGAAGGACTGATGCTAAAGCTTAAACTCCAAAACTTTGGCCACCTGATGCGAAGAATTGACTCAATGGAAAAGACCCTCAGGTTGGGAAAGACTGAAGGCAGGAGGAGAAGAGGCTGACAGATGATGAGATGGTCTGACTCAATGGACATGAATCTGAATAAGCTCTGGGAGCTGGTGATGTACAGGGAGCCTGGCGTGCTGTAGTCAATGGGGTTGCAAAGAGTCAGACACAGCTGAGTAACTGAACTGAACTGAACTGAGCAAAAACAAGACGTGATGATACTAGAAGACAGAGATCATTAGAGCAATTCATCTGGCAGGAAGGTACTTCTCACATGTTCCTGATTCTTGTGTGTACACCAACCTGATGAACTGTGTTGAAATACAGATTCTTTGGTCCCCACTCTGAACTCATTGGCATTACAGAATCCACATATCTCAATCAATCACAGTCCTTGCCACTGTGATAGCCGTCTATAGATGTTCAAATTAAAATCAATTAGCCATCCTTGGCTAATTGAAAAGCCTTCATGAGCACCAAGGTATCTTTCTGACATAAATTCATTAGATTTTTTGGCTTCTCTTGCTTTCTGGTACAACATTTCCCGGAATCACCATGAATATTTTCTGCCGCAGACTGGAATTGCCTGTCTTTACTTTGAAGTGTCTTGGTTAATTTCAGTAAGAAATTCTCAGGCTGCACATTTCTGCTGCATTGCCATTGACTCTAGGCCTTTAACATTTCATAAGCTAGTAAATACACACTTTAGGGAACTGAAAAGGAGTTCTTAGGAGTATTTTAACTGAATCAAATTTTTGATTTTATTCTTGAAGTCTCTCTCCGTGCATGCTCAGTCGTCCCAGCCGTGTCTGACCCTTTGCAACCCCACGGACTGCAGCACTCCAGGCTCCGCTGTCCATGGGATTCTCCGGGCTAGATACTGGAGTGGGTTGCCATTTCCTATTCCAGGGGATCTTCCCAGTCCAGCCGTGTCTGACCCTTTGCAACCCCATGGACTGCAGCACTCCAGGCTCCGCTGTTCATGGGATTATCCGGGCTAGATACTGGAGTGGGTTGCCATTTCCTATTCCAGGAGATCTTCCCAGTCCAGGGATCAAACCCAGATCGCCTGCACTGCAGGCAGATTCTTTACTGTTAAGCTGCTAGGGAAGCCCCTGAAGTCGCTTTATTTTCTTTGTGTGGATATATCTCCCACTCAGCATATTCTATGTTCAATTCATTAAATTTGATATCCAATTTTAGTGAACATCTATTTTATTTTTTGGTATCTTGCATTATAAAACAGTTGTATTATGTATCATAGTCCAAACAATAACGTAAGAATGTTCAGAGAAGTCTATTCCTATCCTGAATAACTCAACCCTCTTCTCTATACAAACACATTCCTTATCTTGTCGTTCCTAGCCACGTTGGCAGCATTTAGCATTCCAAACTTATCCCCTGCAACTCTGTAACAAAAACTCTAGTTAAATTGGTCTACTCATGACTTCAAACATACCAAGAAAACATTTGCTTTTTGATACTTCTAGGCTGATCCTTTTTCTGGAATGCAGTTCCTGCCACTGTCAATTTTAAAAGTGCCCTTTCTCCAAAGTCTGTGATCCTTATCTTTTTCATGACTATTAGAGCCATTTTAATCACTTTTAATGGCGTATATATATATTGCTTTTTGAAAGTGTTGAGGTGGGTTATAGCAAAGACATGTGTAATATAATTGTGGGTAAGAAGTAAAAATGCAGAAATGACAGAAATAGTAGCAATACAGTATTTTTGCAAAATGAAACCTTTTGTGTGTGTGTTTTGTCTTCTCAGGATGCAATCACCTGTACTGGAGACTATGTCCTTAGTTTATGCTTGAGAATAAATGAAGATAAATAAATAAATCCTATGGTGTATTTCCAGCATCAAGAGTCCTGCATGGGAACGGGCTAAGTCTCTACAGCCCTGTCCAACTCTTTGCGACCCATGGACTGTAACCCACCAGACCCCTCTGTCCATGGGATTCTTCAGGCAAGAACACGAGTGGGTTGCCATCCCCTTCTCCAGGGCATCTTCCTGACTTAGGGATCAAACCTAGGTTTCCTGAGGTTTCCTCAGGTTACCATCTGAGCCACCAGCAAAGCCTACCAAGAGCCCTAGTAGATTCCAAATTTACTTGTTGATTTTCTAGCCTATCAAGAATTGTAAGCAGTTATATTTCTAGGTGACATTGAAGCAACGATAGAACACGGACTGAAAAATTTCATACCAAAATTTCTCGAATGAATTTTTAAATAATGTATTTGCTTGGTGAGGGACAGGGAAGCCTGGCGTGCTGCAGTCCATGGCGGGTTCGAGGAGTTGGACATGACTTGTTGACTGAACAACAACAAGAATTCGCTTTGCAATATTGAGAGTGACTTAGATTGGATCCCCTGGGCCCTAAACGGAGCCTAGCCAGCCTTTGTGTCACTGGAGCATGGTATTAGGAGCCGCTCCTATATGGGGTGGAAGAGAGCCGGCGATGGGGAAGGCAGAGGCTGACCCACCGAGTGTGAGTCACTGTAGCTCCACTTGCTTCTGGAGTCAGCATGCCTGACTGGAGTTATCAGAGATCGACACAGGGTTATTGACACCCTGTGTGAAGTGATCAGGCTTCCTTGGTGGCTTAATGGTAAAGAATCTGCCTGTCAATGCGGGAGGTGTGGATCCGATTCCTGTGTTGGGAAGACCCCCTGAAGAAGGAAATGATAGCCCACTCCAGGATACTTGCCTGGAAAATTCCATGAAAAGAGGAGCCTGGCGGGTTACAGTCCATGGGATCACAAAGAGTCAGAAATGACTTAGCAACTAAATAAGAACAATTTGTATATAAACAGCATACATTGCTGTATCAAGACTTTCTAAGAAAAAAGGACTTCTGCTCCATAAAGGGGAAAAAATAAAAACTATCTAAATTTAAGTAAAAGCAAATTAATTTTCTCACAGATGTTTTGGGATATAAATAAGCCAATGTGTTAGAAAAACATAGTTTTAAAAGATTTTTTTTTACATTGAGGAGGAAAAATAATCTTTTCCGAAACTGCTAAATATTAATCTCCTATCCTATTGTTTTCAAATAAATTGCATACACTTGCTATATTCCTGCCTTAATGTCTAATTTATTTAAAATTGTTTCTTATTGCATCCNAAAAGCAAATTAATTTTCTCACAGATGTTTTGGGATATAAATAAGCCAATGTGTTAGAAAAACATAGTTTTAAAAGATTTTTTTTTACATTGAGGAGGAAAAATAATCTTTTCCGAAACTGCTAAATATTAATCTCCTATCCTATTGTTTTCAAATAAATTGCATACACTTGCTATATTCCTGCCTTAATGTCTAATTTATTTAAAATTGTTTCTTATTGCATCCTTTGGTGAAATAAAAATATATGCACATCCATGAAAGGGAACTGAAGAATTGTAGGATTATGGTGACTATTAGAATGACATGTGGATCTATCTTCCCCAGAGCCTTTATAAATAGATACCCATCTCTTTAGAACAAGTTTATTAAAATGCTGCCAGTGTATAGAATACATTTCCCAAGTTTTAGATTCTCTGAACCCTCCTTCAAAAAAAACAAAACAAAACAAACACTTGATATTTTATTGAATTTAAAGGAAAAGAAATGAAATTCTTTGGCCTTAATTTGTATTTAATTTATTAGTGTACGAAGAGGTGTTAGTTTGTTGTTAAATGTTTTTAAGTAGTTGTTTATAGCCAAAATGTATTTCCCACTAGATTATTTTAGTCTGAAGTAGGTCAGCCTCTGGTTTAAATTAAGAAGAAAGTGTCCTTTGATATTTTTTTTTTTTTTTTACTTTGGATTTCATTTTAAACGTGATTTCTAGGATCAAGAACATAAAGTTAATTCACCAGAAAGAAGTATATCATTGGAAATCAGATAAATGTGGTAGATGACAACTTAGTTAAAACAGCACCTAAAAGGAGTTTCATTGTGTATGGTTTCCCCTTAATACTTTATCTTTGGCTGTGTGTTCTCTGTTCCTGAAATGCTACTTCTTGTTTTATCGTTTCTGCCCAATGTAGCCTAATCGAATCCTGGGGATAGGGTGGAAGTCAGGGGGTTATAGGTTCAGGAGACACCACAATAGCGCATTGTGTGGCAGTTGTGATATTGGCAGGTTTTAATTAAACATCAGAGTAAATACACCTCGTGTAATTTTTGGAGTGTATTTGTTTGTGTAGATACGGGTGTGCTTACGTATGTATGTTTCAACCTGACGTTAAGTGAAGATACACTTTTCATGAAACATTTTTCACTTTCAAAAACAATGTTTGAAATTCAAACGGAGACAAATGGCAATTTCAGCAGCCTCGTCAAAGGGCAGTTGTGAATCTTAAAATGAAAAAAATGTAAGTAGGGATTTTCAGTTTTGTAAAGTGGCTGATACATCTCATCATGATAATTATGAGCATACTTCATTCCAATATTTCCTCTTATGAATATATTCATATCGGACTCACTGCAAATGAATAAATCACAATTCAGAAGATGCATTGGGTACATCGAACTGTTAGTCTTACCTACTGTCTTTTATGAACAAAAGTGTCTATCTAATCACGTCTTATTAGTGTATTTGAATGGTATATTGATCCTCATTTGACATAAATTACAATGTAATCACATAGCGGATTTGAGTCTAACCAGTTGCCAGCAAATGAGGAGCACGTGATGAGACAGAACATGTGGGCCTCAGTGTTCAGACCTTAGGAACAGTCGCACATGTTCAGGAAAGCCCACTGGATGAAATTTATGTATTGCTAATGATTTTTATTGGCCCCTTGGCCCAAAGTAGTGGCAAGCTGCCCAGGAATCTGAAGAGATCCTGTTTTCAGTTAGTAGTCAGAATGCAAAGAGTAATAAAACTCAGAAAAGGTCTGGCAAAGGCAAAAATGCATTTATCCAGATTCAGTAAGTCCAGTCAAACTTGTGATTGTGATGCCTTTGCTTTTTTTTTTTTTTTTTAATCTGAGGTTATGGAATTCTGTTTCATCAGGGCACCCTGGTTAGAGCATCCTTTAAACAATGCCTTGAAAAGTACAGCGTTATCCATTTGCATGTGCAACTGCACGTGTTGTATGTCTGCACAAGGTTGTACAATAGCTAATATGAGCCACAGCTTTCTTTTTCCTACGGAATGAAGGATCTCTCATATTCCTGGTGGAATTTCAGGCAAACCACTTTGCTTATATTAAAAGCAGGCTTTTGGATAATCCACAATTATAGGTAATTGTGCATATGATCTCTCTCTTTCAAGGTAAGGGCCAATTTTCTGCTGAATTGCATTCCTACAGACACAATAAAGAGATGATACAGTTAAAAGTGGTGCATCAACTTTTCATTTATTTTTTATTTCTGACTGATAATTAGTATTTCCCATTACTAATTAAAAACCTGTTTCCTTGAAGTTACTTAAATTTCACTGACATATATTTATAAACCTCATTATATTGGACTCTTATTCAAATGATCAACTAGTAGGAGTGTGAGAAGGTATATGGGGAATTTAAATCAGTGTCTAAACAACTGATGACATCAAGGAATTATTAATTTAGAGAGATAATGATATTATCATTATGTAAAAACATTGAGTTGTGGTTTAGATATATATAATTAGATATATATACAAAGATAAAACTCTATGTATCTGGGATATTGATTTAAAATAATCAACTACAGTGGTCAGGAGAGAGAGAAACGGTTATGAGTAGAGAGGAAACAAGGTTAGTTATGAGAAGATGTCTTAGTCAGGGTTCTTCAAAGAATTGAAGCCAATAAGATAGAAAGATGGATAAATGATACATAGATAGATAAATTCAGAGATAGACAGATGGATGATAGGGCTTTCTAGGTGGCTCAGTGGTAAAGAATCTGCTTGCCAACGCAGGAGACTTGGGTTTGATCCCTGGGTCAGGAAGATCCCCAGTAGGAGGGCATGGCAACCCACTTTAGTATTCTTGCTGGAGACTCCCATGGACAGAGGAGCCTGGTGAGTTGCAGTCCATAGGGTCACAAAAGAGTCAGAGTAACTGGGTGTGTGCGCGCGCGCGCGCGCGCGCGCACACACACACACGCACACACACACACACACACACAGATAGATAGAGATTTATTATAGGAATTGTCTCATGGAGTCACCAAGGTCATAAAATCCCATCATCGACTTTTGGCAAGCTAGAGAAACAGAAAAGCCAGTGACATAATTTAGCCTGGATTCAACAGCCTAAGAACCAGGGGAATCCATGGTGCAAGTTCCAGTCCAAGGCCCAAGAACCAGAAGCACCGATGAAGAAAGATGGAAGAAGATGCGTGTTCAACTCAAGCAGAGACAGCGAATTCATTTTCTCCTCCTGTCTGTTCTATTCAGGTTTCAACAGATTGGGTGACGCCCACCCACACTGGGGAGGGTGATCTTTATCCAGTCTACAATTCAAAGGCTTATCTCTTCCGGAAACATCCCCACAGACACATCCAGAAATAATGTTTTACCAGCTGTCTGGGCATCCCTTAGCCCAATTCAAGTTTGCACAGAAATTTAATCATCACAGTGGACAACAGTTGGAGAGATGGATACATGCAAATTATTACACCATTTCCCTTATTTTTGTATATACTTGACATGTGTATGTTTGTGTATGTTTGACACGTTCATAGTAATGGTTATATTTTTCCTTTCTTTGGTGGTACATTTTTAAAATAGGGAAAGTGACTATTTCATTTGTAAGTCTTGCTATAAGGTGGGTGTTCAGAAGTTTAAATCACAGCGCTTCAGATGACCTGGAGATGTGCAATCTAATCCAGCTATCTTCCACATACACAGGCTAATCAAGCAGGTAGCCAGCTGTTCCCTGATAGAAGTCACACACAAGGTTAGCAGGCGAGAGTGCCGATGACTTCTGTTTCTTCAGGTGTTGGCGAATTGAATCCAGCTCCCAACTAGTCATTATAAATATGAGAAGCCATGTCCCAGTGGACGGGAGAAGAAGGTTGCAACCAGGAGCTGGGGAGGGAGTGCTGAATTATAGTGAAACTTGAGGATAAGAACAGGGCTCACGTTCTAGCTGGGGAAACACAAGGCCCTTGGGAATTTCGGCACACACAAGTAATTAACACTAGAGCATGAGACCAGCTTCTGGGCTGCGGACTGAGGAAGAAGGCCCTTCATGCAGCCAGGATATTGTACTTAAATAACACGGGGCTTCCCTGGTGGCTCCGCTGATAAAGAACCTGCCTGTAACAAGCAGGAGACCTCAGTTTGATTCCTAGGCTGGGAAGATCCCCTGCAGGAGGGATAGGCTACCCACATGCCTGGAGAATTCCCATGGCAGAGGAGCGTGGTGGGCTACAGTCCACAG
>SJYA01001698.1:115326-190239 GCA_006410615.1 Neotragus moschatus | reverse complement strand
CAAGCAGAAGAGGGAGTAAACGTGTTTATTGCTACTGGTGCTGAAACTAGTAGGTAAGGTTAAACTAAAAGGCAAGAAGTGACATTATTGTGAATTTCCTTCCTTTGAAGTTTTGAATAAGAGGCATAATTTTGACCTCCAGCTGTGTGGTTGCTTCCAGAGAACTGCTAATGAGGATTATTGATAGTATTAGAATTGTCTTGCAAAATAATACACGTGCACACATATATACACATACACATCATATATATATATGTTTAATATATGCTTTATGCTAATGAAGTCACAAAAAGGGTTTTGCTAATATTGTTTAGCAGTTCTTTTATTTTTTTTCTCCTACTCTAATTAACACAGAATATTTCCCACGGCTTGAATTCCCACTTCCTGACAAGTCCCATGTGATTGTCTGCATTCGTCATAACCACTTAGCTTTAGGATCAAAAATCACATCTTCCCTCAGACACTGCTCAGTGTCCTGTCTTCCTATCTAGAGACAACTACTGTGCATGGAACTTTCTTAATACGTCTCCTCTGCCTAACGTGCTCCCCATGGAAGCCATTTCACGGATAGATACTGCCTCGTTTCCAAATCACAAGACAATTAAACATGGCATCAGAATTTAGGATTAATTAGATGGAAGCATGACTTTTGCACCCAGGTAACGTCCGTGCAGAGCATCGCTCTACGCCTGGACTCCAAATATTAGCTGGGAGGAGACACATATGCCTTCCCTGGGGAGTGCGGTCACACACACCAGTGAGGAAGGCAGAGGCCACTGGGTGCTTTCAGATGCAGAGAGAAAAGGCTCCCCACCCTCTCTCCTCCTCTCTCTCCTCCTCCTTCTCATTGGAAGTGTTCATGCTTTCTATAACAGTAAAGCTAAGGGGACTGAATTTCCAAGGACAGGTCATGTTGAGATGACCAGGAAATGGGGAATTAAGACATCTGGAAAGAGAACACAGTGATTCACCTAGAGATTATGACAATCTCTCAGCACAAAACTTCAGAAAATCCTCGTACGAACGTAATACAGCATTTGTTACCTTTAAGATTAGGGTCTATGCTGTCTCTAAAATGTCATGGTGTAATTGCAATGGGAAGAGCAAGTGGAATGGCCAGACAATGGCCTTGGAAGTGGAAGAATGTATACAGAGACACAGAAATAGGGAAACCCTCCCAGTTTGGAACCCTCTTTACCACCTGAATCTTAGGGAAAAAAGTCAGAATTCTAGGGTTCAGCCCTAACCTGTGGAAGGGGTTAGAGAAAATTTCACTTGTGTTTCAAAGCATTGTATATTATCCTCAACATTAGAGTTATATATAGAGAGAGGTCATTTATTTACACTGAGTGTGAAAGAAAAATATAAATCAAAATTAGCATGCTGAATTATTAAAACTGACTTATGCAGAATTATTATTTGTATTTTAATGTTTTGAACTCACTATTTTTTAGTTCCTGTGCCATAGCTTAAATACTGAAATATGCGTCAACTTGGGGAGTGATTTTGTATTATTTCTTTTAAAGGCACTGGTATGAAAACACAGTGGTTTTTCTAAACTTTTTATTTTATACTGAAGTTTAGTTGATTAACAACAGTGTGACAGCTTTAGGTGAACAGCAAAGTGATTCAGTTATACATATACATGTTTTTATTCTTTGCCAAATTCTTTTCCTGTTGACGTTGTTGTACAATATTAAAGAGAGTTCCTTGCGCAATATACTAGGCCCTTGTTGTTTATCTATTTTAAATACACTAGCATGCTAAGTCCTTTCAGTCGTGTTCAACTCTTTGTGACCCTATGGACCGTAGCCCACCAGGCTCTTCTGTCCAGGGAATTCTCCAGGAAAGAGCACTGGAGTGGGTTGCCGTGCCCTCCTCCCGGGGACCTTCCTGACCAGGGACCCAGCCTGAGTCTCTGGCATCTCCTGCCTGGCAGAAGGGTTCTTTACCATTAGCACCGCTGCAGCTGTCAAGCCCACATTCCCTGACTCCCCTTCCCCCAGTGTTTGTTTGGTTTTTTAACTAGTATAAAATTCATATAAATACAAGCATTATGCATTTTTATCTCACGGAAATCTTGTGTTGACAGTATGTCAGTGCATTACGTGTGTGTGTGTTTTCTTCTTTAGACGTCCTTAGCCCCAGGGTCCTCTACACGCTAAATGGGCTAGCCAGTGGAGCGGATTCACCCCTAGCTTAGGTCAGGGATCAACAACCATGACGCTTGGACCAAATCCAGGCCCCACCCACTTTTGAATATAAACTCTTACTGGCACAGGGCCAAGCTGATTCATTGGCATATCGTCTATGGCTGGTCTCCTGCTAAAAGCAGAGCTGAGAAGCGATGTCAGAGACCACATGGCCTGTGATGCCACAGAAGCTTACTGTCTGGTCCCTTATAGAAAAGCTTGCCAAACCTGGGTTAGACTTGCCCAACTCAAGAGGCAGGGTCTCTTGTTTCCTTTATAGAGCCAGATGATCAACCGCACGACATGATATAGTACATGGACACAGGACTGTTCTGTGCACAGACCAAGGCCAACCTGCTCAGTTTTATTTTGCCATGATGGTTAACAGTTTCTTAATAGAACACCTTTGAAAATCAGTTTAAAATAACAGAGGACACATTTTGTTTCTTTAGATCCTTAATAATTTTAAGATGATAGAATAGAGCTTTATCTATCCAAAAAACTGTATATATGTGTTTTGCATATATACATGGCTTCCGTAGTGGCTCAGGCAGTAAAGAATCTGCCTGCAAGCAACATGGGTTGCTTCCCTGGAGACAGATGGTAAAGAATCTCCTTGCAAATGGGAGACCCAGGTTCGATCCCTGGGTGAGGAAGGTCCCTGGAAAAGGGAATGGCAACCCACTCCAATATTCTTGCCTGGGAAATCCCATGGCCAGAGGATCCTG
This sequence comes from Neotragus moschatus, assembly GCA_006410615.1. Classification (NCBI taxonomy): domain Eukaryota; kingdom Metazoa; phylum Chordata; class Mammalia; order Artiodactyla; family Bovidae; genus Neotragus; species Neotragus moschatus. Next base: position 187,319 of record SJYA01001698.1, on the reverse strand, counting down.
GCTGACTACAGTCCATGAGGTTGCCAAGAGTCAGACACGACTGAGCAGTTAACACACACACATCATCAATTCATCTGAAAGTTTCTACGAGTGTTCCTGCTCTCCATCTCATCTGTTCACATAGGCTACTTTGCACAAAGTAAGCTATCGAGTGGCATCAGCACTGTGGGTAAAAGTCAGCTGCTTTTGCCCCTGTAAGGCAAACAGTATATATTACTACCTAGAGACAAATATCTACATTCCAACAGTTCAACTACCAGAAGGGTTTCTATCATAGGATATAGAAATAAAAAACTTCACTCTAAGCAAACTGAAATTAATGACTTCTTGAAACAGGCAGGACAATAAGAAGGCATCAGAGCAGGCACAAATTATACTGTTTGAATTAAGAGTTTCTTCAGTGTTTATTTTTCTGATACAAATTTAGAAATGAAATCAAGCTTTCAAAAAGCACAAATAGAAAATGAAATAGAGCTTCCTTTAGTCTTTCTTCTCAGCAGGCATCCTGATCCTTCACTTCCTTTGTGAGGAGGAGGAAACCAGCAGCATTTTTCAGATGTTTGTCTAGTTTTGTGCAGACTAGACTTTGCTAGTATCCTTGAATTTGGTGACCAGTCTAATGGGCCATTAGAGTCCAACTTCGATCTTGAATAATGATGGCTAAGAGTTTTTGGCGGAAGGTGTTCCATTATTATCAGAATTCAATTACATGCAAAACTGAATCTTTTTCTCACATAACGAGTGCATATTTTGTCATGGTAAATGTATTCAAAAGTACCCAGTTTTTACTTTCTTGAAAATTGGGAAAACTAACTTCAAGTTCCTTTATCACATTCCTCTTTCCTTCTCCACATGTCAAGATGAGATCATCAATGCTGAAATGAGTAGATTACATCTGCAAGCAGAACTCTTGGATATAGGAGGAGAGAATACAGGATGGCCACAGCCAGTCTCTGCACCTTCATAAAAAGATGCCATCTGCTGAGGGAGAGATGGTTTGGGAGCTTGGGATTAGCAAATCCAAACTATTACTAAATACACACACACACACACATACATATACATATATATGTATATATATGGCTGAATCACTTTGCTGTACCCCAGAAACTAACACAACATTGTAACTCAACTATACTCCAATAGAATAATATTTTAAAAAGTGCCTTTATAATAATAGACATATCATGTTGCTTTCCAGAAAAAAACAAAAATGAAACTTTGAGTCTTTGAAATATGACTGTAGATTTGGCCTCAAGAAAGTCAACATGGGGCACAAAACACAAAGATGAAGACAATGTCTTCTACAGACTTGAGATTAAGGAGCCAAACTGCTGCAATGTATCAAGTGATAAATATCGGATAGGTATGTTCACAGTTAATTTTACCTGTGAAAATTTTACCTGGGAAGTCATCATATTGTGTCTATATAATCACTAATCAGAAAATTGGCAGCTTAGGAAGCTGAGCATGAGTAGTTTTTTAAACAAAAGATTATTTGTAACACATTTAATGTATTTTAAGACTATAGGTATAGCTATATCTTCCGTGTGCCATCTACATATAGGTATGTGTATACGCGTGTGTATCTGTGTGTTCATGTGTGTGAGAGTATATGTGATCACAGGTTAAGAACAAAGTGTTTTTGGATGTGCAAAACATTTTATTTCTTCTTCTGTATGAAGAAAACTATGAGAATGAAAGTTTATAGGGAAAAATGGCAGCCCTCATTTTATCTATACATTGACTTTTGAAAATTGATTTGCAGGCTTATCATTCAGATCTGAAGCCCTGCCCCTATTGTTAAAGGTCATTACGCACACAGAGGTGTGGCTGGGCAGTGGGGAAATAGCTTGCTTTCTCTCTCCTTCACAAAGGTGCAGAGCTGCCAGATAAAGCCTACAATTGTAGTTCTCCTTGTAATGTCACAAACTCTACTCCAACCGAGTACCTCCTGGATTCCCTGGGCTATTTGAACTTGAAGGCTTTTTCTTTTATCTTTGGTTTCCAGGACCTCACATGGCCTTGAGACGTCACTACTCTCCCATATGTCTTCTTAATCTATTCCTCTGACCTCGAAGTAAGCAAGGTAAGCCCTTTGGAATTCATTAGAATTTTCTTTTAATATTTAATTACTAGCACCCAATGGAAAGCGTTGGAAGCTTGTGCATGCGTGTGGGTGTCTGTATGCAGAGGTCCGTGTGTCGTGTCATGCTGGTGGTGGTAGCTCTGGTTGTAGATATAGTTATTATTATTGTTGTTTTAAGTTTCTAACCACTTCATTTAATTACAGAGATCTTAGAGATGAAGACATGGCATGCAGAGAAGCAATCACGGCGGAGAATAACCCTGTAGGGCAGGGTTTTTGGATAACAAAATAAGTTCTAAATGCTTTTGGCATTTAGACAGGGTGTGATAGAAGTAGCCTATAAGATTGCAGTACTCTGCCAACCTCTATTTATCTTCCTTAAAAACTATATTGTGGAAAATGCAAGGTCTTCTTTGTCTCTATTGTAATGGTTTAAGCCAAGTAGACATTTGAGGTGTTTGGAGGTAAAAAAAGATTTGCGATCTTGACTGCTTCTGGTATAATGGAATCTCATACCTAATTTTTCTTCATTAAGAATCTTTTTTGGTGGCTGGCTGTATGGCAATTGTGATGGAGAGCTTACAAGTCTGTGGTCAGCCTAAAACGTAAAACTAATACTCTGTTATAAACACAGCTTTTCTATCAGAAAGTGAGCTAGCATCCCTCAAAAACATATGCAAAAATTAATATTAAATATATTTAGAAATATGATATATGCAATTGCTATATATACATATAGCATATACATACAAATAATTTATCATTATTTATCTAAATAGTGCTTGAAATAGTGTATGTGGCCAAATTTGCTTTTGTTTTTGTATTATGATACAATTTAAAAAGATGTACATATGTAGACTGTTTTCTGCTCTTGGCATTAATTAGATTTGTGCTTACATGTTTAATGCTGCTGCTGCTAAGTCGCTTCAGTCATGTCTGACTCTGTGCAACCCCATAGATGGCAGCCCACTAGGCTCCTCCATCCCTGGGATTCTCCAGGCGAGAATACTGGAGTGGGTTGCCATTTCCTTCTCCAATGCACACATGTGTGCTAAGTCGCTTCAGTCGTGTCTGACTCTGTGCGACCCCATAGACAGCAGCCCACCAGGCTCCTCTGACCACGGGGTTCTCTAGGCAAGAACACTGGAGTGGGTTGCCATTTCCTTCTCCAACATATTTAATAAGATAAAACAAAAAAAGTGAGCATATTTAAAATATCTTAAAAGCAATAAAGCCAATACATAAGCAAAAATGAAAAGGAGAGATATTTATTTTATTGTCAAACTTTAAAAATCCGTGTTCTGTTGGATTTCAAAGTGGAAATAATCATTGACTTCTGACTGGTTAAAATTAAAATTTGTGATAAAATAATGAGAAAATGCATGTAATAAAAGTCATTTCAGAATTTTGAGATCAGGAATTCGTTGGTGGTCCAGTGGTTAGGACTAGGCACTTTTCTGCAGTAGCCTAAGTTCAGTGCCTGGTCAGGGAACGACAATCCCTGATACTTGATTGCAAACTGAATAACTTTCATATATAAATTTAGATTCATATATTTATCCAACAAATATATACAATTATATATATCTATTACTTAAACTGAAGTAGATCTATATATAAGTAATAAAAATCTTCCCTCCAAGAATTTAGCAAAGGATATTTATAGCAAAAACTTGACTGTAATATGATTTCTATGGGTTGTTTCTGTGTGCTGGTTTTCAGGAGAATTTGTTTAAATGCTTAACACATCAAAATCAGGTGACTGAGTACCTTAGAGGAAAATGAAATCCATCAAGGATTTTAAAGAAGCCATCCTAAAAATGCCTCAAATAGCAATTATAAATGCTCTTGAAACAAATGAGAAAATCATACCAAAGAAACAGAAGGAATAAAAAATAACCAAATTGTAATTAAAGTTTTTAAAATATATGTAAAATTTTAAAATATACATAATATAATTATAAAAATATCCAAATGTAAATATAATAACCAATTGCAATTACAATTATAAAACTCAAAATTAAGTTAGAAATAAGTTAAAGAAAGTGCTGCATAGGATTAAAACTTAAGTGGAGATGATAGGCTGTACTTTGTGAACTTGAAGACAGACCAATAGAATTTGTGCAATTTGAACAACAAAGAGAAAGTGGACAGAAATAAAAAATGAACAGAGCCTCAGGAATTCACAGGACACTGACAGAAGAGGCAACACTATTATCAGGAGAATTTCAGAAGAGGTTAAAAATAATATTTTGGTGACTGAATATTTAACGTACTAATGGCTGTGTGTGCTGTGTGCTGCCGGGAGTCAGACTTTGCGACTCCATGGACTGTAGCCCGCCAGGCTCCTCTGTCCATGGGATTTTCCCAAGCAAGAATACTGGAGCGGGTTGCCATTTCGTTCTCCAGGGGATCTTCCCCACCCAGGAATTGAATCCGAGTCTCTCACATCTCCTGCATCGGCAGACAGATTCTTTACCACTGCACCACCCGAGAAGCCAGTAGTGGCTGAAAACTTACCAAACGTGGTGAAAGATGAAAATCTACAAGATGAAGAAACTGAGTCAATCACACAAAGATAAAGCTAAGAAAAAATCTACTCTAAGACATGTCATAATTTAAGTTCTTAAAGAAAAAGTTCTTAAAAAGAGAAAAAGAGAAATGACTCATTATCTGTGACCACTTTTGGTTTCAAACAGTTTCTAAAAAGCTAGCTCGTGTGATGCTTTTCCTCAGAATCTTAAAATCAACAACAAATAATTTTAGAACCTATTATAGGAAAAATAGTAACTTAAGTGACTAAGCAGCAGCATAGGAAAAAGAGGTCTCTGGTGGCTCAGACAGTAAAGACTCTGCCTACAATGAGGGAGACCCAGGTTCAATCGCTGGGTTGGTAAGACGCCCTGGAGAAGGAAATGGCAACTTTCTCCAGTATTCTTGCCGGGAGAATCCCATGGACAGAGGAGCCTGGCAGGCTACTCCATGGGGTCATAAAGAGTCAGACACGCCTTAGTGACTTTCACTTTCATAGGAAAAATAAGGGGAAAAAAATCTAACCTACCCACACAAATAAAAATGGTTATGGCTTAAAGAGTAAAAATATAATGAAATTCAAAGTATACATATACAAAAACTTAACAATGAAAAAATTGTTCCAAAGGACAGTAGGAATGTGACATGTCCAGACTTTGTTTTGTATCGGGATAAAGAAGACCTTAACGTGATTGAGGAAAATAATACTAGACCCACAGAAAGTAGTAAAACTGAATTTACGAGGAAATGGGGCGGAGCAGAATTGCTGAAGACGTTCTGTTCAGGAATTCAAAGAGGGGACATTTTCCGTGAAGCAATTAAGTGAAATTCATTGACGTTTAACATACGGATGAACTGGCAGATTGTGAGGAGAATTTGTAAAAATGATAGTGTCTGACCGTAATTTCCAAATGTGATTTCCAAATGCATGGGAAGGTGTGGCAGTTGCTGGGCTCGGTGTCCGTTGGAACAAGGTTTCCCAGTCTCGCCGGATCAATCGTGCATTCGGAGAAAACAGAAGACTAGGATCATAGCTGCGAAACAGTCCCATTCCTTTAGCTGGAGAGTCTGACCGCTTCAATAGCTGTCTCTGCTTTCGCAGGCCCATCCATGGCACTCTGTCTCCCACCGATTGAACTGCAACCACTTCGCTTCTAGCTAAACCCTCCAGAGTAATCAGGTGCGGGGAGACCATGCCACTGGAGAAGGGAGAGAATGGAAATGAAGCTTGGGGCTAAGCGCCAATAATCCATTCTTAATCCTAAACTGAAGTTGGGATACAAATGCATGGCAACATTTACAGAAAGCTACAGACAAGTCAAAAGACTTTTTCTTTTTTTTTCCTTTTTAATTTCAGCTGACACCTGAAACCTCTGGATGCCTGACAGAGGATTAAAAAGGTAAATTCATTCTAGCGGCAGTCACAGGCCACTGTTGTGCTTTACCTGTGAACGTTGTTGCTGTTCAGTTGCCAACGTCATGTCTGAGTCCTTGCAACCCCCATGGACTCTAGCTCTCCAGGCTCTTCTGTCCATGGGATTTCCCAGGCAAGAATACTGGAGTGGGTTGCTGTTTCCTCCAGAGGATCTTCCCGACCCAGGAAAAGAACCCAGATCTCCTGCATTGGTCGGCAGATTTCTTTATCACTGCACCGCTAGAGAAGACCACAAGTAAACTTGCCTTAAGGTTAACCATTCAGACTGCAGGGAGGTGAGGACCTGGGTATTTCAAGAACATGTTCTCAAGGATTGAAGAGGGGGTCCTAGTTTTATTGCAAACACTGAAGTAAAGGGCTGTTTTGTGAAATATATTAGTCTTGGACTGTCAGCTACAATAATGGTTCAATCAGGGATGTTGAAAACCAAGGCACCCATCACATGCAGATTTTTATTTCACGTCTTTGGAAGAATTTCAACTGTGAAAGTGCTTTTGTCTAGTTTTATAGTCCTATGTCACAGTAAAATAATTGATATGCTCTAGACTTAGAGGAGGGCTTTCTAGGTGAGTCAGCAGTAAAGAATCCACCTGCCAATGTAGGAGACGTGGGTTCTACCCCCAGATCGGGAAGATCCCCTGGAGAAGGAAATGGCAACCCACTCCAGAATTCTTGCCTGGAGAATTCCATGGACAGAGGAGCCTGGTGGGCTACAGTCCATGGGGTCCCAAAATGTCAGACATGACTGAACAGGCACAGTCTGATCAAACATAAATACCGAGGTGTAATCTTTTCCTAAAAACTAGCTCAGTTTAACTCAGGATCACCTTCCCTTAAAGAGAGGTAGCAAGCACTCTAGTTCCAGTGTAGAATTGCTTACTCAGCTGCTTATCAGCTGCCACATGGTAGATGAACCTTATCTTGCCCTCGCTGGGTTAAAGCACATGGTGCCTTCCATGTTCTGAAATAAAATATCACTGGGCATTTCTTCCCTACCCATTTGAGTCTTGAAAATGCATATTTAACTCTGGCTTAGTTTAGGAATTTCACAAGCAGCAGTGAAATCAGAGTTTACCATAACTGGATATACTATATACCTGCCCTATTTAAGATGTGAAACTTATATTTAAGAATTTTTATGCACAGTGGCAACATATTAATGCTGATTTTTATTAGCTCATGGATTGTTACGGACAGGGAGTTATATGAAAAGTTGATTTTGTTCCCGCTGACATTGTTTCTACCTTGCAGTAATGTGAGCTGTAGCAAATCACACATAACAATCTGTGACTCTCTGAAGCGCAGCCTTTCATTCCCTTGGAAACACATTTTAAGAAAGGGTGCATTTTGCAAGATGGGGATCAAATGTCAGCATTTTAAGTAGCCTAAGAAAATTAACCACTATTATGAAAACTCCTCAAGTTTATTTTTATTAAATAGATCCCTTTGCTTTAAGGAATGAACATTTAGTTAACAACCGATTTCATCTTTTGGAATGTGATAATGAGGAAAAGAGAATGATTTAAAAAAAAAAAAAGTTGAGCCATGTGACTTAAAAACAATCACAGACATTTGGAAGAACTTGATTGCCTGAACCACAGGAATATTTGTCCTCCATCCTTCATAATAAAACTCTACTTCAGATGATCAGTGTGACTGAGTGTACTTTATATATGAGAATAGGGAGTTTCCAAGTGGTTCTTCAAAATTCTTAATGGTGTCAGTTTTGATAAAATGCAAGCAAGCAGTGGCCAGGTACAGTGACATAAGGTGGAGGGGGGGGGTACTGTTTAAACACACCAAAGTCACATATTGAGGTAATAGAACCTTAAAGAAAGGTGGTTTTAATAAAGAATTCTTTTTATACAAAACACATTTGTTTAAATTTATATCCTGTAGACTCTGATGACAACTCAATAATGATTGCTCCAGACCTCTGTATTAATAAGATTTAATATAGTAAAGTTTCCAGAAATGTGTTTTTTGAAATATTGTGAGTCAGGAAGTAGTCCTCTGAAGCTGAATCTCATCAACAGATTTTATGAGTTTGAAGTCAAAGAATTATATATAGTTTCTAAGAAAAAAAAATGACCCCAAAGCAAGCGAATTAGTTAACTAGTTCTTATGCATGACAGATACGTATGCTAGAATGCAATACATCTTCTGTGAACCTTTTGAAGTTCATATTTTTGGACTTAAGAGCAGAACAGAATCCATTCTGTTTGCAGATGTATTGCGTTGTAATTACCAAAGGTCTTGGGCCAAAATATTAGTTCTTTTAAAATTCACGACACATTTAGAAACTTTAAATGGGTCCCTTAGACCAGTCAAAAGAGGTGAAAAATTATATGTTGGAAATACCAAGAATTCAGTATAGATACAGTAACTTAATTTAACAATAAAGATAAATGTCCCATATATTAAACTCATTAATTCTGAAAATGCTTAATACGAATAGAAATTCTTTTCATGTAGCATATTTTAGGAAAATAAGAAATGTTTATAAATTCTTTTAAAATGTGTATTCTAATTTGAATATGTATATGAAAATATCAGATATTTCAAGTGTATATAGATGTCTTCATGCGTGCCAAAGTTACCGCATTCAATAACAGAAATCTCATTTCTTAGTTCTCTGAAAGGGACTCTGCATGCAAACTAACAAAAACATACAAGCAAAAGAATAAAATTAACCCTTAAATATTGCATCTAACCACCATAAAAGTATTTTCATCTTTCTCATCATAATGGTATTATTCTTTCCTTCAAGTAAAGGCTCCTCTCAAGATAATGATACTGCTCCTGGTAACACTTTGAAGTTCGATCCCTTGTCAGTTAATCATTCACAGTTTCTTTATTTTTTAATACCAATAGTTTGACTATTAACTTGCCTTATTTTATAATGATGCAAGGAAATGTACAAGATCAAAAGTCATTCTAGATCTGGTGTTCACCACAGTCAATTTAAAAAGGCATCCATGTCACAAGATATTAATAGTATGCATCTATAAATAATCTGGTTAAGACCGTTGATCAACTTTCAATTTGGCAGAAACATCAAAACTGATAGCTATTAAAAACAAAACACCTTTGAAAATCACAGACACATGAAACACAATCAATATTAATAACAATAAGACGGAAACAGAATAAAATGTAGAACTCAACTGTTTATTAGCGATCTTAAAAAGAAATGCTTTATCAACTGCAAAAATGCTGAGCCTATAGGAGAGATTCTTCTATGACAAACCAGAAAAAGTCATTTCCAGTGAACTTGCAATTGTCAATGTGATTTCATACCGAAGATGGTGGTTGACGTATTAATATTTTCTATATTTTAAATTCCTCTGATATATGTAAGAGCGCAGGAGATGTTTCTGATACCATGAATGTCATTATGATAAAGATGCATATTTCAAAAAGTTTTCTGTTTTGTCAAAGAAAAATACTGCACAGCATCATTGACAGTAGCAATATAATTTCCAAACCCGATTCTTCTAAGGAAATACTTCTGGAAAAGTTCTTATTATAAACGATGTACCCTTAAGTTAGGAGCAGAACTTTCCAACTGAAAAATGTCTTTCATGGTTTGTAGTCAGCCAAATGGTCTGTCTCTTGTTGATCACCCAGTTAAGAAGCGAAGATGTAAGAATTATTAATTATTGATTCATTTTCTTGGGAGACTTGATGTTAAGGTTCATACTCCTTCATCTTCTCAATCATTATGATATATATATATTTCTCCTGGTCAACATCCTTCCTTGCAATTAATAGTAGTTTACATCATTTATATTTCTTACCCCAGTATTTATGCTTCTTTATTGTATTACCACATGAGCTATTCCCACTTCATTCCCTATCCTTCTGTGTCTACCTGTCATTCACTGCTCAGATGAAAATACCTTCCAAAACAATTGTGAACTACTTACGGCCATTATGATTCTACTCAGAAGTAGCTTCTCACTTTCGTATAGAACTTAGAATAGTGCAAGGATAATGCGTGTGTAAGTGCGCGCTCAGTCACTCAGGCGTGTCTGACTCTTTGTGACCCCGTGGATTGTAACCTGCCAGGCTCCTCTGCCCATGGGATTTCCCAGGCAAGAATACTGGAGTGAGTGGCCCTTTCCTTCTCCAGGGGATCAAATCTGTTTCTTGTGTCTCCTGCATTGGCAGGTAGATTCTTTATCACTGAGTCACCTGGAAAGCCAAGAATAATGCATTCATGCTCATTTTCAGTGTGTAAGTGCTAAATCAATATTTGGATTCATGGCTGACTTAACTAATTCAGTCAAGGAGCAGGGTGTTATTATACCCAGATATCCACGCTGGGGAGATAAATGTTCCCTCTACTAATTTATTAAAAGTCGTATCTAAGATATCATGAGATTGCACCGGTGGAAATCTATGTTTCCTGGAGTGTTGTGATTCTACATTTTTAAAATATGTGCTCCTTATAAAGATGGAAATATATTTCACAGCATCATCACTATTATCACAAATATGGACCAGCCAAGCTGGGTGAGTGTTTGAGAGCTGTGCTCAGCTGTGTCTGACTTTTTGGGACCTCATGGGCTGTAGCCCATCAGGCTCCTCTGTCCGTGGGATTTCCCAGGCAAGAATACTGGAGTGGGCTGTCATTTTCTCCTCCTGGGGATCTTCCCAACCCAGGGATCGAACTCATGTCTCCGGTGTCTCCTGCAGTGGCAGACAAATTCTTTCCCACTGAGCCACCTGGGAAGCCTGAACGTTTGATTCAACACCTGCTAAATCATTAGCACGTGCAAAATACCTCAATTTTGAGTTTGTCATTATAAATTACAATAAGATATTGAGTGCTTTAAAACAAAATTGTACTGTTATCTAAATCTTTCCTTGTAGTTCTTCAAACAAATTTATTTTGGTTCAACACTTTTTTAAAGTGTCTTCAAAACCATTTCTTACTTTGTATCTATCTTGTCTTACAGATGAGAAAATACACAATAAACTTTTAACAAAAACATGCAATGTTTTAAATCATATTTTCTTCTGTTATTAACTTGGAAATGCAATTTTAGCATAAACACTTTTTAAACATTGGTTTGCTTATCTACTTATTGATTAAAGCTATACCTTTAAATCAAATACCAGGGTCAACATACTTTTGATGCACTATCAGAGTGGGGTGCAGGGTAATACGGTAGCCGGTTTCTATTTCCCTTTGTAGTATCTACTCTTTCAGTTCTCCTTCTACTTTTCTAATTTGGGGAGGAAAATTAAATTACTATTTAGGGCTTTAGAACTTAATTGTATGAGTTACTTCCAATTTGTTAACTAATGTAGTTCAGACATTAGCTACACAGTGTGAGAAAATGAATTTATAATTGCAATATTTCCTTTATACTCAGATTTCTGCTACAAATCAGAAAGGTGGCAAAAAGTGCTACAAAGGTGGCAAAAACAATGGAATAAGTATTCATGATTTTCCCTTGCACTGAAAGACTTTGATAAATGACTCATTTGTAGTGTGGTCAACATTGAACACAGGGTTAATAAAAAAAAAGTCCAACAAAACAGAAGCCTATGAAAAGATGAATGATAAAATAAACATTCAAGGGTAAAGCATATTTAGGTGCTCTTCAATACAATACATGGAAAATATGCTTTCCTTTATGTTTTGTTTTTCTAACCATTAAATTTCTCTTTAACTCCAGAGTTGTCCATGGAAATGGCATAGAAGAATATATGAAACATTTCAAAGTACAATTTACAGATAGTAAAAATGATGAATCTCATACAAACATGGGATGAGCCTTTGTCAAAAATGTGTTTAACTTATTGATGAAGGCATCACCAGGATGGGAAATGTGATTGAAAAGATAGCTCAAAGGACTAAATCGATATTGACACTGAAAGAAAAAAATGCTAAAATAAAATTACCAGGTTAGATACAAAAGTTAGTTAATATCTCACAGTAAAATCATACCCTTTGCTGTTTTCCATCTTTCTAGACAGAAATACAGGCTAGAAATCTACAAGTGAGGGTTTCTCTGGTGGCTCAGTGGTAGAGAATCTACCTGTCAATGCAGGAGACACAGGTTTGAACCCAGACCTGGGAGGATTCCACACGCCTTGGGGAAACGAAGCCCATGGGCCACGACCAGTGAGCCTGCGCTCTAGAGCCCATGGGCTCTAACTATTGAAGCGCTCATGCCGAGAACCCGTGCTCCAAACAAGAGAAGCAACTACAGTGGGATGCTCGCACCTAGAGAGTAGCCCCCATTTTCTACAGTCAGAGAAAAACCCGCTCAGCAACAAAGACCCTGCACAGTCCAAAATAAATGTATATATTTTAAAAATATGTACACTAGTATGCAATATTGTGTGGTCTTGGCCCTAATCCCTCTAAGTTACTAAAGGAAGCAAAAGTTGATTCTCTGGAGGGAATTAAAGAAAGCCATGGCATAATCATGACTACGGAAAAACCATAGCTTTGACTGTACGGACCTTTGTTGGCAGAGTAATGTCTCTACTTTTTAATAGTTTTGTTGATGGTGAAGCTAATGTGATGCATCAAGATTTTTATCTTGGACAGAATGCCATCAGGAACGTGGCCCAACATCAACAATGTGGCTTTTATCCAAGGACAAAAATGCGTCTCTGGGGCCTATGGGGTGCAACATCATATGAGAGACCGCAGAGGAGTCTTGCCCACTCGTGTGGGGGGCAGCAGACGTGTACAGACGTAGTCATCAGCTCCAGCTGAGGACCCTGCAATGCTGTGACCTGGCTCCAGCCCCTCTCAGCCGTGGTCTGGGAGTCTAAGAGAACCATGTCTCAGCTCATCACTCATGGATGAGACAGCTTTTGTGGAAGTCCAGGTTCCAGTAGAGAAATCCCAGCAGCATGCTTCAGGATAAAATACAGTGTTGGATGTATTGCAGAAGGGCTGAGAGGTATGTTCTGACTCTCCCCACGTCTCTGCTCCCCCACCTGCAAGAAGAACTCTGTGCCAAACAAGAGCTTCTCAACCTGTGATTCCTCCCAGAGAGAAGTTGAGAGTTTGGGTGTGTGTCTGGCCTCCCCAGATGTGTGGGACGCAGAGAGAGACTCTCCTCCCGCTGGCTTCATCTAGAGTGCTGAGTCCTGGGCTACGAGACTCCGGGGCTGGAAGAGGCTCGGAGAAGGGACCATCCATTCTCGAAGGGACTTGGATCCTATGCACGGTGTGGCACGCTCCACAGAAAATCCTGCCCGTGACCATCTGAGGACTCTTGCCCATGGAACCTTCCCTGCTGGCCCATGGGCACCCCCAGGGCTCTGCGGCTCACCCCACATCACACCCCACAGACATCAACCCTGCAGCCAGTCCTCTGTGCCAGCTCTGACAGTGGTGAAAACAAGCATTGGCAGATGCATGGGCATCGCAGAAAGCAGCTCGAATTGGGGGAGTCTGGGCGAGACCAAGAGCAGGAGCTTAAGTCTTACGCTCGGGAAAGCGAAAGAGAGGAGGTCAGCACATGGCCTGGTGCACTGCAGGGCTCAGAGACCGCATGCAAGCTTGTGAATTCTGCCACAGAAGGCGCCAGACACATCCACAGGTCGGAAGAAGCCCCCGAAGCTCCAGCAGGGCTGGCAGAGGCCGTTTCTTGCCCAAAGTCACTTAGTAAAGACCAAGGGAAGTGATGGCTCTTGCAAATGACAGCCGTGCAAGACTCCGCAGAAGACACAACTCGAGAAAATGTGACATCACCAAAGGGGCAGAGCAATCTTATGGGAACTGCCTCCGAAGACATGGAGATCTGCAGGCAACTGATACAGAAATTGACGCTTTACCAATGTATGATGTCTTATTGCTGATGAGTCGATGCTTTTGAACTGTGGTGTTGGAGAAGACTCTTGAGAGTCCCTTGGACTACAAGGAAATCCAACTAGTCTATTCTAAAGGAGATCAGTGCTGAATATTCATTGGAAAGACTGATGCTAAAGCTGAAACTCCAATACTTAGGCCACCTGATACGAAGAAATGACTCATTTTAAAAGGCCCTGATGCTGGGAAAGATTGAAGACGGGAGGACAAGGGGACAACACGGGATGAGGTGGTTGGATGGCATCACCGACTCAATGGACGGGAGTTTGAGTAAATTATGGGAGTTGGTGGTGGACAGGGAGGCCTGGTGTGCTGCAGTCCATGGGGTCACAAGGAGTCGGACATGACTGAGTGACTGAACTGAACTGAAAGTCTTATCACTTTGTCTCATACAACAATTTTGAAGCTTTTGTTTGTTTGTTTGTTTCTCGTTTCTTACTTTCATGTCTTCTCTCAAGTATAATTGACTTTTGTAGAGCTCCTTTTTCATTCTATTCTCTTTTCCTTTTGTGTATATTTTTAATACATCCTGGAGAATGCAAGTATGAATTGTGGCTTATCTGGCAGTTATCAAATTCAGAAATTGAAAACAAAATTTTGATTGCTGTGAGAAAGGCCTGAGAAGATATCTGTGGAATGTCTTCTCTGGTTCTTGGTGCAGAGTTGGCACTCAATTAATGCTCTGTCTTCCTTTTCATCTATATAGACATTCGAGTTTAATGTAATAAAGTGTGACATTGTATATGAAGAACTCTGCTATGTACAGACTCTCAAATTTTGAGATTCTTCAGATCACATTGTTTCACCCAAACCTCAGTGATCATTCTCATTTCTGAGTCTATCTTTCACTTCAGGAAATAAATCAATAGACAAAAGAAGAGAGAAGGAAGAAAGGAACGAAGGAGGGAGGCAGGAAGAAAAAATGAGATTTAATTACTACCTTGGCCCTTCTTCTAAGGTTATGAGTCTTTAGGTCAAAAGCCATAACACAAACTTTCATATTTCTAGTGGCATTCAACGACACAAGATGCTTAACAAATACGTGGTAAAATAAATAACCAAGAAAGATAAAAATATTGTTCTTAACTGAGCTTATAAAATATGAGATCACAATCAGCATATTTAGTCTTTCACCACCTAGAACTTCCTATCTCATATTTATCAAGGTTCTGATCTTGGTTACTCTCAATCAATGAGAAGACTCTCCTTTCAAACTGTCATAGGAAAATTAATTTTTTCAAAGCGTAGTTTTACAGAGACATTTTCTTAATGGGGATATAAACCCTAGTAAAACATGTTGTAAATCTTAGTTAAATAAAGGAAAGATGCTATTCCCTGGCTTTGTCAGTGACTGACATGTACACCCCATGGATCTCACTAAATGTCCTTCAACTGTAATTTTGTTATTGATGAAACAATAAATGAAGGTGTCAGGCAGTTCTGTACAGAAGATCTTGGCCTCTTGGCTGTTTGTCTGCAGTTGAGCCCCTCCTGAGTCTCACATGGACCGACAGAGCGTCTATTTATTCCTCTGAATTATACAAAATTTCTCAGCCCACTTGCCCCATCAATTTTGTAGCTACTAAAAAATCACTCTTATCACCAACACAGGTTTATCCCAAAGTACCTGGAAAATGGGACACAAAATTAAATTACCCATATTCATCTCTTTCTGCTTATCTGTTCCCTAAGCAAGGCTGACTTGCTTTCATTATAAAATTATTTGGGATTTATGTAAGGAAAAGAAAGGAAATAAGAAATAGAAGGTGCCAAGGAAAAATACAAAGAACAGAGAATACTAAAGACCTAAGTAAAAACAGAGTTAGCTTAGTGGTAAGAATGGGCTTCCCTGGTGGCTCAGTTGGTAACGAATTGCCTGCAATTCAGAAGACCCGGGTTCGATCCCCGGGTTGGGAAGATTGCCTTGGGGGATCCGTGTGGGGGGGACATGGCGACCCATTCCAGGATGCTTGCCTAGAGAATCCCCATGGACAGAGGAGTGGGGGGGAATACAGCCCATGGGGTTGCAAAGAGTCCAGCAGAGTTGAGTGACTTTCACTTTTACTTTCACTAATTGTAAGAACAAAAGCTACTAATGCAGGCAGGTTGAGCTGCACCTTCGTCATCTATCAAATCAGAGAAATAAAGCATATAATTTATAAGGACAGCATGTCAACTGAGGTAATGCCACTAAAGGACTTGGCATAGTGACTGCTGCTGCCTAAGTACATATTGTATATTTTTCAAAGCCACAGTCCTTTTCACCAGTAGAGAGGCCCAGTGGAGGTCCACATCTATGCTTGCCCTCCACTTCCACCCTGAAGAGAAGTGCCACCAAGTTTTCTTCCTTTATAATCACAGCTTCAACTTTCTACACAGTAGTTCTTTTAAAGAAATAGCAGGCATATAAAAAGGTTCTCAAGTGAGCAGATTAGATCTCTGAATGGCTCCATTCTGAGAGCTTCGTTTCCACCTAAGAAAAATCACACACTTTGGGAACTTCTGAAAAATCGCTCCATTTTTTTTCTTTAATGTAACAAAATGTTACATTCAGAAACATGGCATATACATAAACATAGACTTTACTGAGACTCAAAAAAAAATAAATAAATAAACACGTGAAGCAGTGAAAAAGATAAACCAACTTTAAAAAGAAGGAGCAGATACAATAGTCTTCAAAGTGAGAGGCATGAAGGCGAAAGTGCTTCTAGGACTGACTGTACTGGGACAAGAGGCATTAAACCCGTTTTAACGCGTTGTTGTTCAGTTACTCAGTTATATTCAACTCTCTGCAACTCCATGGACTGCAGCACGCCAGGCTTCCCTGTCCTTCCCCAACTCCCAGAGCTTGCTCAAATTCATGTCCACTGAGTCAGTGATGGCAGCCAGCCATCTCATCCTCTGTCATCCTCTTCTCCTTCTGCCTTCAATCATTCCCGGCATCAGGGTCTTTTCTAATGAGTCAGCTCTTCGCATCAGGTGGCCAAAGTATTGAAGCTTTAGCTTCAGCATCAGTCCTTCCAATGAACATTCAGGACTGACTTCCTTTAGGATGGACTGATTGGATCTCCTTGCAGTCCAAGAGACTCAAGAGTCTTCTCCAATACCACAGTTCGAAAGCATCAATTCTTTGGCACTCAGCCTTCTTTATGGTCCAACTCTCACATCCATACATGACTACTGGAAAAACCAAAGCTTTGACTGTAATTTGCTTTAATTAGACAAGATTATGAGTAAATGAGGTCTTCCCAGACCACCAGATACAGGGTCAGGAGATCTGGATTTTAGACTGTCATTGAATTCAGCCCTGACAAATTCCTGTACCTCCTGCCTTTAATAAAGGAGTACTTTTTTGGGAATCCGTGAGAAACTTCCTAGCTGTTCTTCTCTGATAGAAATCTTCCTGTTGACTGAGAAGACTTGCAGCCTACATTGCTGCTAGTAGAGCCATAGGAAACATACATTCTTCCTAACTCTCTAAAAAGATAAATAATAAATGAGGGGGATAGTGGAATAGTGTTACGTGCTTAATCAAGTATTAAGTACCACAGCTGAAGGTAAGAATGAGTATGAGAGTGAGGGGGTCTCCGCAGAGCTTTCGGTTGAGCAGCAGGTAGAAAGGAAGCTCTTGCAAGAGTTGCTGGAAGAAATCCCACTCCTGCTGACAAGTGGCAGTGACTGCAGAAGTCAGGGGAGGGACCACAGGGAGAAGGATGCCAGACAATACCCTCCTGCCTTTTCATCTCTTGCTTTCCAATTAATTACCCAAACCCTCCTTCTGTCATGTTGGAGGGAGGGAGGCATGAGCAGATGGAGACGCTGGTGGGCTGCTTGTATCTATATTCTAATCTACAGTAATGCTTTATATTTGCTAATTGACAGTGACCAGTTGAAGCCATTTCTGAGCAAAGGAAGTTATATACACATGTAGTGAAGAAGTTATATATACATGTACTGTATATATACATGTAACACATGTAACTGAATGGATATTTGTATGTATCCTAGTATCATAAACACTGAATATTAACACCATCTCATTCTTTAGGTCACAACTCATTTTCTCAAAGAGAAATTTGATGAATGTTTCTTCCAGTCATAACTTGACCTATAGCCTTCATTTTTCAAAGAAACTATCAAAATTGACATTACATACTTACTTAGTACTTGTTTGTCTCCAGCAGATCATGAGCTCAGTCAAGTCAGAATATATCCACTGTCTATACAAAGCACATTGCAGGGACTCGGGAAACACTGGCTGAATAAACGAATGCCATCACATTTTGGTTACATAGAAGCATTTCTGGCTTGAAGGTGTCATAGAAGAAATAGAATTATAATACAAACTAAAATATGGGCTACAGTAATTAGGTGGAGAAGAGGTTCTGTGTGAACAGGAGGTTTAGACTGCGTTTGCGTGGGCAACTTGCTAGGGAGTAGGGGTTGGGAGGAAAAACAGAAGACAACGTCAGATTCACATTCATTCTACTGTTACAAAATCCAAGACCTTGTTTGCCATTGCCAGATATCTCAAGTAGCCAGAGATGTGAAACATAGACCCTACACCATTAACGTGAAAGTCCTCTTTAAAAGCTTTGAATATTTGACTTACTGGCAGCTTCTCTCACAGTGACACACAGGATAAAACCATAGCTGTGCTTCTGAAACTTGCGAGAATGATGGAAAACTGGAAGCAGAGGTAGTTAAGTTCTGGGTAATGGGTGAAATGATCAAAGGACAAAGAAGAGGGGCCGAAAACGCAGAATCGTGGTCCGTGCCTTTATCTGGGAGTGAGGCTGGAGTTTTGTTTGTTAGTGAGGAGCAGAGAAAAGAATTGGGCAAGGATCCAGACGGACGGCATGGGCTTCTGGGGGGTTTGTGTGTTTTGCTGTTGATGTTGTTTCTGGAAGGTAACAACTAGCAATCTGAAATGCTGGATATTGTTTGAAATAATTGATAATTATAAGAAACAGGTGGCACATAATTTGAGCACATTTAAAAATATTTTTCTTTGTTATTTGAAAGGAGATGCTTTGTCAGTTTCAACAGAGCTGATGGAAACGTTTTTGAAGTATTTATTTAAGTTAAATTTGCACAAAAGCCGAATGGAATAACCTGGAGATGAAAGGTGGAGTGGGAACACTGGGATGTTATTAGTACCTTCTCTGGACTGCCATACATTACTTCTTGAGTTTAACATGCACTGCCCCATGGGAGTAGAATTTGTAGCATCAAAGTTAGTTGCAAACCTCTGTTTCTTTGGACATAGCTAGATTGTATTTTAACAATATATATTTTAAGATTGGCGTCTCTCAGACTGGGTAGTTTATATTAGGAAAATGCACTCCTATAGAATCTCTGAAAATAAATATAAAAAGAGGAAAGACACAGCTATGGGCTTGAGTCCTCCAAAAAGGAAGATGCCATTATGGAATTAAATAGTTAAGCCATTTATTTTGAGATGAGGGAAACCCTGTGAAAGATAAACAGAGAGGGGGAAGGCATAGGTGGGGAAAGCAGGTAGACCATACCACAGGTCTGAATAAGAGGAACTGCCCTACAGAGCATCTTGAGAGATTCATGGCCAGTGTGATGGGCACCAGGAACGGCCTGAGTATAGTAGCACTTCCATGTTCGTCATTGGTTGTGAGCAGCCAGGCCAAAATCTGGCTTCATCATAAAAGCTGCCGTAGTTCCCTAAGGCTGAGTGGCTGCAGGCTGTGGGCAAAACTCACACAAGTTTCTCTTTGAAGGGAGTAGGGATCATCTCAACCTTGTGTCTACCACCAGTGTGCTCACTGCTCACTGCTCACCAGAGTGAGTTCATAGCATCTCTCATTCACCTTGATGGCCTCTCAGGTGGGGCAGGCTAAAGAATCCACCTGCCAATGCAAGAGACTCAGGAGACCATGGGTTCGATCCCTGGGTCAGGAAGATCCCATGGAGGAGGAAAGTCAACCCACTCCAGTAATTTTACCTGGAAAATTTCGTGGACAGAGGAGCCTGACATGCTACAGTCCATGGGGTCACAAAGGCATGACTCAGCACACACACACACACACACACACACACACACACACACACACACAACACTGACCTTAAGGTTCTTTGTCAAATACCAAGCTCTGCAATGCCAAACAATATTGTGGATAAAGGAAAAGAATTTGCACTTATCTGTAAATTGAAAACATCATACTCAGTGGAACTGAATTCCACAGACAAGTTATTCCCCCATAGATATTTATCTTCTGAGCTTATTTTTCAAATTATCTTTTCTGTGGCATTTTTAGCAACTGCTCCACTGACCTGATTTGAAATCCCATGAGGACTTTAGTCCTATGTGGTATAAACATTTCACTCTGGAAAAGAGAAGGAAGGACTATAGTGGGAAAGCTTTAAAGACATTTAAAATCAGGTTGCAGATTTAAGGACAAAAAATAAACAGAAAGAATAAGGAAATGCTGAGTTCAGTTTTTCGAAAAAAAAAAAAAAACTTGTGAATATGATACTGTTTTACAAAAGTGAGATCACACTCTACACACTACTGCACAATGTGCTTTACAGAAAAGAAAAAAAAACACAGATGTCCATCTAAGTCGATCAATAATGATAACTCAACTATTTTAATAACTATATTTCAAAAAGTGCCTGTGAAATGGTATTGGTATATATTTACACACCTCTCCCATCTAATTGTTATGTCTATAGGGAGAAAATGATACACATTTCGAACTACAGGTCCTAATTTTGGCCCCGTATCTTGCACAGTATAAAAATTAAAAAAAAAAAAATTTTTCCTATGTTTTCTATCCGAAGCTAGTTTCTTCCATTCAAATGCGAAGCAGAAATTTTTTTTTTCCTCCACGAAAAAAGCAATCACTGGAGGGCATCTGAGAGCAGTGACAGCCCCCAGGTGCTATTTTACAAACGCCTGCGAGAAGCAGGTTTTGGTTAGTACTCGATTGTCCTGGCGGATAATTGGCCCCCTTGCTCAGCCCTCCCCTCTCTCCTCGAGTCCTGCTCGCCACCACTGTGTCCCTGCCCAGTTTTAGATCGCTCTGACCCCGATGAAAGGAAAAGTTGCGAACAGATATGAGCGGACAGGTTTGTATAAAAGCGCGGCTGTGTAGCAGCTGGCTCTATGTTTGTTCATGGCAACAGGGTCAGAGACCTTATATGGTCTTAATAAATAGAAGCAACTGGCTTCATATGTATTTTGGCACTAATCTGTGGCCTATGGCATCATTTCCTGGGGTTTAGTGCAATATTAATAAAAAAGGGCTATTTTAGATGAGGCACAAGGCAATGCTGTACCATCAAACAGTTGAATTTTTGCTAAGAAAAGAAAATGGACTGGGCTTACTACTGTTTATGGTATCGCCTCAAATGCCTGTGCCACTAGCTTGAGATTTGCTTGGTTTTTTGATTCCCTTTTTGTTTATATTTATGATTTAAAAAACATTTCTGTTTTGAGAAGTCTGAAGTTGAATATAGTGCATGCCCGCAGTAAATCCAAGTTTAAGCCCTTGGCTCTGAGATGCACTGAACTCATTACATTTGGTCACGAAGTCTCTTAATCTGTTGTAACAACAAATTAGACTCTGATTTTAATAAAAGCAAATTGCAAAATAATTAGAAATGTTTTTCTTTCTTTTTTCTCCCCCTTCCTTCTCCAACCTAACTTCCATCAGATAATTAGGAAATAAATAAGACACTTTGAGGAACTTACTATACTTTCCATTTGGACTTATCTTGTGGGTAAATTTAGTAAAATAATGTTTCATTATGCTTGTTTTCAGAGTAAAATGAAACATTGACTAACAGATAATAATATTTCTTATCAGATTTCATTTTGTTTACTTATATCTCCAATTGTGATCTTTACCCTTGTTTGCCTGTAGTGTAGTTGGAGTAAAATGAATCATATAAAATAGAAAACACCCTGATGCTGGGAAAGACAGAAGGCGGAAGGAGTCGGGGCTGAGAGAGGATGAGATGGTTGGATGGCATCACTGACTCAGTGGACATGAGTTTGAGCAAACTCTGGGAGATAGTGAAGGACAGGGAAGCCTGGTGTGCTGCAGTCCACAAAGAGTTGGACACAGCTGAGCTACTGAACAACAACAAATAGTGTATCAGGAAAAAAAAAAAAATATATATATATATATATATATATATCAGGGAGGTAATGTGTTCCTCCTTATTCAAAGTGTCAGTTTCTCTTGAGCTTTTGTAACTTCAGAATTCAGACTATCAGTTTATTTACGCTACTTAAGATTTGTTCTTACATGTTCTATACGACCTGGGCTTAAAAATGAAACTAGTACCAGAGACCCTGCCGGAGCAGCAGAACATAGAGAACCCCCACCCGAACGCTTCACCCCGCCCCCACCCAGCCAAGTCTCCCCCTTTCCTTCATCTTCATCCACCAGCTCTGCCCACCGGAGCCTCAGCAGAGGAGCAGCCTCTGATGACACCTTGGAAGCCTCTGATGACTCAGTGGGAGTGAGATTCTGTGGGAAAAATCTGTATCCCTCTTGTTCGCTTCCTTTCTCTTTCTTTAGTTTTGGCTGCACCTTGAGGTGCTCCAGATCTTAGCTCCCTGACCAGAGAGGGAACACGTACCCCCAGCAGTAGGAGTGCAGAGTCTTAACCACTGCACTGCCAGGGAAGCTCCTCCATCACTTTCCTTAAGAGCCTCGCTTCAGGGAAGCCCAGTCTGAATACACAGAGCCTTCTAGAGAACTGGGGTGGTTTTCCAACCCTTGTGTTGTCCTGGGGACACACACACACATACACAAATGAACAGTTCAGTCCCAGCAGCCAGTGTTCAGCACCCCAAGGGGATGCTCAGCCTATGCCTTACTATGGAGGTGAGAAAGGGGACCTTGGAGATTTCAGCTGGGACCCTGAGAAAATCAGCTGAAGTCAATGTCAACCATGGGGGAGAAACTCTCAGCGCCCTTTCACATATACACAAGAACCTGGAATTGGTGCTAAAAGAATGGAATCAAATGTCAAGCCCCTTATCCCCTTTTACTTTGCTCTGGAGATTAAGTGACATAATCCCCCTTTGCCCAGGGCTGGGGCAATAAACGTTTATAATTATTATTTCAACTTGCCTGAGGCTTTGGAAAACAGTACAGAGACAAGCCCATGTGCACGCACATAAAATCTCCAAACACGAGAATGAATAAAGCACAGTTTTTATTGGGATAATATTTTTCACAATAAAATGTTAAAATCTATTTATTGAACTTTCACATTCAACAACAATTATTCCTTTAGAATGAAACTCAATAGTGCCTCAGGCTCATAAATGATGTGTAATGGCTAAGGGTAATAAGTGGTACAAAAAATAAGTGTATCTGCCTTCAGTACTAGAGAGATTATGTCATAGCTGGAGGAGGGAAGGAAACCAGGAACAATGATATTCTACACTAGCCACATCTTATCATATCCATCTGGTTCAAAAGCATCATGTAACAGAGAGAAACCTATGACAGTTGCATGTATGCACGCTCCATCACAAAAGTATGTCCAGTTCTTTGCAACTCCATGGATGGTAGCCAGCCAGATTCCTCTGATTGCCACTGTCTGCAGGAGTTTGCTCAGATTCAAGTCCATTGAGTTGGTGATGCTATGCTATCTAACCATCTCACCGTCTGCCAGTCCCTTCTCTTGCCTTCAGTCTTTCCCAAAATCAGGGAGTATACTTTCCAATGAGTAGGTTCTTTGCGTCAGGTGGCCAAAGTATTAGAACTGTAGCTTTAACATCAGTCCTTCCAATGAATATTCAGGGTTGGTTTCCTTTAGGATGGACTGGTTTGGTCTCCTTGAGGTCCAAGGGACTCAATAGTTTTTTCTAGTGCCACAATTCAAAAGATGTTAAAATAAACCACCAACTTCATTGCATCAGTTCAGTTCAGTCGCTCAGTCGTGTCCGACTCTTTGAAACCCCATGAAACCCCTGGCACAGCACGCCAGGCCTCCCTGTCCATAACCAACTCCCGAGTTCACTCAGACTCACGTCCATCGAGTCAGTGATGCNGGACCGGATGCTATGATCTTCGTTTTCTGAATGTTGAGCTTTAAGCCAGTTTTTTCACTCTCCTCTTTCACTTTCATCAAGAGGCTTTTTAGTTCCTCTCCACTTTCTGCCGTAAGGGTGGTGTCATCTCTAAAGCCACAAAATGTATTCTTTCCCCATAAAGAATATAGTAATCATGAGGACATGGGTCCAAGAAAAAAATCTAAGATAAACAATGGTTTGTCCCCCAATTAAGACGGTTCAGACCGTGCCAGAGTAAAGTCCAGACCTACACAGTGAAATACAATTTTGAAACTCCTTAAAAGCAAATTAGTGATGATAATAGCAGAGCACCGAATTTCTGAAGTTTGTCTGTTTAATTAACTTGCTTAATTAATTTAGAATGTACATGCACATCATAAGGAGAAGTGCATTCCTGAAATATAAACACATTAAGAGTTCATTGAATTTTATTACTGGCTTCCTGAGTGAAAAAAAAATGTAATTTTACATGTGATAAAAGGCTTAGTGAAAAAAATGTTATATCTTCATTGAAAAGCTGTCCCTTCTTCCTCTCTCTTTACAGACTAACATATTTAAGTAATAAGGAGGATACAAATGTTTACAAAATAATGAAATGATTTTGAAAAGAAGTGGAAAAATACATTTATACTTTAATTTACCCTCTTGTTTTTATTTGAATTCTTATAAGAAGTTTTATTTCTCTTTAAAAGTAATTTATTTCAGTAATTTTGCCATTCTATTTTTGACTATTGGGTAATATATTATTACTATTTTTTTCTGTGACATTCATTGTGACAAAAGCATTTTTTACAGAAAAGAGTCAACATGTTATTATTAACAATGACACATGGGAAATTATTTTTATGGGGAAATTTACATGGCCAAGGAAGCCAAGGATAAAAAGTAATCTTTTCATCCTACTAACATAAATTGAAATATAATAGAAAATGATGATATGAAATTATTTTCCTCTGTTTCCTCTTTCCTCTTCATAGCTAGGAATCAAGAAGGAGAATAGCTTTAAGTCAATGTTTCTGTATTTGGGACATATTACTATATGGCATTGTTGTCTGAGTTTATGGATTTTTTATGCATGATTGGAATTGCTATTCAGTGATATCTTGATTTAAAGCTTTTCTGGAAAAAACAACAACAACAACAAAAACCTCATAAAAGTAATAAACTCCTGATGATTTGAAATGTAAGGACTTCACCTCTGGAGTAGAGGTCAAGCTCAGGGCTGTGGATTAGCACGTCTGTTGCTCACTGTTTAACAGGATGGTCTTGATTAAGAGGAGAAACAGCCTCTGCACATCAGTGGGGAAGGCCCGCAAGTGGTCTTCACAGAAGCACATCTGCTGTGTCTCCAGTTCCTTGAAGGCGATCCCATAGTTAGTTTTCTTGGAACAGAACTCAGGCACTAATGTTCCAGTGGACTCCATCATCTTTGAGTTCAGATTCCTTCAATATGAGGATGCCTCAAGGAGGAGGATTGGGGGAAGAAGAAGAAGAGAGTGTCAGAGGATGAGGTGGTTGATGGCATCACCAATGCAATTGACATGAACTTGGGCAAACTCTGGGAGACGGTAAGGGACAGGGAGGCCTGGCGTGCTGCAGTCCATGGGGTCACAAAGGGTCGGACATGACTGGGTGACTGAGCAACAGCAACAGGGAGAGGAAACTCTCTCTTAGCCCCATACGCTCCATTATTCTCAATGTTGTTCTAGTTCAGATGTTCTCTTGGTTGGTCTAGACTTTACCTGTCTGAACCCCATACCTCTCTTCACGAGGATCCATAATTGCCAATGGTATTTTCTTCCAGAAGCTCAGAAATGTATAGGAAGCAAAGTCACACGTTTGTCTGGTACTTGAGACTACTTTCCTTTCTCAGTCTCCACTGAAGCTCTCTCCAGTGGGTCTACAACTCAGATGTCGTAAGTAAGGGAGTGGTCACCAGTCTTGTTCACACATGTTCCCAGGATTTCAAAGAAGAGCGTCAAGCTTTCTTAACAACATTTCTCTTCTGTGGATGCACCAGCTGGACATGCAGGTCTCAACATCCTGTCTCATCGTTTGCCTAGGACAACGTGGACCACTCACCTATGCCATGGGAACATACTCACTGCGNGAGTGTCAGAGGATGAGGTGGTTGATGGCATCACCAATGCAATTGACATGAACTTGGGCAAACTCTGGGAGACGGTAAGGGACAGGGAGGCCTGGCGTGCTGCAGTCCATGGGGTCACAAAGGGTCGGACATGACTGGGTGACTGAGCAACAGCAACAGGGAGAGGAAACTCTCTCTTAGCCCCATACGCTCCATTATTCTCAATGTTGTTCTAGTTCAGATGTTCTCTTGGTTGGTCTAGACTTTACCTGTCTGAACCCCATACCTCTCTTCACGAGGATCCATAATTGCCAATGGTATTTTCTTCCAGAAGCTCAGAAATGTATAGGAAGCAAAGTCACACGTTTGTCTGGTACTTGAGACTACTTTCCTTTCTCAGTCTCCACTGAAGCTCTCTCCAGTGGGTCTACAACTCAGATGTCGCAAGTAAGGGAGTGGTCACCAGTCTTGTTCACACATGTTCCCAGGATTTCAAAGAAGAGCGTCAAGCTTTCTTAACAACATTTCTCTTCTGTGGATGCACCAGCTGGACATGCAGGTCTCAACATCCTGTCTCATCGTTTGCCTAGGACAACGTGGACCACTCACCTATGCCATGGGAACATACTCACTGCGGGGTGGCTTGAGCAATGATCACTGTGGCTCGATCAGACTGGAAACCTGCTGGATATCTGAACACAAGCAAATATACTTCCCCAAAGTCATGAAAGTGGTTCCAGCATCTACCCGGCTCACTGGAATGCTAGTCCCATATCTGCCGTGTGCCCCCACAGTGGTGAAGCACCACACTGCGGACCAGTTGACCGATGTGTCAATTTGACACACTTACACAGGACTTATGCTCCTGCTGCTGTGGCCCAGTTTGCCATGTGCTTGGCCCAGGCCCCTGGAAGATGACCCATGAATGAGTCACATATTTGGCTTCTTTCTTCCAGGGTGAGTCCTCAGGATGTGGACCGTTCTTGCATCCGAGGTGGACGTCTGTGTTCTCTCTGCAGTGTATCCAATGGGCAGTCATGGAAATTCATAGAGTATGTGCTTGGTCAGCTCCTGAGTTACGTTTACGTTGCCTTTCAAATGGCATTTCTCCAGGCTGTTTACTTCTAGGGATCTCATTGTTCTAGCTCTTATATTTAGATCTTTGATTCATTCTGTGTCAATTTTCGTGTATGCTATGAAACAGGGCTCTGAATTCATTCTTTCACATGTGGATAAACAGTTTTATATAGTGAATTAACTATTCTTATCCAATGGTATAGTCTTGGAAACATTGTAGAAAATCTATTGACCACAAATATGAGTAATTTCTGTAGTGTGAATCTTAATCCACTAATCTATATGTCTAATCAATGCCAATACTGCACCATGTGATTATGACAGCTGTGTAGGAAGTTTTGAAATCAGGAAGTGTGTGCCGTTCAGCTTCCTTCACTTTTTCAATGTTTCTTTTTAAATATTTATTGTGCATTTCCATATAGGTTTTTAAAATGAGTTTGTTAATTTTTGGATAAAAAAGGTNAATTTCTGTAGTGTGAATCTTAATCCACTAATCTATATGTCTAATCAATGCCAATACTGCACCATGTGATTATGACAGCTGTGTAGGAAGTTTTGAAATCAGGAAGTGTGTGCCGTTCAGCTTCATTCATTTTTTTTCAATGTTTCTTTTTAAATATTTATTGTGCACTTCCATATAGGTTTTTAAAATGAGTTTGTTAATTTTTGGAGAAAAAAGGCGGTTGAAATTTTTATAGAGATTGCAATGAATTTATAGAACAATTTGAGGATTATGTTGTCATTATTAAAATATCATCTTCCAATCTATGAGTGCAGGATGGCTTTTCATCTATTTATCTCTTTAATTTCTTTCAACAAAATCTTGCAATTTTTAGTGTGTATACAAATCTTGCAATTATATTGATTGTGTAAATGTTAATGTTAGGCTTTTTGGAGTATTCTTTTTTTCAGATCATGTCATTTACAAATAGAGATATTTTAAATCCTTTTTTTTATTTGAATATTTTTTGTTTTTTATTTGCTTCATTGCCCTGGCTAAATTTTCTGTAAAATATTTAGCAGAGGTAGTCAGAAAATACATTATTTTCTTGTTCCTAGTTTAAGGGGGAAGTTTCATTCTTACAACATTAAGCATTATGTTAAGACAGTTCCTTTCTATTCCAAGTTCTATTCCTAGTTTATATTCTTGGGTTTTTTTTTTCTTTTTCATGAAACAGTGCTGGATTTTGTAAAATAAATTTTCTATATCACTTGAGATGATCTTGTGCTTTCGTTTTCTTCATTCTGTTGATAGGGCTTATTACATTAATTTATTTGGGGATGTCAAACAAATCTGGCATTCCTGAGATGAATTCCACTTGATTGTGGTGTGCAACCTTTTTTAATATAACTGGATTGTATGTTGAAGATTTCTGTGTGCCTATCAATGAGGGATATTGATCTACGTTTCTTCTTATTGCAACATCTTTATCTGTCTTTGATATCATGGTAATGTTGAATTCATGAAATTACCTAGAAAATGCCAACAAAAATCTCCCAGACTTTGCAGAGGGCTTATGTGTGTTTATTAAAACATATCTCTGGCACCCAGCCTGGCAGCTGACAACTCTGTTTTAGCCTTCACTGCTTCCCTGTACAGAGCTTCAAAGTCAACAGAAGAGCTCAGGGTCTTTGCATGTTCTCTCTGAGCCCATGTATAAGTAGCGTGGGGAAGTATACACATTCTCGTTGATCCTGAAGAATGTGTTGGAGCTTTTCAAAGACATTCTCCAAAGTATCTCATTCACCAACCTGTCCTCACAGTCTTCTTGTTTAGTCTCCCCTCCCCAACCCCTCCCTGTTATTCATTGCCTCAGGCAGCAATGACTTAAACATGTTTCTGTGTATGTTCTGGACAAAGTGACCAGCTTCAGCGCTGGGTAAATTCTGAATTAGGTGAGACAAAGATGAACTTTTTGAGTTTATTTTCTAGAGGCGGCCACCAACAAGCAATAAACAAAGCAAATAAATATAACAAATGAACAAACATGCCAATAAGCATAAATGCATAGGATTCTTCGCAAATGAGATCAGTTATGCTTCCTCCTATATCTGTAATGGAATCCAGCCTGTCATTTTAAGGTTGCCACTAAGCAGGGAATTGGGACATGGGACTAGGTTAAGTTAAAATGACTCATAGCTCTCTGTTCTTGCCAAGATCCAGACACTTTTCTTGAATGAATTCTCCCTGGTTGCTGCAAGCTTCTGGATAGTTTTCAAAATTCTGAAAAAGTCAATTCTCACAGTTCGCTTTGTTTCTTCTCTTGTTTTTCCCCAAGTTATTCCATTGCCTTTTAAGAGAGGCAGGCATTCGGCGTTCTTTAATTTATTATTTTTGCTACCTCACAGGAATTTAACCCTCCACTTTTCTATTATTAACATTAGTGCCTTTTGCAAGTGGAAACAGATAAGCCAACCAACATAATTTGTGTAAACTTGAATAGATGCAATCCATGTGTGTATATACATTAAGATTTATGAATACTCTGCTCATCAATCTGCTTACTCATATTATGGGTGGAGACCATCTGTGCTATTCAGTCTATTTTTTTTTCTTAAATCAGAATCTATGGGTAGACTTCTAATCATAACATAACAAAATTAACTTAACATTAAAGGTACAGAATTGGAAAAAATCCCTTTTCTTCCACAATAACTCAGAGAAAATCAAGGCATGCCTTTATGAGATTTTAGGATTTATGCATCAAAGTGACAGAGTGGAAAGTTGGGAAACGATGCTCTCTGCTCCCCAGAGCCTGCCTCCAGGTCGGCAGCAGATGGCTTTGGTTCTCTCTTCCTCCAATTGTCAGCAATTGGAGTGTTTCTGACCACAGCTGTGCGATGGAGGGGACAGTTCTGGGAAAGGATGTGCGAAGTGAAAAATCTAAGGAAAGCTTTCCTAAGCAAGTTTAGACAGGTCTCGTCTCTGACCTGTGAGAAGAACAAAAGCGAAACACACGCAAAACAAAACAAAACAGAAAAACGTGGTCTCTGAATCCTCTAGCAATGTCTCACCTGCAAGCACATTTTCCATCGTTAACGTCACAACCAAGCCACATAGACACAATCAATTCCATAATATTAGCCGTCTTAAAATAGCTCTACTTTCAAATAAAGCACAGGACACTCAGCGCTAACGCCCCCAAACGAATAAACTGTACTATGACATGTTCGAAGAAATAGAGTAAAATCTCATAATAATTCGGCCGCTACGTAGTATTATTAAATATTTATTGAGCAACTAGTATGTAATGAGCTTGTTCTTCATTTTTTTGTAAAGATTTGGAACTAAGGCAGTTGAATAAATACAGGATGCCAGGTTAAATTTAAATTTCAGGTTACATGCACATTTCTGGTATATCTTCTAAGTATTGGGACGTAAAGACGATTGTGTTTATCTGAACTTCAGCTTTAAATAGACTTTCTACATATTTATTTGCAAAATTTGGCAAATTTACTGGATATACAGCTGTGGACAAGATACTAATACTGTTTGCTGTTACAGACGTTAGCAAGCAGTGAGATATATAATTAACCCACGGGTATACTACCAATAAATTAGTGCAGTAGGGATGCTGAGAAGTGAATTCAACCTCCTTTAGGGTGGTCCAATATTTCTTTCTGGAAATATTGATGTGGTGTCTAAGCTAAAAATTGAAATATAAATCACAGGAGGGAGGTAAGAGGAAGAACTATTCAGTTAGAAGGAAGAGCTTAAAAAAGCCCTTAAAAGCATAAAGGAACTTCACTGAGGAATTATAATTAGCTTATATTCCCAGAGCATTGAGAAGCAGGTGGAAATTTGATGAGTTTGATGAACTGATGAATCTTAAAATCCCATATAAACAAGATAAGTAGGGACCACATTGGCCAAGGTTAAGAGAAACTTGTCAGAGAGGATTTGATGGGATCACACTGATTCTGGTTGCAGCCAGATGGATGATTGGGGGTCGAGAGGGCAGTCAGGCCAGAGACAGAAAGTCCAGGTGCCAGTCCATTCCTATGCTTGCTGGTAATTACACCAGAGAAACTGGAGCGGAGATGGAGAAAACAATACAGTTTTTGGAAACATCAGTGCAAGTTACTGATGGATAAAACGTGAAGGAGAAATGAAAAAAGTGGTGAAGAGTGACATTCAGGTTTCTGCATCAATACTGAGGACATCAGAAAAAATTAACGTCTGGGAGAGGTTAGAATAGGCAAGTTCTAAGAGACGTCCATATCGTATATATGGTAATCTTTGTAATAATCTATAAAGGAAGAGAATCTGAAGAATTACTGTGGCGTACACCTGAAACTTACACAATATTTTAAATCAACAGTACTTTAAAATAAAAAAAGAAGCATCCAAAGACAGGAAGAAATAATGTTGCTGTAAATTATATAAATATAGATAGATAGATAGATACCTATGCATATAGTCACGCATATACAATTATAACATGTGTCTGTGAGTATATAAAATGTATACTATATACAGTAGGTCCCCTACACAGGAAAGAGCTCTGCTCTGAGAGCTTGTTCATAATTCCGAATCTTGTAAGTCCAATAAAGCTAACCTAGATACCAAACTTTTACAGAGAATGCTAGACACGTGAACTAACTTACGTGACTGGACGTGTGAATGCACGTTTGCATCTTTGAAAGTTTGCCACTTGACTGTTCATACGTTGGGGACTTTATATATTGGTAAGCAAGAACAGACTGTGAGCCATCAAGTGTGCAAGATAACTGAAGTGTCAGAAGCGGATCTGCTCATCTGGGGAAAAAGGACAGAGAGTGGAGATGAAAGGGCTTAAGCAGTGGAATCCTTGGAAATAACCTGGAAAATATGAAAAGCTAACAAAGGAAGAGGGGCTGGATGTAAGATGTCATAAAAAGTTAGAGGATTTCATTTTGATAAAAAATCCCCATTAAGATTAATCTTTAATTAAGAAGGAATAATCAACAGTATCACTACAAATATTTAGATAAAGTAAGGAAGACATGGATATTGAGAACCGGACCCAGTAAACTGCATGTTAAGAGAAATACTTGAAGCCAGCATCCACGGTTCAGTAGCTTACTTCACTTATTTAACTTTTCCACGTAAGGATAAAATAAAGCATTTTCAAAAGTTAGTTTAATTTTACATTTAATTCAGTTATTAATTTATTATCATAATTATCACTATTTTGCCTAATTCCTACTCAGTGAGATGACGTTTTCATGCACGAGTGTAACTTTTACGCATGGTTGCAACTTCCAGGCTGAGCCTTGATCTGACCTCAAAGTTTACCAATTTATTATTTATTACCCAGGAGATCACTTTTTTTTCTGCTTTGGAAAAATAAAAGTTGATTTTATAAAAGTTTATAGGTAAAACATATATTTTAAGCTTAAAAAAATACTGTTTATATCCTTCTTTGAATTCTGAGGCATTATTCTTTTCCCTGCTGCTTCTGTCCTGATGAGCTCACAGACAACATTAAGCCAAGCAGTGGAGGTTGCTTCTAAAGACTCGGGATTGCTTAAGCAACAGGCAGAGAGAGGCAATATTTCTAGTTTACTGCAGTTGCTGAGAGCAACAGGGAAATTAGAATCATGAAATCATTAAACTTTAGACCCAGAAGGACCCCAGGGAAATCTTATGCCTCGTTTTCAATTGAAGAAAGCATGGCTTTGAGCAGTTTATTGATTTCTCCAAAGTCACACAGCTGGTTACTGTCAAAATCTGAACTAGAACCATGCTATCCTGACCTCCCATCTAATGCCGCCCTGCACTTCATTTCTCATCTAGATATGCCGCTACCCCAGTCTTCCTGAGCAAGGAGATCCAACCAGTCCATCCTAAAGGAAACTCATCCTGAATATTTATCAGAAGGACTGATGCTGCAGCTGAAGCTCCAATACTTTGGCCACCTGATGTGGAAAGCTGACTCACTGGAAAAGACCCTGACGTTGCAGAAAATTGAGGGCAGGAGGAGCAGGGGACGGCAGAGGATGAGGGGTTGGATAGCATCAACACCTCAATGGACACGAGTTTGAGCAAGCTCCAGGAGTAGTCAAGGACAGCGAAGCCTGGCGTGCTGCAGCCCATGGGGTCGCAAAGAGTCAGACACGACCAAGCGACTGAACAATAACAGTATTACCAAGGCCGCAATGGCAAATTTTGGAAGGTTGCCTCGAAACAACAGAGAGGTCGAGGGAAAGATTGGATCAGGAGAAGATGGACAGAGATCAGTGCTATCGAAATTAGGGACCATGGGCACCACAAACCAGGACAGGAACCGGGGCTGGGAAACAGCCTGCGTCTCCAGTCTCAGAGCCACATGATCACGGGGCAGAGCACCGGGAGAACCAGCTGGGCGGAAGCCACGGTCCAGAGGTACACAGAAGATGCAGCTTGAAATGGGCTACCAGCGAGAGAAACAGCTCCAATGAACTAGGATCGTACTGAGCGGAGAAGCTCTTCCTTTTGGTCAGTGGCTGAAAGCACAAGGGTCTGGCTGGCTATAAAGGTGCCTTTTAAACCTCTTGGGCTTGCTTTTTCTACTAGAGAATGTAGTTCCAACTAAGCAGAGGGAGGAAAGGGCAGGTGCATCTTACCCTTATGAGGGATCTTCTATGAGTCTATGCTTTAAGCCCTACTTTTGTTCTAACCAGCATTCTATAAGCTTGCCAGCATTGTCCTCATTTTGCAAACAAGGAAATGAAGCCTTAAAGATCCTTAGTATCTTACTCAAGGTCATATAATGGTGTTCCTATCAAAGTGGTTTTTTGGTTAGCATAACCCTCAGCACCGAGGAGATACACTTAAAGAAAAGAGAAGAAAAAAAATATATATATTTGAAGTTAGGGAAATCCAGTAATGCTTCCAGAAGTCCATGGAAAACCACAGGATAGGGAAAGAGAAACTAAGAATTCCTGCCTGCTTCACTGCTTTTGTCTTGCCTGGAGTTGGATACCACTTTGGAGATCAAATTACCTGTGTTCAAGTTATTCAGATGTGGAACTCTGGCAAACACCTGCCTTCACGTCCTTTTCCTCACCATTTAAAAATCGTAGCCAATGAAAGCCAAGAGGAAGCTGAATTTCTAGATGTGGTGCACCTCACATAAATTATAAGGCTCCATTTTTCAGTAAACCTTCTTTGTTCTAAGAAGACTTTTTATCAAAATTTTCAAGAAGTTTTATTAAAAATCCGGCTTCCTTCTTCATTTATCTATGGAGTGATATTGCAGAAAACTCTGTCATGTAAAAGTCATTCTATCACTGTAAACACCGCAACTTATACTCTTCTCTACGTATCTTTTTCCTCAGAGATCCTGGGAAACTTTCCCCATGAGATTGTAAATCACTGCTTCCTCTCTGATGGAAGTTGCTTTGCTGGAAGATGTATATTTTCTCCCAAGTCTTATGAATCTCATTCACAAAGTTAGGAGACACTATGTGATTTCAGTTTATTTTAGTCTTATTATTATTTTGCTGAAAGCAACTGCTTTGATTTAAGGTCTATTCTTTTTAAGTATTGAAGTTTTCTCAATTTACCTATAAAAACAGAACACATTTCATTTCTTCTACGGGATTTGAGAGGTAAACAAAGTGATGAGTGTTTAAGTTCTTTTTGCTTTTTGTTTTTTAATAAAGCAGAGCTGATCAAAGCAGATGGAACCAAAGTAATGACTGTGAATGTGTTTTCTCTGGTAGAAATGCAATGGTAAAGCTATCTAATTACTATTTTACTTTTTTCCCTAAAGAATTGGGTCACATTATCAGGGGGTTATGTCCTTCTTTTCATGTAGACTTACCTATATGGCAAACAGCACTGAAGAGAAGAGCTCACAAATTAAATATGGAGCGGTGATATTTTCTCTGACATGAAGATATTAAATACCACACAACACTGGATTATATGACAGCAGAGTTATTAATCGAAAACATTGAATTAAACCTCAAATTCTCGTTACAGGGTGGTCATTTTCATAAATTCAACAGTCTAAAAGTACATACTGGCGAAGTATTCAGTGCCTTTACGACTGATTGGAGAGTGACTCTCCACAGTGACATTATCACTTGGCACTTTTTGCATACAACTTTGTCTCGAGTTGAGGATTCATCTTTCCTGTTGGACCGTAAGGCCTCATTAGGTCAAGAGCTTTGTCACAAATATCTGTATAGCGTTTGTACATTAGGCGCCAACTGGTCCATACATATTGCCTGGAAGAATGCTATGCTTTTGTAAAATTAGCAGCAAAGAGTCTGCTTGGGAAAGGGATGTGCATGTCCCTTCACCTGCGAAGTGTCCCCTTTCATCTTTCTTGGTCAAATTACAGCCTAGTCCAGTTTTCTTACCTGGAGACTCCCTTGGACAGAAGAGCCTGGCAGGCTACAGTCCACGGGGTCACAAAGGGTCAGACACAACTGAGCTACTAACACAGTAGAGGACAGGCTTCAGTTCTAGGCTAAAGAGAGTCCTGAGCAACTGCAAAATATTCAGGCAAGAGTCACAGTGTAATTTTAGGCCAATGTCCAGCTAAAAATATCGAAAAGCAAGCACTATTAGCGACAGCCTACTGGCACTTGATGAAATTGCTGTGCTCTGAAGAGTTGTGCTTTGTTCTGGAAAGCAGAACAAGCAGGCTGATGATTATCATTTAGTATGAGGAAGTAATATAACGTCTTTTATTCCTAACCTAATCAAAGAGTCCCATTTGAGATGAGATCAGAGAACTCCTCCTGCACAGGCAGTGTTGGTAAAGGCCTAGCACAGGTTCCACTGCCTCAGGAAAATCCAGCTCCTTTTTAACCCCACTGATGGGGGAAATTTCACTGGTAATATTGCCTTTCTCTCTGTATCAAATATTTTGCACTGCCTCCCATCCTGGAAAATTCAAATGGGAATATGCAATGAGATGGAGTTCTTGAGGTCAGTCGACATCACAGTTGTTTGTTTACCAGACTGTCCTCCCTTCTCCCTTAAAGGTCGCTGTTCGGTGGCCAAGTCGTGTTTGACTCTTTGTGATCCCATGGACTGCAGCACACTGGGCTTTCTGTTCTCCATGGTCTCCTGGTGTTTGCTCAGACTCATGTCCATTGACTCAGTAAAATGCTCTCTAACAAATCTCCTGCTCTGCTGCCTCTTTCTCTTTTTGCCCTCAATCTTTCCCAGCACCAGAGCCTTTTAAAGTGAGGATGCTCTTTGCATCAAATATCCAAAGTACTGGGGCTTCAGCTTCAGCATCAGTCCTTCCAATGAGTGTTCAACGTTGATTTCCTTTAGGATTGACTGGTGTGATCTCCTTGCCATCCAAGGGACTCTCAAGCGTCTTCTGCTACACAATTCTGAAGCATCAGCTGGTGGTTTTGTTTGGTGCTGATCAGTTTTCTTTGGTGCTCAGTCTTCTTTATTGTCCAAGTCCCTTAAATGGGAGAAACAAAAGTTTTATGCTGTGTGGGGCGTTTGTGCATCAGGAGAGAGTTTCAAAGAAGAGAGAAAAAGATAACAAAAGAATAGAAGAAGCAGCCTTCTAATGAATATGAAATATCTTATCTTTAAGTAATTATTTTTTATGCCTAGGGATAAAATGAAATTTCTGTCCTTTTTCTACTTTTCCTATTCTAGACTCTGATGATGTTCATTCAGAATGTGTTATTATACAAGGGAAAACACGTTTCTTACTCTTATGCAAAAGATAAGTTAATGAGAAATGGGCTATTAAATCTTTTTAATTGTTCAGTAATGATTAATAAGCTGTAAATAATTATGGTGGTGATATTATTAATCACTGATATAATCACACAACAATAAAATTATGTATGGGGCTTTGCAAAAATAACCCCAAATGTGCCTTGCAAGTAAAACCCTGGCTTCTGGACAATTTACCTTCACAGTGAAATATACCTGCAACAAGTTTAATTAAAAGCTTAGAATTATCACTATAATAGATGCAATTTTTTTTTTCTCATTAGATCTCTCCACTATTTATCTTAGTTTATTGAGTTACTTTATTTAGGGCTTAAATGAATATTATAACCTATTATCTGGTAACATTTGTGTCATATATTAACCTAACGTTGAATGCATACTTATATATCATAAAGATATAAGCTTAGTATTTAATTATTTTAATAGTTTTATAATCCATAATAAAATTGTGCTGATTTGATAATCACATCCTACATTTAAAAATACTGTTTCACAAAAAATATATTGATGTATTTTTCCATTTATCCAGTGGATATTTATTTCACGCTTGTTATGTACCATTTGTGCTAGATACTGCAAGGAAATTCAGTAGTGAACCAAACAGTAGCCTAGTGGAGGGGACAGACAATTAAACAGAAAGGCGAAATGCTAAGAATATGAAGAGGATATGGTGAGAGAAAATGGAAGCAGGGCTTTCTCCGCAAAGTAGTCTCGGAAGGTTATAATCTGCCTGCCAGCGCAGGAGGTGCAAGAGACACAAGTCCGATCTCTGGGTCAGAGCAGCCTGACCCACGACTGAGGCAGACACGACTCAGCGACTGAGCAAGAGGAACGGAACCGCGCGTCGTCATGTTCCTAACGCATGAGGGGCCATGCCGGGGACAGGAGCACAGGCTCTCCAGTTCCTGGCATGGACCTTTGGTCACACCATATTTGACTTTTCTCTTTTTCTATACAAACAAAGAGGAAGGAAAAAACTTAGTGTGTGTGGGTGGGTGGGGGGAGGATTCAGAGAGAGTCACTGCTGCTGCTGCTGCTAAGTCGCTTCAGTCGTGTCCGACTCTCTGCGACCCCACAGATGGCAGCCCACCAGGCTCCTCTGTCTCTGGGATGCTCCAGGCAAGAATACTGGAGTGGGTTGCCATTTCCTTCTCCAGTGCATGAAAGTGGAAAGCGAAAGTGAAGTCGCTCAGTCGTGCCCGACTCTTAGTGACCCCATGAACTGCAGCGTACTAGGCTCCTCCGTCCGTGGGATTTTCCAGGCAAGAGGACTGGAGTGGGGTGCCATTGCCTTCTCCGTGGTGGAAGGTAAATGAAGCTCTTCCACAAGATGAACCTTTTTTCTTTTTCAATAAAGTGGAGGAAGGGGAACCTGTTTTTAAGAGGAAGCGGTGATAATGCTGCCAAATTTAGCAAATAAAAATAAGGTGACTCGTGAAATTTGACTGTCAGATGGCAGTGAGCAATGTTTTAGAACCTGTATGTCCCATGGAACGTTTAGAAAACTATGGATCTCTAGTGGATAAGAGGGTCCTGGGAGTGAGTACGTCTAGAGTAGACCTTGTGGGGAACAGATCGAGCTTCTTCAAAAATTGTAACAGGAGTGACAGGTGTGGTATATTGTCATATCAGGCAGGTAACAGTGAATACGTAAGTGGCTTCCGGTGCCTAACTCTGATTTTCTTCAGGAACATTTGGAATCATATACAAGGAAGAGTCAGACATAGATTTCCAGCCGGCTGGATTCCTAGGGCTGTGGATGTGGTAGAGGAAGTGTGATGAGAGGAGAGAGAGGCAAGGGAACTGGGGGGTATTTTAAAGAGTGGTTATACTGGTTAAACCAGATTAGAAAGCGAGCTCAGCGATACTGCAGTTCCTGGCGATGAAAATGGGCATGACGTCATCTTGGGAATAGGTAGGGGCAAGAAAAAAAGAATGAAATAAAACTGAGTGTGAGGTGATCACAGAGATGAAAAAAAATACATGGTTGGAAATGTTACACACATGGATTGAAGTCAGTGAGGGTAAAGAGAAATCTGGGGACATACACTAGAGCCTTGAGCAAATGAAGNTTCCTGGCGATGAAAATGGGCATGACGTCATCTTGGGAATAGGTAGGGGCAAGAAAAAAAGAATGAAATAAAACTGAGTGTGAAGTGATCACAAAGATGAAAAAAAATACATGGTTGGAAATATTACACACATGGATTGAAGTCAGTGAGGGTAAAGAGAAACCTGGGGACATACACTAAAGCCTTGAGCGAATGAAATTACAGAGTTATCAGGAGGGAGATGTCGTGCTTAGTTGCTCAGTGGTGTCCAGCTATGTGAGACTCCAGGGAATGTGGCCTTTCAGGCACCTCTGTCCGTGGGCATTCTCCAGGGAAGGATACTGGACGGGTTGCCATACCTTCCTCCAGGGGATCTTCCCAACCCAAGGATCAAACACAGGCCTTCTGCAGTGCAAGCAGATTCTTGACCATCTGAGCCACCAGGGAACCTCATGAATACTGGAGTGGGCAGCCTATCCCTTCTCCAGGGGATCTCCCCAACCCAAAAATGGAACCAGAGTCTCTACCATTGCAGGAGAGATGTAGAGGCCCGCAAATCTAGAGGTATGATTGGATGATTTTTATTTATTTATTTTTTTTCACCAATAAACAAACCTTCCTTTCTTTTTGGGTTGGTGGGTGACAGGGAAAGGTAGAAATTGAGCTTCCTTTTTTATTTGGTAACTGCGACATGTGGGATATTAGTTTCCTACAGGGATAAACCTTGTACTCCCTAGACTGACAGCACAGACCCTTAACCCCTGAGCTGCCAGGGGAGCCCCAGGAATTGTGCTCCTAATAAGCACAAGGGTGCGCTTCCAACTGCCTGATGACTGTATGTTCTTGACAAGGCATGTCAGCATTTCTCTGTGAACTTGAAATCACATTTCTAAATAGATGGCCAAGGTCAACATTCCTCGGTAGGTTTTACTAAGGATTTTCTCCTACAAAGGTTAAGAGCCTATTACATTGCTTCTCGTTATGACACATTTCATTTTGCAAAAAAAAAAATGTTTATTTTGTATCCCATTTCATATATTTTTACTCCATATTAAAGAAAATTGAAGTGTAATTCCAGAATGTACAAATATATTCTCAATCAAAACAAGACTCTAGGAACTTATTTCCAGGCCACCAACGGTAGTTGTCCATTATATATATATATATATATATACATACATACCTACATACAGTTATATAACAACTCTGGTTTTCTATCACCCTATTTAGTTCTTTACACTGAGCGCCATTTTGCCTGAAATCTTTTCCTGGAAACTTCAGTCAGGGCATTGCCTTTCAGCCTTTAGCATGTACGTTCTGCCATTTGAGGCCCCTTCCTTGCTCTTCCATCTGTGCTGATTGGCGTTTATGTTTCTAAAATGCTAAGTAGCACTGTACATTTTGCACATCAAGATTCTGAAGAGTGCTCTTTTTGGGAACATTTGACTCACTTCCTTGATTTCAGACCCAACCCCAAAGAAAAGCAGGGTGTGAGGCCCCTTCTCATCATCGCTCCCTCTTGTTTAGTCTACAGCTTTCCTTTTCATTTCCCGCTAGTTTGAAGTTTCAATACTCTCCTGGGGATGGGTGTGGTGCGGCAAACTAAAGCTTCCTATCTTTTAATCGAAGCGTGGCTCTTGAAGGAATAATCGACCAATCTTCTATATTGCAAAAATTAAAACAAAGAAAGAACCTAGACACATAGGAATGTTATAGCTATTTAACATAGGACTATGTGAGTATATAGTCTCCCTAGGTGGGTCAGTGGTAAAGAATTTGCTTGCCAGTGTAAGAGACGCAGGAGGCGTGGGTTTGATCCCTGGATAGGGAAGATCCCCTGGAGTAGGAAATGGCAACCCACTCCAGTATTCTTGCCTGGGAAACCCCATGGAAAGAGTAGGGCTACAACCCACCAGGTTGCAAAGAGTTGGGCACTAAGTCACTAAGTGACTGAGCGGGGCTGCCCTGATAGCTCAGCGGGTAAAAAATCTGCCTGCAATGCAGGAGACACAGTTTTACCCTTGGGTCAGAAAGATCGCCTGGAGGAGAAAATGCCAATTCATTCTTGCACAGGAGTATCCAAGCAAGAATGGGATTAATCTTGACTGAGTCATGACTGAGTGACTAAGCACACAAGCCTTGAGCGCCCAGGTGAGTACACAAGTAGATAAACACACAGGCACATTCATATATCATACCCCTGTGTGTGTGTGTGCACACTCAGTTGCTTCAGTCGTGTCTGACTCCTTGAGACCCCATGGACTGTAGTCCATCAGGCTCCTCCGTCCATGGGATTTTCCAGGCTAGAATACAGGAGTGGGTTGCCGTTTCCTCCTCCAGGGGATCTTCCTGACCCAGGGATCAAACCCTCATCTCCTGCATCTTTTGCATAGAAGGCGGATTCCTTTCCACTGAGCCAACTGGGAAATCTGTGTATAACATCAGGTAATTTAAGGTGATAAATAAAAACAGAACAAAGAAAATCTGGAGTGGGGGGGNCCACACAGAGAGCTTTGAGAGCTGAGTGACAGGGTTGGAATTAGGAGACAAGGAAAGCAAGTGTGTGTGTGTGTGTGTGTGTGTGTGTAAGAAGCTGCTGAATGTAGAGGCAGGGAACCAGATCATACCGGATTTTGCAAAGTCCTTGCATCATCGTGATGACTAGGGTTCAGCATGAATGAGATCTCACACCAGCCATTGGAAGGTTTAGAGTAGAGGAGAGATACAACCTGAGTCACTTTTTAAAAGGTCACTCTGGCAGCTGAATGGAGACTTGGTTTTTAGTGAAGGAATAAAACCAGGAACAAGGACTGTGGCTTATCTGGGAGGTAGTGTCTGGGAAGATTTCAAGGGTAGTCAGATTCTGAAAGTATTTTGAAGTTGGATCGAACAGTATTTGTTGATGGATTAGATGTAGGGTGTAGAAGAGCTTGTGCCAAATAGCTCACGATGGTTGTACACTTTTTCAGGTGTTGATCCTTAGCAAGCATATTTTATTAATATTTACCTTAGACTCATAAAATGCATTTACCAACCATATAATAACATATGTATAAAGGCCTTTGATTTACCCAAGGCCAAAAAAGGCATTAATGTCCAAGCAAAAGAATGTTGGCAGATGTAATAAAAATCAGGTGTTTGCAAAAGACTTTGAGATGAAATGTGCTAATAATATTATCAGAGCTTCTCTACTTAACTTCTTATGGCCAACGCAATAGCCATGTTCCTTGGAGCTTCTCTCATCTCAAAGAGATCACTTCCAATGGCATGTCACAGCCACTCACCAGTAGGACTTTTCTCTATGACTACTTGTCCTAAATTTGTAACACTAATATTCCCACGCCCATCTTTAAACACATCCTACTTAGCAAACAATACTTCACTCTTCTCAAATCAGGCGTGCAGTGTTCCAGAAGCAGCCAATTTAATGTAGCAAGATTGAATATTTGTGTTGTTTGTGTATTTGAGTATATTTTTGTACAGAAATGTATAAGAACTTCCAATTAAAATGTATGCTGCTGCTGCTAAGTTGCTTCAGTTGTGTCCGACTCTGTGCAACCCCATAGACGGCAGCCCACCAGGCTTCCCTGTCTCTGGGATTCTCCAGGCAAGAACACTGGAGTGGGTTGCCATTTCCTTCTCCAGTGCACGAAAGTGAAAAGGGAAAGTGAAGTCTCTCAGTCGTGCCCGACTCTTAGTGACCCCATGGACTGCAGCCTACCAGGCTCCTCCATCCATGGGATTTTCCAGGCGAGAGTACTGGAGTGGGTTGCCACTGCCTTCTCTGAATTAAAATGTATATGTCCCTATTATAATTATACATTTCATATATTCAGCTAGACATGAAGACATTAATATTATATAGAGATATATATATTATTAATAGTATTTATTCTAGTTTAATTTCAAATATAGTATTTTTATAACTTCTGTTTCTATAGTAGCTTATATAAACAGTTTTCACATGTTATCTCAATGTATTATAACTACTTTAAAAGATATAGGTCATCATAATTACAGCGTTTGAGGAAACTGAGAAACTAAATGATTAAGTGACTTCATCAGAGTTAAGTGGTAAGAGATTCATCTAAGATGTGCATCTAAATTTTAGAATTTCAAGTTCTCCAAAGCCTTGTCCGTTTCTTTTTAGGTGAAAAATAGTCTGGAGACAAGACATATTTATTAGGACTAAGACAAAGAGGCAAATATTGTCACTGATGCTCTATGCAAGCCAAGGACCACCTTATATGTAACCAGGTCAATTGTCAACTTTCTGAAGGAAAAGATGTTTTCTCGGATTTTGTAAATAATTAGACAGATGATGGAGCTGAAGCTAGAGAGTTTTAATATATTGCAATGAAATGATGGAGACTTGATCCAAAACGTTTTCTCTGATTTAAAAATGTACAGGATTCCTATCATATCAGACTCTCTTCCAACAAACTTAAATTTAGTCTGCACAG
Organism: Neotragus moschatus; assembly: GCA_006410615.1. Taxonomy (NCBI): domain Eukaryota; kingdom Metazoa; phylum Chordata; class Mammalia; order Artiodactyla; family Bovidae; genus Neotragus; species Neotragus moschatus. The sequence goes on along the minus strand of SJYA01001698.1, from coordinate 143,977 downwards.
ATGATGTTTAAGTAGTTCATAAGGTCTCCAAAGAAAGCTCATATATACACATTTCTATCCAGATATATCGGAGAAGGCAATGGCACCCCACTCCAGTACTCTTGCCTGGAAAATCCCATGGACAGAGGAGCCTGGTAGGCTGCAGTCCATGGGGTCGCCAAGAGTCAGACACGACTGAGCGACTTCACTTTCACTTTTCACTTTCATACATTGGAGAAGGAAATGGCAACCCACTCCAGTATTCTTGCCTGGAGAATCCCAGGGATGGGGGAGCCTGGTGGGCTGCCTTCTATGGCGTCGCACAGAGTCGGACATGACTGAAGCGACTTTGCAGTAGCAGCAGCAGTATCCACATATGTATTGGAAGAACAGAGGGCCCTAGGCAGTTTGAGATTGACAAGCATACACTGCTGTATTTAAAATGGATAGCCAACAAGGACCTAGTGTATAGCATAGAGAACTCTGCTCATTATTCTGTAACAATCTAATTGGGGAAAGAATTTGAAAAAGGATACATGTATGTGTGTAACTGAATGACCTGTTGTACAGCTGAAACTAACACCACACTGTTAATCAACTGTGCTCCAATATAAAATAAAAAGTTAAAAGAAAAAGAAAAGAAANGGTACCTCCAATTTATGGGTTTTGCTTTCCAATGGCTCTTCCAAGTGTTCCCATAGAAAAGGGGGGAGAATGGAATCTGTTTTCTACTTTGAGGAAAAACGACGCCTCCATAGCATAAATTTTCCCCTGGGGCTGTCAGATTCTCCCCAGTTGCATTAGCTGCATTTATTCCTATGGGTACTTGGAGTTATTTTTGCCAAGTGGACCCCTCCTGGGAAGAGAAATAAGGATTATTCATCATTGAAATATGGAAATATGCAAGAACACCCTCCTCAACAAGAAATCCCCTCCACTGCACTTCTGTGAAAGCCCCCAGTTCCTAAAACTAATACGTAAGACTTTGAGAACAAAGCAAGTTGTTTTAAATACGGCCAAGTGAGCTTCATCCATCAATGCCCAGGCTGAAATTTATCACTCCCAGTACACCTTCCCCATTTGCTTCTTGCATACGCATTTCTATGAAATCTCTCTTTCCCAAGAATTGTCTGCTTCATATTATTATTTGTGTGTTTCCTGTGTCTCTTTCAAACATCATGTTCTTGAAGCCAATGTGTTATGTCTAAACATCTCCATGCTTCCCACAGGCTCTAGAAAAGTGTCACCCTTGATAAATGTCCATTTGACTAAAATTAACTAGAATTATTCTCCTGGACTGTTTTATCACATATAATATATATTTTTTGTCTTTTTTTTTCATATTGAGGGTATAAGGGCCCTGGATTTGCATCAAGTTGTGTTTGCATTGAAGATACACAGATGAGAGTCCCGTGCTTACTGCGCCTTCTTTCCAGATCTCTGAGCACTGCTATCTGTCATAGCCTTCCACCGCGGACCAGATGTCATGAGGCAGTGCAGGGGCGTTATCTGGATTTATGGGGAAGGTGAGGGAAGGTGGCCTGCTGCAATAAAACTATGAAACTCTGGGAGCTTCACGTGCAGGTGTGTTCAGAGGCACAGTGGAAGGCCTGATATTATTCTGAGAACCGATTGTCTTGACCGGGGTTTGGTGCCACGTTGAATAATATTCATCCAATAAGTTCTACATCAAGATGAGTGTGTCAGTACAAAAGCAAACAATGAAACCTGTTCCGGAACCGTTTCAAACTTGTGATATCTTGACCCTTGAGATATCTCCAAGTTCAGTGAAATCTATAGTTGAATAAATGTACCTATATTTGTTTCATTTGCCTAAAGAGACTCGGTGGATGCAGGATTGAAAAAAAAATGTTTTCTCACTTGTTTTTTCAGGATCTGCTCTGTTTTTAAAATGTATATTTGGTGATGTTAACTTGTTGAGATTCAATATTTCAAAAATTAGAAAAAAAGATTAAAATAGTACTTGAATTCATTTACACTTACGTCTGCATCTAATACTATAATTTAGTCATATTCGTGTGAACATAGTTTTAAGGGGCTTCCCAGGTGGCACTACTGGTAAAGAACCTGTCTGCCAGTGCAGGAGACACGAGAGAGGTGGGTTCAGTCCTGAGTCCAGAAGATTCTCTGGAGAAGGAAATAGCTACCCACTCCCATATTCTTGCCTGAAGAATCCTATGGACAGGGGCTACAGTTCAAGGAGTTGCAAAGAGTTGGACATGACTGAGCAACAAACATTTTCACTTTCAAGGCTTTTGAGCTTCCCTGGTAGCTCAGATGGTAACGAACCTGTCTGCAATGCAGAAGACCCAGATTCAACACTTGGATCACGGTTATCTCCCGGAGAAGGAAATGACAGCCCACTCCAGTATTCTTGCCTGGTAAATCACATGGCCAGAGGAACCTTGAGGGCTATAGTCAATGGGGTCACAAACGTGTCTGACACGGCTGAGCAACTAACACTATCAAAGCTGAATACTTTTTTAGTTGCTGTGGCATTAAGGCAGCCAACTTTCTAAAGAAGCTCAACATGATTAACACAATAAAAGATCAAGAACTCATAGGCTGTGTGCTGTGCTCAGTTGTGTCCAACTCTTTGGGACCCCATGGACTGTAGCCCACCAGGTTCCTCTGTCCATGGGATTTTCCAGAATCCTGGAGTGGGTTGCTATTTTCTTCTCCAGGGGATCTTCCATAAGATCTGTAGTTCCATAAGAGACCTGGAGTTGAACCCAGGTCTCCTGCATTGCAGGCAAAATATTCACCATCTGAGCCACCAGGGAAACCCAATACATGATTATTACTGTTACTGTCAGTGTGGGTAGTAATACAGACACTAGTATTTTGTTATAATCATTTCCTATTCAATTCAGTTGAATATCTCACTTTTGTGAGCATCGTGAGAGCATTAGAAATGGTTTGATCCTAATGTAAACTTGCTCCTAAAAACTACCAGTATTCATATAAAGAGAAGAGATTTTTCTACTTGATAAATACAAAGCTCAATTTGGTTGCTAGGCTTTGTAGTTGGAAAGGTAAGTAAAATATTAACGTGTCAAACATTTTGAATTAATTACTACAAGCCTGAGTTGCTTTCTCTCTAACGGGTAGCTTGGTCTGAAAAAGGCATCTCCACATGCCGCCCTCGCTCCCTCTGCAACATGGAATAAGATAGATGGATGACTTTGGAAGCCCTTTCAGGCTCACGCAGTCTATAGAAAGGTAGCTCAAAGATAAGCAATAATTCCTCAACACTTCCCCTTATTCTCAGTGCTAGAATTTCAAGGGTTCAAATGAATAAGGAAGACACTGAAGAGGCCGAAGAAGCAAGCCATCCACAAGGCTCATCTTCCCCATCTGGGTACATCTCATATTGGGGGGACCATTTCTGAGCCTGCTCCAGGAATGGAAGGAGAAGCTGATGTCTTTTCTACCCCTTTCATAAATTAATTCCAGGCCCCGGCTTTCTTATGCTCCTCTGAATTCCTTCTCCAAGTGGATCTTATCCCACTTATCTTCGGTCAATCACTCAATAAAACTAAACCACCAACCCAGCATACCTCTAGCCGGTAGGCACATTTCAAAAGCATTTTATGAATAGCAGAAGTAAAGAGATGTGTGCCGTGTTATGCACTCAGGTTGAGTCTTTTTTGCACCAAATGGAGGACGATTTTCAGCTTGCTGTACACCCAGACCTTTCCTTTTGGTGAACAAGAGCATAGATCTCCCACAACAAAGAGAAGAATCAGTTCTGAGCCCGGGGCAGCGCTGTGAGGCGGAGCTGCCTTTTCTTCCCCAGGGTGGAGAGCCGCCCGTGTTCTCACTGCATCTGGTAGCACAGATGGCAGGAAAATTAATAGGAGGGAGGAAGCGTTGACCTCGTGTGGATATAAACAAGTCCTGAGACTACACAGGCGGCAAAGCTGATAATAGCCTTAAAAGAGACCTTGAAAGTTCACCGGGTTCAGCTCCCTGCGGCTGTTAGGGATGTGCTTGACAAAGTCCGATGTCCTGGATGAGCATCCTGGAGGTACCGTGCAGAGAGGTACCCGAATAGGTCACCGAAGACAGTCGGGTAGTGCATCGCCCTCGGTAAGTGTGGGCTGTAAGCTACAAACATCTGTTTTATATTAAGCTATCTTGTTGGAGGTAGGAAATGAGAAAATGACTGCTTAGGTTTTTCCTATCACATGTATTCAACCAATCAGAATCCTCAGAGACCAAGAGCCTAGAAACAGATGCTCATCTTTAAACACATTTACAGGGTTTCAAGAACTAGCCTGCTTCAAGAACAGGTTGGTAATTGACATTAACCACTAAACAAATGTCTATTGATCATAGAATTATTGATCTGAAAAATGATCTGGATTCTGTCCATGTTGTTAGCGGCAGCCGTGGTCTGGCTATTCAGGCATGGTTGACTGACTGATGTAAAAGTCATTCACTTGCCTTTCAAGGTGGCTTCATGGGGCAGTGAGCCTTAATCCAAGGCCCATTGGAGGGTTTTAAAGAAAGATTTGCTCTTCTGATTAAAGAGACGAAAGGGTCTCATGCTGTGCTTTCTCCCCTTCCACTTGCCTTGAACATGAACTTGCTGATGTATTGCAACCATGGAAGCAAAGCAAGAGAATTGCAAATTGCTGATATTATTCCAGCAACCTTCCTGGCAACACATTTTTGTTTTGCGAATATAATTATCTTCCATTTTAAGTCAGGCTTAGTTCACTAAATTCATTTGAAAACACACCTAAATGATGCTTACTAGTGTCTAAATATTCTTTACAACATCTGAACAGCAAAAAGTCTATACTGGAGTAATATTAATTCAATTCTCCCTCTAAAAATAAAATTTTAATCATTATATCTAGGTTTATAATCTAGAAAGCCCTTTCAAACACTCTGGCACCAAGAATATTTTTCCTTTAGCTTTGATGGTTTTTCTTACTCCAACTATTTTTTGTTCCATCTCACCTAACTGAACCACTGAAAACATACATTTTTTTTAAATTTAAACTAAATTTGGAGAAAGTCTTCAATGTATCTAGTCCCACATGTCTGAGTATTTTTACAAAATGAAACATGAGGGAAGTTACTTTCATGAGGTGTGTTTGAAAACTTCATATTAGACCATGAATTTCCTGTAAGACCAATCATTTGGGGGTTGCGTTAAATTTGAATTTTCTCAGTATTTGACAAATAAATTCAAGTTCCTGATACCCCTACATCACATNAGTCCCACATGTCTGAGTATTTTTACAAAATGAAACATGAGGGAAGTTACTTTCATGAGGTGTGTTTGAAAACTTCATATTAGACCATGAATTTCCTGTAAGACCAATCATTTGGGGGTTGCGTTAAATTTGAATTTTCTCAGTATTTGACAAATAAATTCAAGTTCCTGATACCCCTACATCACATTAGCCTTGGTTCTCTAACTTAGCTCAGGTACTAATCACTGACCCCAGGTACTGCAGCCAACCAGGCTCCTCTGTCCATGGGAGTCTTCAGGCAAGAATGCTGGGGTGGGTTGCCAAGCCCTCCTCCAGGGGATCTTCTTCACCCAGGGATTGAACCCGTGTCTCTTACATCTCCTGCACTGAGTCTTTACAGGGGAGGTTCTTTACCACTAGCACCACCTAGGAAGACCTAAAACCCATATACTAGGTCACATTTGCAAAAATTGATCCAAGAGATTAGTGTGGGGTCTAGCAATTTATATTTCTCACCAATTTCCAGGTGATTCATATCGTTGGTCTGAGGGCCACATTTTCAGTAGCATGGATACAAATAATTTCAAAGGATACTTTTTAATAACACTGCTATACTTGCATTTCTTTCTTTCTTTTTTTTTTAAAGACATGGACTGATTCTAAAATCTTTATTGAATTTGTTACAATATTGCTTCTGTTTTATGTTTTTTTATTATTTGACCTCAAGGTACCAGAGATCTTAGCTCCCCAACCAGGGATCGAACCTGCACCCCCTCCATCAGAAGACAGAGTCTTAACTACGGGACCCTCAGGAAAGCCCCTATACTTGTACTCCTTCATACTGGAGAGATCACTTGTCTTTGGGAAAGGTGTTAGCATATGCGAGGTGAAAACCATGTTTGCATTTAGTATGACCATTGCATAGCATTGGTAAAATTCCCATTGATATTTAAGATCCGCAGCTTCATTTCCTAGACAAAGAGCTCTTACACTTACGTGAACACACGTATGCAAATGCGTGATTTCCCTCCTCCAACTCTGATAGCTCTTGTTGAAATGGGTCCCCACCGTTCCTATCTTTGGAATTCATTATGATTCATTCCAAGTATTTAATACTATAATAAAAAGAGCACATGGAATCCAGAATTCACAGGAAAATTACATGGCTCTGTTATAATGCAAGGATCTCATTTTCATTCTTTTTAAAAAAAATTCTCATTTAACTAAGGAAGAATGTGTTTCTCATTAATCAGTGTCCTTTTCTTCTGTTTCCAGTTTTAATCACACACACACACACACACACACACATACACACACAACTTTTGTGTGCTGGAGAACGCAAGAAAGATGCCACTTTACGTTTGATGGACAAGAAGGGGTGTTGTGATGAATCTCATGCAGCAGGTGTCTGATGGACGATTATTTAATCTTTGCTTGGGGAAAGAGCAATCAAATGGTAGCTGCTGGTATTTGTTTAATAAAAACTCCAGATGTTGACAATGTTTCCCCATTGCCATTGATACATAATGATTTGCACACAGCTGCTAAAAAACCATCAAGCCCAACTACTTGGTGATTGTCACTGGGAAAAACTCTTTTTTTTCTCTTTTTTCTTTGTGTGTTTTATGCACAGCCCTTATGGCAGGACTCACAGATTTTTTCAAGTGTTAAATGGAGCCAGCTAAATAAGATTTATTCTCATGTATTCTCTCCTACTTCTGTAAAGAGCTCTGTCATACGTTAATGAGGGCATTCGGATGTAACAATAGAATGTCACCGTTTTATGTCTCTAGTTAACCTGGAAATGCAATGGGTCATGCATCCTTATGTTTGGGCACCGTTTGGGCAAATTTTTGTTGTGAAAAAATATATAGTCAAACTTGGAACACAGGCGAAGAGAAAAAACACAAAGATTTTGTTGATTTGTTGAATTCAGACTTTCTCAGTATTTGCATTCTTCCTAGAATTTAAACAAATAGTTTCTTGTTTTTTATTATTTATCATTGGCTAAATGTCAGAAAGGAAACATCTTAAGTCTTTTTCCAACTTCCATAGTAATATTTTCAAAAGAGTTTCTGAGTTGCTTCAGAATTGATAAATAGATTCTTCCCCGCCAGCTCCACCCAACCCCTGAAAAAAAAGACTAGTTCTGGATTTTTACTCAGTTATGCCCGACTCTTTGCAACCATGGGCTGTAGCCCGCCAGTCTCTTCTGTCCACACAATTCTCCAGGCAAGAATACTGGAGTGGGTTGCCATTGACTATGCCAGGGGCTCCTCCTGACCAAGGGATACAACCCGGGTCTCCTGCTTGGCAGACAGACTCTCTCCCACTGAACCACCAGGGAAGCCTTCTGGATTTTATAAGATGCGTGAAAAGGTAACAGAACTCTCACAGAAATGAAAATGCTCTCAGTAACAAACATCACGTGCGTTTCTCGTTTTTCCTTTAGGTCACTGCGTGAGTGAGCTCTTCTGAGGTGTAGGTAGTCCGTGTGAGCTGTTGTAGGGGAGGAGGCTATAACTTGAGAGGCAGTAGCGGAGATGCTGCGTGGAAATGCCCGACTACCACGTGTGGGCTGCAGCCTGGGCAGGAGGGGGCGTCTCGGATGCATTGATCGTCAGTGGGGAGAGTTCACTCTGTCTGCTCCTCTGAACTTCCCAGTCCTCACGTGTGTGTGTGTGTGTTCAGTCATACCCAGCTCTTTCCTACCCTTTGGATGGTAGCCCACCAGGCTCCTCTGGCCATGGGATTTCCCAGGCAAGAATACTGGAGTGGGTTGCCATTTTCTCCCCCAGGGGATCTTCCCGACTCAGGGATCGAACCTGTGTGTGCTGGGTCTCCTGCGTTGCAGGTGCCTTCTTTACCACTGAGCAAGCCCAGTCATCATAAGTCGCCTCATTTCTACAGCAGAGTTGGTCTCTCTTTGTCACCAGTTCAGAGCCCCTCACTGCTTGAACATGAATGGCCACAGCTACATAAACTGGCATAGAAATCACTACCCAAGTATATTGTATTGAAAATAATTCATCGGCAACATTACAGAGTGGTTCTAGAATGCCCATTAGGTTCCCTATTGTTGCTGTAACAAATGACCACAAGCTTATTGGCTTGACACAGCACAAATGTAATATCTTACAGTTACGGAGGTCACAAGTGGGAGACGGGTGTACCCGGGTCAAAATGAAGGTGTGGTCAGGTCTGAGCACCCTCTGTAGTCTCTAGGGGAGATTCCATCTCTTTGCCTCCCCAGCGTCAGAAAAGGCATTCCTTGGCTCAAGGCACTGTTCACCGTCTTCCAAACCAGCCAACTTGCATTTTCACCTCTCGAAGCCTGGTCTGCACTGCCTTTGTTACCTCTCATCGTCTCTTTCTGACTCTTCCCTCCCTCCTGTAGGAATCTTCAGCAGCACACTGGCTTCACCTGAATAATCCAGTATAATTTCCCATCACAAAAGTCTTCATCACGTCTGTAACGTCCTTTTGACTCATAAATTGACATGTTCGTTGGTTCAGAGACTATAATACAGACATCTTTGGGGGGTGATTGTGCTCTGCACTACAAGTACTATAAAAATTAAACACTATCTTTTCAGATTCCAGTTGACACCATCTAACTTAACCATGCTCTTTAGAGTTCATTTTAAGGCACTGTCAGTTCGAAAGAAAACAAAGTACAACTATGATCTTTTGTAATGTTTCAAACTGCGCTCTCAAAAAGAAATTTCTTTAGATGGTTAAATGTCACCGAGGCATCCGTAACATTACAAAGAGCACATACAATTTAAGGCAGCTATTTTGGGCCAGTTAAACTGTACTAATTACTACTAATTAACTGATTATAATATGAAAATTAGAATATTAATGCATATCACTTAACATAAACTGATTTTTAATAAAGAGTACATAATAGAACAGGCATGATTGACATTTTATCTTGAGAGTTCTTTTTACTCCCTGGAGTTTCTTTAATAATGTCATTTTGACTTGATGGTAGAGGATGGTAGGATTGGGAAAGGAACGGAGACTAGAGCAGAATATGGCAAGTATAAAATATGGGTCATACGGTTTTCTAGGGACTCATATTATGCAAGGGAGGGGCATCTCCAGGAGATAAGTGAAGGAAAATGCACGAATTAGAGATTCGTTTTCTGTGAGTTACTGTGTTTAAGATGTGAGTGTTTTCAATTTTTTGAGAAACCTCCATACATTTTTTGCATGGTGATTTCATCAGTTTACATTCCTGCCAAATGTGGGAAAAGGGTGTTCATTTCTCCACATCCTTGCCAACCAACACTTGTTATTTCTTGCCCTTTTGATAATAGCTCCCCTTCTATAAGCTGTAAGGCGACTTCTAATTGTGGTTTTGATTTGCATTTCTCTGATGATTAGCAATGCTGAACTTTTTTTTNATGGTGATTTCATCAGTTTACATTCCTGCCAAATGTGGGAAAAGGGTGTTCATTTCTCCACATCCTTGCCAACCAACACTTGTTATTTCTTGCCCTTTTGATAATAGCTCCCCTTCTATAAGCTGTAAGGCGACTTCTAATTGTGGTTTTGATTTGCATTTCTCTGATGATTAGCAATGCTGAACTTTTTTTTATGTACCTGTTGGCCATCTGTGTGTCTTCCTGAAAAAAGTGTGTATTCAAATCTTTTGCCCTTTGTAAAATTGGACTGTTCAGTTTTTTGCTCTTGAGTTGACTAAGCTCTTTATATATTGTGAATATAAACTTCTTCTCAGATATATGATTTTAAAATATTTTCCCTCATTTAGGAGGCTGCCTTTTGATTTTACTGTTGATGAAAAATAATCCATACTATTCAAAGCAACAGATCTTGAAATAATGCATGAGTAAACCAAAATTAACATGCTAAAATATAAGTCCACATACAAATGTTAAGANATATGGTGTGGAGAGATTTCTATCTGGAGAAGTAAAAATGTTACAGTTATTCATTTTCACCATGTTTAAGATGGCAAGCACTGCAAACAACACAGAAAAATTATATTGATCATTAATTCATTCTAGTATGAGTTGATTCATAACTCCCTGAAAGTGAAAGTCACTCAGTCTTCTCCAACTCTTTGCGACCTCATGGACTATAGAGTCCAGGAATTCTCCAGGCCAGAATACTGGAGTGGGTTGCTATTCCTTTCTCCAGGGGATCTTCCCAATGCAGATATCAAACTCAGGTCTACTGCATTGCAGGTGGGTTCTTTACCAACCAAGCTATCAGGGAAACACAAGGCCACTGCAAAAATATATTGAAGTCTGAACCCCCAGTGCTTCTTAATTACCTTATTTAGGTCTTTACAGATGAGTTAAAATGGGGTCAAAGAAGAGGCAGGCTTCCCAGGAGGAGCCAGTAGTAAAGAACCTGCCTGCCAAAGCAGGAGACAAAAATGACTCGGGTTCGACCCCTGGGTTGGGAAGATCCCTTGGAGGAGGCAGTATTCTGTCCTGGAGAATTCCAAAGACAGAGGAGCCTGGTGGGCTACAGTCCTTGGGGCCGCAAAGAGTCGAACATGAATATGGGACTAACGCCAGCTACACACACCTGCTCAGTTGCTTCCGGAAGCAACTTTACGACTCTATGGACTGTAAGCCACCAGGCTCTTCTGTCCATGGGATTCCCCAGGCAAGAATACCAGAGTGGGTTGCCATACCCTCCTCCAGGGGATCTTCCTGATCCAGGGATCTAAATTGCCTCTCTTATGTCCCCTCCATCGGCAGGTGGGTTCTTTACTACTAGCGCCACGGGGGGAAGCCCAACACTAATAGTTGCTGTAATACAAATATCATGCATCTAAATGCTTGGGGGTACATAACGATAGTATGCATTTGAAAAGCTTTAAAGCTTTTAATAAAAAAAGACAAGTACTTTAATAAGAAAATAGATATCAACAAATCTGAAAGGGTAAATTCCTGTGGCTTATTTTAAAATGTGTGTGACAGAACACAGTATAGAAACCAAGAACATAGTTTTTTAGAACAGACGGGGTGAATCTGCCCACAGATCCCAGCTCACAGAGGGCCCATCATCTTCCTATGAGTCCAACACAAGCTTTCAAGGATTGCCAGAGTGTGGGAACAGAGGTGTCAAGAATCACACATCAGCTCTGAAATGCTTCCACCTCGAAGAGCTGTGTTCTCATGTCACTCAAGTATAATTACCTCCTAGAGGGTGGAGAAGTCTATTCCTCCAAACTCTAAAAGGAAAGAAGAACCCAAATACTGATGAATTCAGTAATCTTTGTCTCAACAAGATACAACTATCATACGTACTTGACAAGAATTGTATGTAGGAGCCTCCAATATATATTACTCTGTGTGTGTGTGTGTGTGTGTACTATGTGCTTAGTCACTCAGTCATATCTGACCCTTTGTGACCCCATGGACTGGAGCCCACCAGTCTTCTCTGTCCATGGGATTCTCCAGGCAAGACTACTGGAGTGGGTTGCCATTTCCTTCTCCAGCAGATTTTTCTGACCCAGGGACTGCACTTGCATTTCTTGCATTGAAGACAGATTCTTTACTTGCTGAGTGATGGGGGATGCCCAGTACTATAATTATTTAATATATCCCAGGAGATATTATGGAATATATGTGGCATTATAGGGGTTCAGTCGACTGAGTTCAGTTATTCATTAATATCTGACTCTTTGCAACCCCATGGACTGCAGCACGCCAGGCCTCCCTGTCCAACACCAGTACCCAGATTGTGCTCAGACTCATGTCCATCAAGTCGGTGATGCCATCCAACCATTTCATCCTCTGTTGTCCCCTTCTCCTGCTGCCCCCAATCTCTCCCAGCATCAGGGTCTTTTCAAATGAGTCAACTCTTTGCACTAGGTGGCCAAAGTATTGGAGTTTCAGCTTCAACATCAGTCCCTCCAATGAACACCCAGGGCTGATCTCCTTCAGAATGGACTGGTTGGATATCCTGGCAGTCCAAGGGACTCACAAGAATCTTCTCCAGCACCACAGTTCAAAAGCATCAATTCTCCAGTGCTGATCTTTCTTTATGGTCCAACTCTCACATCCATACATGTCTACTGGAAAAACCATAGCCTTGACTAGACAGAACTTTGTTGGCAAAGTAGTCTCTGCTTTTTAATATGCTGTCTAGGTTGGTCATAGCTTCTCTTCCAAGGAGCAAGTGTCTTTTAATTTCATGGCTGCAGTCAACATCTGCAGTGATTTAAAACCCCAAGAAAATAAAGTCTGTCACTGTTTCCATTGTTTCCCTATCTATTTGCCATGAAGTAATGGGACAAGATGCCATGATCTTAGTTTTCTGAATTTTCTGAATTTTAACTAATTTCTGAGTTTTAAGCCAGATTTTTCACTCTCCTCTTTCACTTTCATCAAGAGGCTCTTTAGTTTTTCTTTGCTTTCTGCCATAAGAGTGGTGTCTCATCTGAATATCTGAGGTTACTGATATTTCTTCCTGCAATCTGACCAGCTTGTGCTTTATCCAGCCCAGCATTATGGGGGTATACACACAAATACAAATACACACACACACACCCTACACAACCCAAACAGTAATGCACTTTTATTGAAAAGAGTTCAAAGACCGAGAGTATAATTCTAGCTCTCGTTTCCAGAATGTCTTAGGAGAAAAAACTTAACCTCTCAGTATCTCAGTCCTCTCCAGGTGTTGAGTAAGGAATAGCAAAGAAGAAGCAAATATATCTAATATTCAGAATCTTTATTTGAATTCTGTGTTTAAACTTATTTCCTGAATGACTCTTGGTGACTTAGCTAAACATTCTGAACCCCAGTTTGTTTAATTATAAAATGGAGATATAGCACATACATGAATCATTGCTATAAGTATCAAATAAAGCACATTGTGTGTTTCATAAGGTGTTCTGAGTTTGCAAGTTATTATCAAGCATTAGGAATAACGCTTACTTCACATGGTTGTCTGAGGCTGAAGTAAGATAACATACGTGATGTTACCCAGGCAGCTCTGGGTGTATAGTATCCCTCAGTCCTCAGCGATCAGATGTCCTAATCACACCTTCACAATGCACTCTGTAAGAGGTTGCTTCATATAAGACGATTACCATCAGACTGATTCAGAGTACAATGTCTAAGAGCTTGTGTGGATAAGGGCAATACATCTATGGCAAACAGGAAAACAATAAATACATTTCACAAACATAGATTCGACCCACTTAATTTCTAAACAGTGAGAAGGACCATTAATATATGTGATGTGACAATCACGTTAAGAACATTAATTTACTGGCATAGCCCATGCTTGATGAAAAGCAGAAAATAAAGTAAATATGAAGAATGCAATAGTGATCATCTGAAATCCTCTCACACTATGGCTACCACTTAGATTTCTTACTGTATGATGTTTGAGATATTTATGCTTCAGTACATAATAGCTTTTAAAGCGTGATCATAATGTTTATGCTCTTTGTTATATAACTTTTGAAAGGGCTCCCCTGATGGCTCAGTGGAGAAGAATCTGCCTGTAATGTGGGAGACCCAGGAGACACAAGTTTGATTCCTGAATCAGGAAGATCCCTTGGAGGAGGAAACAGTAATCCACTTCAGTATTCTTGCCTGGAAAATTGCATGGACAGAGGAACCTGGCAGGCTACAGTCCACGGAATCACAAGAGTTGGACATGACTGAGTGACTAAGCCACCACCAAAAATGAAGGCTAATGTCTCAGAAATCTCAACATCAAATGAGACAGAAGAAGGAAAATTGAAATAAAATCATAATGGAATAAAGAAATGAAGTAGAAAACTTAGGATTCCAAATATCTTCCTTGATCATGCTATTGAAAAGAAATCAAGAGCTTGCATTTTGAAAACAAGATTTAGTAAAACAATTATTTTTGGAAGCATCATTACATATATAAGTAAGATTCAAATATCTCAACTCTCCATGCATTATTTTGCATCACTGAAAGGAATTCTGAGATGAGTGTAATCTGCCATAATGAATGAGCAACAGTTCTGATTATCAGAGCAGAGCAGGAAAGGGAAGCGTTTCAAAAACATCCCCAGTTACTTGTGATGATAAGAGATACCTGAAGAAAACCATAGAGACGAGATGATGATCTCATTTAGAAGGATGCTTTATAAGAGTTTTATTTATAACAGATGTCTACATTCAGGCTTAGAGAAGAGACTGCAAGGTAGTAAGTGTGTTCCCTGACAGTTCTACAAGTCACCCAGAAATGGACATGCTGACTATAAATGTTAACAGGAAACAGGGAATACCATCATAGGAAGAAACAAGCTTTAGGGTATAGGAGTTAATCAAGCCCTCTGAAAAGAATCCTGCTTTTTCTTTACCTTCTGGACATCACTCAATACTGCTTTCTTTTCAAATATCTGGCAATACTTGTTGATACTCAGAAGGTCTGCAGGAATACAAATGTGCAAGGTTTAGGCTGGTATGGTGGTTTAGTCACTAGGCTGTCTTTTGACCCTGTGGACTGTAGCCCACCAGGCTCCCTTATCCATGGGATTTCCCAGGCAAATACTGGAGTAGGTAACCATTTCCTTCTCCAGGGGATCTTCTGACCCAGGGACTGGACCTGGGTCTCCTGCATTGCAGGTGGATGCTTTATCTGCTGGGCCACCAGGGAAACCCTCAGCAACTATTATTCTACTAAGACTGAAATACAGACCGGAAGCAATGAGCACACTGAGGATTTTTCTAAGCCCTCAGTTACCTCTTGGTCTCATATTGACTGGATTCTTGCCATTTCTTTCAAAGTATGTGAACTTCTTGCAAGTCCAGAGGAAAAGCTCATTGAAAGGAACTCTTCACTCCCCCTGGGCACCACATGACTGAGACTACAAGTCTTAATAATGAATCACACTCTCTCCACTGCAATTCAAAGACCCAGCATGCTTGCAAGTCAGAATGACTTTGGGCGAATGAACTAGATTAATCACTATTGACTTGTAAGAATACCAAGAATCATCTGACCCCAGGAGGGTTGTCAGAGTTATAGTTGGTGACAAATTTGAGGGTAACTTTGTTTATAGAAACCATGCAAAATATTTGGGCTGTGTGAGGGAGGTTCTAAATAGGTCAGTTAATGTGTAAAGAGACAGAATGTTAGGATAAGCTGTTCCAAATGCATTTATGCATACACGTGATTATCTGCATGGTCGTTAAGAAGGATAAAATGAAATATGTAAGTGATGGTGTAGTTTTTCACAACAAATCTGAAGCCTATTAAGTATTTAAGAGACTTGATGAAAAAATATTTAGTGAATCAGACACTATAAAAAGTTATATGAAAAGACCCAAAAAAAATGTACAAGCCAAGTGCTGTGAATATCTTCCAAATAGAAAAAGAAAAGAATGCACCAGTTATCAGAATATTCTTATGAAGATTCAGTTTTTAAAGGCAAAAGAGGAATGCAAAACAGTTGCTTAGGTTAATAAGAGGGAACTCTTTCTCAGTCATAAGCAACTATTCTCCAAAGGTAATATTATCTTCATGAATAAGTCATTCAAAAGATTATTAATAAGTAATGGTCAGCTTCACCATCAGTTGTAACTATTCAAAGTTGATGTAGATATTTGAGAGCCAAATGCAGTTGCTTTGTGTGTTGCCTGAAGAATAAATGTGTGTGTGTGTGTTCAGTCGCTTCAGTTGTGTCCAACTCTGCGACACTATGGATGTAGCCCGCCAGGCTCCTCTGTCCATGAGATTTCCCAGGCAAGAATACTGGAGTGGGTTGCACTTCCTCTTCAAGGGATCGTCCCCACCCAGGGTTCGAACCCATGTCTCCTGCATCCCCTGTATTACATGTCTATTCTTCACTGCTGAGCCACCAGGAAAGCCCAGAGAATATATCGTAATGACAACCCTCCTCAGTGGCTCTGCCCCAGATACAAATCAAGATTTAGTTAGGGCCTCTGAACTTGCACAACCCAGCTTTATAAAAGTCATTTCCACTTGACAATAAAGTGCTGTGTGCGCTTCCAATTTTGCGGTTTGATGGATCATATAACACCAGTTCACAGCGGACAGTTCAGTTGAACAGTCACTTGGTTACGTGTGCCACTGGGTCACGTGGTGTCTCAGGAACTGCTTTTAAGATGGAGAATACAGGATGGAGCTTTCTTATTTGCTGCTGACACTTTGAGTCCTTAGATCCAAGAGGCAAGGTCCCTTATACTATGTTCTAGGACTGGAAGAGGGTTTTCCTGCTCCCCATCCCACCAGTCACTGAATCAGAGCAGCCTACCGAGAAGTGCCTCTTTCTTTATGGCGGCAGGGCAAGGTACAGAGTCAGTCCTAGGCCAGGAAGATCCCCTGGCCTACCCACTCCAGTACTCTTTTCTGGGAAATCCCATGCACAGAGGAGCCTGGGGGGCTACAGTCCATAGGGTCACGGAGTGTTGGACATGACTGAGAGACCGAGCAGCAGCAAAGTACCGAAAACTGTCTAACAGAATATTCTTAAATTTCCCAGATCATTGAATCCGTGGTAGGAACCTCTCCAGTATGACACCGCCCTGGACTTAACACGGTATTTATATCTTCTGTCATATATTCTTACTATGGTTTGTTCCATCCTACCCCCCCAGACCCAATTATTAGCACAGTATCATCCATTAATAGACAGCACTGTATTCTATGTGCTACTAAGGCAATTGCAGGACTCACAATCTACATTAGCCAAGAAAGCAGCAAAGTTGACATTATTCTGATGTAAGAAAAAGTAGTTAGATTTCCGTTCATGGCTGATGAGACAAAATGCTGTATCTTTCTCACAGGGATATGAAAATAAAGCATGGTGCTAGGTCAATAGTTATATTTTCAATAAACCCTTGTCATTCTGCAAGGCCCACCTGATTTTTCCACTGGACAGACATGCAGGTCTTATAGAGACATGTAACCGCTGAACGCCTCAAGGCTTTGATGTGGGCTCTACGTTCTTTTGTGCCCTCGTGGATGCAAAAATGGGGATTGGACAGTGAAAATAGACAGTTTCAGGGCTTTCACTTCACCCTTTCTAGCATAATAACTCTTCACAGACCTGGTAACTACTGTGGCAGTTCTCTGTGTTCCTAAATACATTGTCTCTCAGGTTCTCCCTCCCTGCGGTCTTTGTCTAAAGGTATCTGGAGACATCTACCCAAAGGACTGCATTAGCAATAGTGCAGTTTAAGTCCAGAGTTAGCAAGCTTATTCTGTCTCTGTTCTTCAGCTAGTCAGCTGAGATTCCACCAAGATCCATCCCTCACAGTAGAAGGATATGGGCGTCAGGCAGCAAATTGGTTCTTGGACCAAGTCTACCTCTCGGGGGTCCAAGTGAACCACCAGCCATCCTGTGGTTATTGTCGCAATTTTATAATGAGAGAAGTGGGCTGTCATAGGGGTTCTTCCTTATGTAAGGCAACTTCCTGTCACTCAGTGAGCAGCAGCTTTGTGAGCTGACTTCGATTAGAAACTCAGCAAGTGGCCATCAATCCTCACCAAGGCAACTCAAGACAATTTCAACCCGAAGACATCGAACTGTCCAATTTTATGTGTCAAACAGGACCTCAAGGGGCTATTCATCTTTGTCACTCCTAGGGATTTGTGATGAATCAGCCACAGCCACAGACATCCTTGGCTTAGCATAGTGATTGGACAAAACTTACCTGCTAGTGAAGCAAGGACATACGGCCTCTACTGTTACGGGATCACTGTGGCAAGAAGAGGTCTGATGCAGTGAAATAAAATTAAACTACAAACAAATATGTGTTCCCCACAGGAGAAAAAACACAGTATTAAAGAACTGCTCATTAACTCCATTTTCTTAAAATATTATTTTCCTAGATCTTGTCCTGTTAGTCTTATTCAACCGCTTTAAAAATGTTGTATGATTGTGGTTATCTTTATCCTTCTAAGTCAGTTTTGCATTTTTTCATGTATAATATTGCAACGTTCACTTGAAGGACTCCAAAATTTTATAAGGCACAGAACTCACAAAAGCTTGCTCCATTCCCAAGTTTAGCTTGATAGCAACGTCATCCAGTGCCACCCGTGGCCCCTGGAAAATGTACGTTGCTGTACTTTCAAGCCCTGGTAATGGAGGTATTGTCCAGCTTAGGCAGGCATGTGGTGGGGACAGGTGGGCAGGAAGGATGACTGGGAAGTTTTATAAAATTAATCAACGCTAACATTTCTTCCTGCTGGAGCTTTTGGGTCTTTTCTCTAATGCAGGGGCCGAAAAGTCTTCATGTAAAGCACCAGATAGTAAATCATACGGTCTTCGTTGCAGTTATACAGCTTTGCCATTTCTGTCCAAAAGCATGCACAGATCATGCCTAATATGGACATCGCTGAGTTTCAAGAGCACTTTATTTACAAAAACAAGCTAGCTGGTCTGACTTGGCCCATGGGCTGACCCGGGACAGAGAGGATGCCCAGCAGCTCTAGCCACTCAATGCCATTGATTGAGATGAATCAGACTTAATTAACTAAACTGGTAATCTAGCAATTCCACTCCCAGAGACTTGAGCAAGGATATGAAATCCTTGCTTCCAGGCAAGTATCTCTACATCTTCTCTTAATCTTTCTTGGTCTGCAATTCTCAGAACCCCCTCCAAAAGTTTTCCTAGTTTCCTGCCAATTCAAACTGAAGATGTTCTAGAACTCTCTTGGTATAGAAAGACTTTTGTCTCGGAGGAGACCCTGTCTGGTATTTCTGGGCTTTGTTGGGATCTGACTTCACTGGTGGCTGGGGATCCACAAACCTGGTGGGAAGAGACATCCCCAAGTTTAGTGGGGTGACTACTCCAGGTACAATCACTGTAAGTATTTCATGATGGAGAAGCCTGGCTCCTCTGTTCAGTGGGGAGAAGTTACATCAGCAAACAGGGCCCCTATAAGAAAACTTAAGGGTTCAAACTTCTTAGCCTCAACTCCACCTACTCAAGTGTGTGTTCCTTACTCAGTCATGTCTGACTCTCTGTGATCCCATGGACTGCAGCCCACCAGGCTCCTCTGTCTGCGGAATTCTCCAGGCAAGAATACTGGAGTGGTTTGCTGTATTCTCTGAGAAATACTGGATTCTCTTCTCCAGGGGGTCTTCCACGCCCCATCCCAAGTCACAGGAGCACCCCTATTCTTCTATGATCTCTTACTTTAGTACAAGAATCCTAAGGTCCATTCATCCATTCTGCAACTCCATGACAACTGCAATTTGAGACCTGGGCTTAATTTCCAGCCCTGCCTTCTGTGTGGCTGCAAAAGGTTAAATTCATCTTTAAAGCCCTCCTTGTGGCCCTCTGTGTGTACTGTCCATTCTCTGACTTGGACATCCATTCAAGATTTTCCGTTGGTCCACTTCTCTGTGTGCATTTTCTAAGGTCTTCAGAAATAGCCAGGCTATGCTCTGCTGATGGCTCTGATGACTAGAGCTAAGTGACTCTGAGTCACAGCCCTTTCCTCTAAGAACACTGTGTCCTCCACCTGTCCTCGTGACACCACCGTCTGCCACAGATCAGCATGTCCTGTCGTCAAGGTGACGATCAGTGCACTCATCAATTGCGTGAGTAAGCNCATTTTCTAAGGTCTTCAGAAATAGCCAGGCTATGCTCTGCTGATGGCTCTGATGACTAGAGCTAAGTGACTCTGAGTCACAGCCCTTTCCTCTAAGAACACTGTGTCCTCCACCTGTCCTCGTGACACCACCGTCTGCCACAGATCAGCATGTCCTGTCGTCAAGGTGACGATCAGTGCACTCATCAATTGCGTGAGTAAGCCAGCCACAAAATGCCACTCTGAGCTTCCTTTTCCCGAGGCCATTCCTAGTAAACAGTGTCTATACCAAAGTGCTGGAAGAAATCAATGTGTTCTCAGGAGGGGAATTAAGGAGATCCAATAGAATTTAATGAAATGGCACATCTTTTGAACCATGGATGATAAGAGCCCCTATGTCAGTAACGGGGAGGGGCATCACTGCTATAGGTTTGAAAATGCAAGGAGAGCATTGGCTGGACCCAAGAGATCAGGAGCTGTGGGTTCTGCTGGGATGCTGACCAGCAGAGTTGTGCTTTTGGTGGAAGGATGTGGCCACAAGCAAAGCGCAAGATGACAAAGCCAGGAGAATAAGCATCCTGGCTGTTTTCTGTTGCCTGCATTTTTTCCTACAGCCTAGACAAAGAAAGAGGAAGATGGGTTGATTCTACCCACAGAGGGAGCTTCACAGGGTAAAACAGGCAGGAAAAGGGTGGAGTGAAGCTGGAAGGAGAGAATTAGAATTCCAGCACAGAGATCTTCTATTTCAGCTAAGCTCCTTATATTCTACCAGTGTCAAGCCTTTGTATGTAAACATCACTTCTGTTATTTGCTTACAAAAGCAAGCATCTGTAAAGTTTGTGCTCACCATAGGTATTTACTCACTTATGATAGCTCAGATGATCACTTTGACCTCCACAGAATAGTCAGAGTAGAGAATTCCAGAAACAGTGCTGTTTAATGCCTAAAATTCTCCAAATGGGTGTGCAACATGCTTTACATATTATCTATAGAACAGCTAAAAGGAAAGCTTACTGTTTCTATTAAGGAACAACTACATTTCAGAACAGGAAGCAGGACATGCTTTGTTACTCTTCGGTAGCTAAGTAGAGTCTGACTCTTTGAGACCCGGTGGACTGCAGCACGCTAAGCCTCCCTGTCCTTCACCATCTCCTGGAGATGCTCAAATTCATGTCCATTGAGTTGGTGAAGCCATTCAACCATCTCATCCTGTTACCCCCACTTTTCTCCTGTTCTCAATCTTTCCCAGCATCACAAGAATATTCAGAAGACTCTGTTCCAGGGCTAGTATTTCCTCGCCTACAGTGCTTGCTACGAATTTGCAACATATTATCAGTGAACAATCATCATTATTTATAATCCATGGGACCTAAAGGATTAAATCATTTGCAAAACACAACATTACTATATAATCCAAGAGGACTTTGGAGAAAGTTTTTTACTTATTGGCTATTATATCAGATAAGCATGCCATAAGGGGAAAAATGTTTTCAATGGCTATCTGAATATTGACAGTGACTAGTAATACCAAGGGAATTCTGTGATGACTGTTTAAATAGAAGTCTGACTCTTAAAGACAAGAATAAGGGGGATGTTACTTTAGAATTAATTGGTAGCTTTCCTATTAAAAATGAAATAATTAGGACATGCCAGATTTGTATAATAAGCTTTCTTTTTTCTTTCCTCTTCAGTTCAGTTCAGTTCAGTCGCTCAGTCATGTCCGACTCTTTGCAACCCCATGAATTGCAGCACGCCAGACCTCCCTGTCCATCACCAACTCCCGGAGTTCACTCAGACTCACACCCATCAAGTCAGTGATGCCATCCAGCCATCTCATCCTCTGTCGTCCCCTTCTCCTCCTGCCCCCGATCCCTCCCAGCATCAGAGTCTTTTCCAATGAGTCAACTCTTCGCATGAGGTGGCCAAAGTACCAGAGCTTCAGCTTCAACATCATTCCTTCCAAAGAAATCCCAGGGCCAGTCTCCTTCAGAATGGACTGGTGGATCTCCTTGCAGTCCAAGGGACTCTCAAGAGTCTTCTTCAACACCACAGTTCAAAAGCATCAATTCTTTGGCACTCAGCCTTCTTTACAGTCCAAATCTCACATCCATACATGACTACTAGAAAAACAATAGCCTTGACTAGATGGATCTTAGTCGGCAAAGTAATGTCTCTGCTTTTGAATATGCTATCTAGGTTGGTCATAAGTTGTCTTCCAAGGAGTAAGCGTCTTTTCATTTCATGGCTGCAGTCACCATCTGCAGTGATTTTGGAGCCCAGAAAAATAAAGTCTGACATTGTTTCCACTGTTTCCCCGTCTATTTCCCATAACCCATATACTGGTAACAGGACTCCTGCTGACACTTAGTAACTCACCTGGATGTTTCTCGATGTCCAGTATGTTTTAGAAACTAATATTCCTAGAGGGATTTTGTTGTTTAATCGTTAAATCATGCCCAACTCTTTGCAACCTCATGGACTGTAGCCTGCCAGGCTCTTGTGTCCATAGGATTTCCCAGGCAAGAATACTGAAGTGGGTTGTCATTTCCTTCTCAAGGGGATCTTCCTGACTCAGGGATCAAACGCGTGTCTCTGGCATTGGCAGAGTATTCTTTACTGCTGAGCCACCAGGGAAGTCCTATAGAGGGATAAGAAAACTCACTGTTATCCAACTATTAACTCTGCCGTTTAGAAGCCCTTCACAAAATCGATTTCTGGTGATGGGAAGGCTGTTTACAGCTCCAGAAAATTAAATCAGCAGGAAGGAAGTTTTATCAATTTGAGTTCCTTTAGATAATCCAAAGGGGCGAGTAAGACCTGAATGGCGCCTTTGACAGAGGTGGGGACTCAGCATCCTCTCGGAGTGGTCTTCCTTCTCCTCTCGGAGCCTGGGTGGAGGATGCCATCACAAAACGGAAATTCCCAGATGTCGAGCTGCAGGAGGCCTCGTTCATTCATTCAGGTGGCTAAGCTCATGACTTGTCATGTTGCAGTTTCTACTCTGGGGGTGGATCCACACATGTTCAGAGGTTCCCAGTTCTATTCCTTGTCTACTGTGCACGCCTGCGTGCTCAGCTGTGTACCGCTTTTTGAGATCCCGTGGACTGTGGCCCACCAGTCTCCTCTGTCTATGGAATTTCCCAAGCAAGAATACTAGAGTGGGTTGCCATTTCCTTCTCCAGGGGGGTCTTCCTTCTCCAGGGATCAAACCCAAGTCTCTTATGTCTCCTGCATTGACAGGTGGATTCTTCACCACTCTGACCCCTGGGAAGCTGGCCGTTCTATAACTCAAGGATTGGCAACAATGCAGAGCAGTGCTTTCACTCCTGGCAGGACTGAGAAAGGACCAGAAAAGGGCATATCATTTTCTGTCTCTGGAAAGGGATGTGGGAATATGTTGAATGAGTGGGATCTGTTCATCCTGGTTTAGAACAAGGCCATCTGTTTTCTCCCTCTTCAGGATATAGCTGTTCTCCAGGGAAGCAGAAAGGAACTGGAGCTCTGTCGGAAGCATCCTTCTCTTCATCACTCTCACTAAGCCAGAGTTTACTATCCTTTCTCTTGATACCTCTTTTCTCTGCTTCCTACTCTTGCCCTGCCTACCATCCACCTTCATCCACCCTTGAGGAATACAGANCAAAGTAAGCGGGAGAGAAAAAGACGAGGAGACTTGCAAACTTTCTGAAGCTGGTTCACCCCCTGACTCTGCCATCTGGGGAGAAGTAAGTCAGAAAGAGAAAAACATCTCACATATGAACATGTATGCATGGAGTCTAGAAAAATGGTCCAGAAGCACTTTCTTTGCACAGCAGGGACAGAGATGCAGACGCAGAGAACGGGCAGGTTGACATGGGGGGATAAGGTGGGCCATCTGGGAGGTGAGGGCTGACATATACACACCGCCATGGGTACCACAGGCAGCTAGCGGGAGGCTGCTGATTAGCACGGGCGCTCAGCACAGGGTCCTGCGATGGCCTAGAGGGGCGGGATGGAGGGCTGGGAGGTTCAGGAGGGAGCGGATATACCTATTTAAATAGTCGATTCTCTTTGTCCTACAGCAGAATCTAACACAACATCGTAGAGCAGCTATACCTCCACTTTTTTAAGAGTCCAAGAGCCCCTTGTGATGTATGGGGGGTGTGATGAAAGGGAAAGCCCTCATCACCCCTCCCATCTAATGACAAGCCATCCCCGTGCGCATCACTTCCGCTGTATTTGCTCCTGCCTAGGACTTCCCTGGCGGCTCAGACGGTAAAGCATGTGTCTATCATGCGGGAGACCCCGGTTGGATCCCCGGGTCGGGAAGATCCCCTGGAGAAGGAAATGGCACCCCACTCCAGTACTATTGTCTGGAAAATCCCATGGACAGAGGAGCCTGGTAGGCTACAGTCCATGGGGTCGCAAAGAGTCCGACACAACTGAGCGACTTCACTTCACTTCATTAACTTCTAAAAACTCAATGTTCATACTCTTCCTGGTCCAAAATCACTGAACCTTTCCCTGAAGCAAATCAATAGTTCCCTTATTCAAAATTCTCTGATGTTTTTCACTGACTAGGGAAGAACTTTTAACATGATAAGTTAAAGAACTTTTAACTTAAGTCAAGTCAAGAACTTTTAACGTGATAACTTTATCTCCTACCTTGGAGAGCTATTTCCTATTAAACTCAACATAGTATTAAATGGAAGTCAGGTTTTCTCCTAACTGAAACGTGACTTTCTTCATGATTCTCTTAATATTCTCTTTTACTTTCTTAAAAATATTGTTCACCCTTCAAAGATGGCTCTGATCCCAATTTCTCTGCTCAGATTTCTCTGAAAACTAGATCATTGGCAATTCCTTCCTCCTCTGAACAACTCCAGTATTACTTGGAGATTCCACTCCTTTTTCGTGGTTGTTTTGTCTCTTGTTTTTTTTTTTTTTTAATTTTTATTTTTTATTGAAGTGTGGTTGATTATACACACACACATACAATATTCTTTTTCAAATTCTTTTCTCTTACAAAATATTGACTATAGTTCCCTGTGATATACAGTAGGTCCTTGTTGGTTATCTATTTTATGTATAGTAATATATATATATGTGTATATTCCTGCTCCAGGAGATCTTCCCAAACCAGGGACTGAATCTGGGTCCCGTGTATCTCCTGCAGTGTAGATGGACTCTCTGCTGCACCATCAGGGAAGCCCAGTAAGAAAGAGAAAGGAGTGAATTTAGACCAAGACTTTGCCATGTACCAGGTTCTGACCTATGTACATGTGAAAGTTGTTATTCATATTCATATATATATATATATGCTAAACCCAAACTCCCAATTTGTCCCTCTGGGTGCCCCCCATCTCCTTGCCCCTTTGGTAACCATAAATTTGTTTTCTACGTCTATGAGCCTGTTTCTGCTTTGCAGTTAAGTTTATTTGCATCATTTTCTTTTCTTTCTTTTTTCTTTTTTTGGTTCCAAATGTGAGTAATATCATATTTGGCTTTCTCGGTCTGACTTACTTAGTATGATGATCTCCAACTCCAGGCATGTTGGGAAATGGCATGATTCATGCTTTTTTATGATTGAGTAATATTTCTACCTCTTTTTCTAGCTTCCTCCACTCTCAGTTGACCTCAGCCACAATGTCCATTGACCATCTGTCTGCTGACTTTCTCACCACTTAGCCACATGGCTCATTTTCCCCCTTCCTGTAGTCTCTGCTCAACTATCTCCTTTTCAGGGAGGCTTTTACTCACCACACTAATTAGTCTATCGCTACCATCCAACAGACCCAGTCCCTGTTCCTTTCCCTTACTTTACTTTGTTGCCTTTATCTAGAACAAACATATCACTGTCCCTGTGGTATGTGTGTGTGTGATTGCCTTGCTTCCCTTTTTGGAAGGTGAATTCTGGGAACAAAGCTACTTTCCTTGGCTCACTCACCTATCCATACATTTAGGACAGGTGGGCAATGCATGGTGTTGACTCATATTAGGCTTTTTATAAGCAGTTTTACAAGTCAATACTGAACTCCTGTTTGTATAGAAATAAAGTAGGAGAATTTTTCTCAATCAGATTGCGGTTTTAGACATTGATCAATTTATTTGCAAAAACATTATAAACTGAGTGAACTCATACTCATGTAATTTCTCATAACTCATAACTCATGTCAATTACCTCCTTCCTTCTAGTGGTTTAAACATAGACAAGGGCTTTGAATGTCTGCTGTGTCAGGAGCTTGGAAGGGAAAGCGAATTCCAAGCTTAGGGAACTGATCAGATCAAGGAGAAGAACAGTATACATATATATAATATATGTATATTATATTATATGTTAATATACAACAATAATATATATAATGGAATATATGACACATAAATATAATAATAGAATATATACAAATACAGTATATGTATAATATACTTTTAATTACCACCATGGCTTCATTCACTTTCCCTGCTTTAAGCCTGAGATCCCTTTATCTAGTCCCATCTTTTTTCATGCTTCATTTTTTGACAAATTTAGAAGCAGGGGCAGTGTGGGGGTCCCCGGAAAGCAATGATACTATAAAAAGAAGAGGAACATTGAGAGGAGTTTTTGAAAAAGAGTGTGCGCATGCTTAGTTGCCCGCTCACGTCCAACTCTTTGCGACTCTATGGACTACAGCCTGCCAGGCTCTTCTGTCCACGGGATACTCCAGGCAAGAGTACTGTAATAAGTTGCCATTCCTGCTCCAGGAGATCTTCCCAAACCAGGGACTGAATCTGGGTCTCCTGTATCTCCTGCAGTGTAGATGGACTCTCCGCTGCACCATCAGGGAAGCCCAGTAAGAAAGAGAAAGGAGTGAATTTGGACCAAGACTTTGCCGTGTACCAGGTTCTGACCTATGTACATGTGAAAGTTGTTATTCAAAATGAGAATGGATGAACTTGGTTTTTAGACGTCGAGTACATCTGAGAATATGTCATGCATTCTCAACTTCCGTAAGCAGTTCAGTTGTTCTATGACTGTAATTCTCCTCTGGTTGTTTTGGAGAGAAAAGCTTACAGACGCAGTCCTGTAAAAGTCATCGGGGAAAATGTGTTTCCATAATGTGAAACGGTGTTCTCTGTAATGTAATTTCAAAGTGAAATCATTTGTTTAGGAGGACTGGTTCCTGTCTAATTCCATGACGAACTGTTTTCAACTCATATTTAAAAGAGGAGGAAGGGGAAGGGCTCTAAAGAAGTGATAACAACTTTAGCTTGAGATTGACTACCTAGAGAACAGTAGCAAAAATCAAGTAACTAAGTGGTTGGACAGCATAGGAGAATATAGGAACAGATAGCCATCTACAACTACATTGTTTCCATTTTTTAAAATTCTAGCGATATAATTTATAGTGCTTCTTCTTCTGATATTTTACTCAGTTACAAATGGCTCTTGAGATCATTTCCTACATCATAATCGTTTGATAACCTGTTTGTTGGCATTTCATTTCTTTCTTTTCATTTTTTTAGTCCTGAATCTTCTTTGCCTGTGGATGTAATCTAAGTGAAAAATGGTGAAATGTAAAAGACTGAAAACAAAATTTTCTGGATTTTAAGGCCGTGAAGAAGGCAATGATTAACTGAATGTGGATCTTATCAGACTGTAAAAGCTAACTATGCTTTAAAAATGTATACACTGGAAATTGGAATAAATTACAATGACAAATTATTTTTATTAAATTTTTTTATCTTTAAACAAATGACCTCTTCCGTGGATCCTCACTTTCCTTCATTTATCTCAAATGCCATCTAGAGAGAATGTAGTCCTGGACATGTTGGGCAAGGTCAGAGTTATCTCTGAAAATCATAATCGAGGGTATGTAATTACACTTTGGTTATAAAAGAGAAAGAGCATTAGCATTAATGTCAATACAAGGAAATCAGCTGATGTACATAGTAAGTCTCAAAAGAATCTCCATTCACAGCTACATATCTCAGAGCTTGGATGGGTGTAGACTTTTGGTATATGCCAGTTTATCACTGAGTACTCTGGACTAAGCTATTTTTATTGTGGTTACGAATTCCAGATGTGTTAATTAAAAAAATGAATTAGTATTAAATGTTTGTTTTGCTCTTCTGAGCTGTGAGACTAAGAGCACTTTATTTTAACTTTTGGAGACTGTTCCCTGTTTCAAAGGGTTGCTGAAGTCACTGATGCCCATAAAAAGGAAAGGTCAGTGATGGTATTTTACCGATGGTTGGTTATGCTCTTGCAAAAGATGGTTAGTGAGGCCCATGCCAGCAAAGTCAGCAATGACTGTGCCAGAGACGGCGAGTGAGCGATGACCATGCGGTCATGCCCAGTGTTGCCCCGGTCATGGGTGGTGAGCAGTACCTCACTGTCCTGACGTGGCATGACAAGTCAACAATCCACGCTGAGCCATCATGTGGAGCTTACTTTGAGGAAAGAAATCCCTCTAGATACTAGATATATTATCCTGAATTTTCCCTACATGCTGGATGCACAGATAAATTCAAAAAAGTCAGTTCTGGTTCATCAGGATGACATCAGAAATTTTTGTAAAGTCATATTCAAGGCTATGATATAACAACTAATTTGACATTTGAAATAATTAGAAATAAGTGCAAATTGTAGATATAATAAAGCAAGCTGCAAAATGCAATGCTATTTATTTAAAAAACATGTGTTCAGTTCAGTTCAGTTCAGTTGCTCAGTGGTGTCCGACTCTTTGTGACCCCAGGAGTCGCAGCATGCCAGGCCTCCTTGTCCATCACCAACTTCCGGAGTTCACTCAGACTCACGCCCATCGAGTCAGTGATGCTATCCAGCCATCTCATCCTCGGTCGTCCCCTTCTCCTCCTGCCCCCAATTCCTCCCAGCATCAGGGTCTTTTCCAATGAGTCAACTCTTCACATGAGGTGGCCAAAGT
>SJYA01001698.1:73236-114488 GCA_006410615.1 Neotragus moschatus | reverse complement strand
AAAAAAAAAAAAAACCCTGCAAATATACCAATATTATTAAGAAATGGTAAATTTTACAGAGAGCTTTATGTGTGATATGCTTTGTCCTTCGAAATAATTTACTTACATCATACGTTGAGACATAACGTTAAGTATAATTGCTTCAAATATAATGCAGCCATGCATTAATAATTTAATCAAATACAAAACTAATTTTATTTGCTATATTGACTGAAAAATGTCACAGACAGTTAGTGCCCACAAAGATTGTTTTCCTAATTTGGGGGTCTAGCATTCAATGTCAGGGAGATGATTTCTCACACATGTTTTGGCCTCTTTTAGGCTATTAAACGTTATAACCTTGTGTTTAGCCTTGCTTCATTAAATATGTATGCCTTTAGCAATCGGATCCTAGTATCCGTCACCGTAGAGGGGTGACAGAGGCTTTTTCCCTCTAATGGGTCTGTAGCAGCAAAGCCACCAAACGAAGTCTGGGAAGAAGTGCAGAGTGCTAAGAATAACCGCAACTCGCCAGATTCGGTGACATGAGGGCCCAGTAATTTATAGGTGGAAAAGCTTCTAACAACGGTCTGGAATGCGATATCAGATTTTTTTTTTCAAGCAAGCGGAATATTGAAATTTATTTTCATTTGAACAACAAAAAAGCAGGAAATGGCAGCAAAGTAAGCCATTAGGTCAGTGCTGTGTCAGGATGAACGCAGCTCACACTTGCGTCCCACTGT
Source organism: Neotragus moschatus (assembly GCA_006410615.1). Classification (NCBI taxonomy): domain Eukaryota; kingdom Metazoa; phylum Chordata; class Mammalia; order Artiodactyla; family Bovidae; genus Neotragus; species Neotragus moschatus. Next base: position 113,766 of record SJYA01001698.1, on the reverse strand, counting down.
CAAGCACTATTAGGTCCGGATGAGAAAGTTTCCTGTGTGATCCGAGCATTCTGAAGAATCGCGGGTCCAGGTACCTGCAGCTTATTCGATGCGTATATGTGGGTTTAAATGCATGTATATTTATACACTCGTATATATGTATATGTAAATTCATGTTCTATGCACATTATGAATGTATATACATGCATCTTATATATACACAAATATAACTGTAAATATTTCCTCTGGGCAAATCCATGCCTTGTGTTTAGGCAGAAAAGGAATCTCTGTCTCCATTGTCCATATATTTTCCCTGAACTTGATGAATCTATGTTGACAAGGATAATTATGTGCCACATACTGTTTCTGGAACCAAAATGTACTGGTCAGGAGAAACAAGTGCACGTTTCAGGGGGTTTTGTTGACTTTTTTTCCTCCAGTCTTTGTACTTGAATCGGTGAACTTTTCCAATGTGTCATGAGCTGCCAGCAGCTACCTGACATGTCAAGATTGATTGTGACAATGTGCCTGCCTCATCGCTCTGTGCACCGTTTAGGATACAATGCGGCCCTGCACAGTCAGAAAATAAAAGTAAGTCCCTTTCCCTGGGAGCATCCTAATTACCCACAAGGCTGTGTAGTAGCTCACTGTAGTTAACATAGACTAGTTAGAAATACTTAACAGCAATTACAATATAAGCTTTATTGAATGGATCATTGGCTAGGTTTTGTTTTTTGTCTTTAATAGACTTAACTGATTTGTTGAAATATATCTTTTAAGCCCAGCTTCCCTGGTGGCTCCTTGGTAAAGAATCCACCTGCAATTCAGAAGACCCAGGTTTGATCCTTGGGTCAGGAAGATATGTTGGAGAAGGAAATGGCAATCTACTCTGATACTCTTGCCTGGGAAACCCCTGGAGAGAGGAGCCTGGAGGGAAGACTACAGTTCATGGGATCACGGGGTCACAAAGAGTCAGACATGACTTAGCAACTAAAACAACAACATAATAATCCTTTAAGTCAGTTCTCTGAATTTACCAACCATATTATAGAAGGTCTGACTATTTCAGCCAGTTTTACTTCAGATCTTTTTAATTACAGAATATTGTAAAAAGGAAACATATTCCAATCTTAGTTTTCCATCAACAACATGTATGACTTTACGAAACCATATGCTTTTTAAGGACCTTGGATTCTTGTGTGTAGTATGAATATGGTAGAGTTGACGAGGAGTTTATTCTCATTGTTAACTTACATGATCAAGTTTCAAGATGCCTGGTGTGGATCCTTCAAGCAATGCAAACTGTTCTGTACAAAGAAAGGGTGTGGGGACTTTTGCCCTGTTTATTTGGTCACTCTTCTGCCTCTGGATTTTGGGATGTAGAAGTTCACCTAGAGAACTGGAAAACTGTTGCATAAGAACTTCAAAAACCTTTGCCTACTCTCCAATTTTTATTCTCAAATGTTTGAAAATATCCCCAGGCCTTTGTAAAAGTACAGAGCTGATTAAAAGCTGGGTTTTTTTTTTTGACAGAGTGATTTTGTACATGTAGAAACAGTTTGTACACTTTGATTATTCCTAAAAGCAAAGATTGAGTTAGCCAAAATATGTAAAATATATAGGATTCATTCTTTTCAAAAGGAACATGTTTTATCAAAATTTAAAAATAATTTAACAAAATTATATATTTTAGAGGATGCATTAAATAATTTGATTAAGTGAACCTAGCCAAATACAATCTTGGTGTTACTTTGAGGATTTTTAATTATTAGTTTATATATTCTTAAAAATTTAGATATATTTTAAAGAAATGACAAAATAATTAAGGTAGCATAAAACTCACGTAATTGATTAGTCAAAATACAACAAAATAGTCAAAACTATCTAGCTAAGATGAAATATGAAGAATAAACTGATATTTAACATATTAGCATTAACAAAGTTCCTTTTGACACATACTCTTGATTCCATTTCCTTACTAGAAGACACAGGTATAATTTAAAAATTAATTTGACTTTCAATTATTACAGGTGCTATTTTAAATCATGAAAATTTTAAATTAAAAAAAATGAAGTTTTAAACAGATTAAATAATTTGCATAAGGTTTAGAAATCGGTTAATTTCAGCATCAAGGATCAGGACCTTCTTCCCTCAACAAAGGCACCACTATGCATTACTTTTTTAATATTAAATATGCCTCTGATTAAAATACATGACAATAGTCCTGCCTATAAAACCATTTTAGGAATGTTAACACCGTCTCTAAACTCCAATCTTCTCTCTTTGTCTCTCAAAAAGTAGTTCGATTCTCCAAATCATAGTGGGAGGGCCAGAATGCTTATTCAGATAATCAAGAGACATCTATCATATTCTGATGTTTGTTTTCCATATCTATTAAGTAAGAACCCACACTCACAAATTTTGAAAGGTAGATACAATGCTGTATAGTAAAGTAAGTCAGTAAGTTAACCATGTTCTGCTGTTGCCTTTTAGTCACTAAGTCATATCCAGTTCTTTTGTGACCCAGTGGACCCTCCAGGCTTCTCCAAGGAAGAACACTGGAGTGAGTAGCCATTCCCTACTTCAGAGGATCTTCCTGACCCAGGGACTGAGCCCACGTCTCCTGCATTAGCAAGTAGGTTCTTTACCACTGAGCCACCAGAGAAGCCAAAGGAAGTTGATAATAGCATGTCCGAAAGGAACAGCTAGAATACAAAGCAGCTGGGGGAAAAATAAATAAATAAAAGATGCTTGCTTCTATTATCTTGGCCTTTTCTTACTCCCAAAAGCTGAATGTCATCCGCAAAGAAGGAGATTTCATTTTGTGCCATCTTTCTGGATCATTTATAAAACCCATAAATAATATCAGCCTTGGCAAAGGTCACTGTACACCAACCTTGTTTACACCAGGAGTCTCCACCTGTCTCTGAGTAATTTAAATTCATAACCTTACTCTATGAAAAGCCAGCAATTCATTAAGACATACCAACATTTCTTTTGCTCATCAGAGAAACTGGGCTTATTGCTGAGAAAGAACTTACTTAATTGAGAAGGTTCTTGCTATTTTTATTCATAGTTGAATGAACAGTTTGCTAACAGTATTTAAAAAACAAAGGGAAACAAACAAAACAAAAACAATTAGGCTTTCTTGATATAATTAAATTGATAAAACATTTCACTTGGAAAGAAGGACTCCTGAAAACAAGGCTAGTCCCTAAGTGGAACAAGAAAATTGACTTTGATGTGAGGAGTTAGTTTTCTTGGTTCTGGTCACTTTTATCTATTTAAATACCTACAAAAATGACTTACGTTCTCACTTTTAGCTTACTTCTCACTTTTAGCTGCCATTTCCCCTTGTTCACACCCTCTTCACTTCCGTGGGTGGTTCCACAAAGAGGGTTTCGCATAAGAATCAAGCAAGCCACACAGAATCTTAAAATCGTCTTGACGCTAAATGAGACATTTTCTGTAAATTTTCTTCTGATGGGCACCAGTCTAAAAGAACCATTTCTAAAGAAGCTAACTTTAATCGGAGCCTCTCTGTGGTAATGCTCCTATATTTGTTTCTGTGAATTTCTTTGTTGATTCTCCAGTGTTCACTGGGCATTCTCTGTCTGTAAACACTGTGTACTGTGATGGTGTTCTCCTTACCAAGGAGCTTGGTTGGGGCCCTTCAACTCCTGACACCAACTTGCCATCTGTGTTTGTTTTCCTTAACATCTCAGCTCTGTTCATCTCTGGCTGCCTGGTTTCTGATCTGGCTACCTGTCTTGCCCTTGACAGGTGGCAAATGAATTCATTCTAAACCTTCCATGGTCTGTTCCATGTCCTTGCTCTGACCTTGAATAAGTAGATTCAGGTCTGCAGCAAAATAGCCCTGGTTCCACAGACAGCTCTTCTTAGACCTTGACGTTTCTTGGCCTAGAGTCATCCTAGAAACATTCTTCATCTCCCAAGCTCCCTAGACTTATCTGAGTGCTCTGAATTCCAGCTCTTTGCTTCAAACTAAGCTACAACTCATGGGGTTGCAAAGAGTCGGACACAATTGAACGACTGAACTGAACTGAAAGCACAATGAAGTGTCTCATCCAAATAACTGAGAGTTTCTTTTTTAAAAAAACTTTTTATTTAATTTTGGAGTATAGCCGATTAACAATGCTGTGATAGTTTCAGGTGAACAGCAAGGGACTCAGCCTTTGGATATACATGGATATACATGTATCCTTTCTGCCCCAAACTCCCCTCCCATCCAGGCTGCCACGTGACATCAAGCAGAGCTTCTTGTGCTGTATGGTAGGTCCTTGTTGGTTATTCATTTTAAACTTAGCGCTGTGTACACGTCCCTCCCAAACTCCCTAACTATCCCTTTACTCCACCACCCCGCGATCCTCAGTAAGGATAAGTTTGTTCTCTAAGTCTGTGAGTCTGTTTCTGCTTTGTAAATAGGTTCATTTGCAAATATGGAGAGTTTTAACAGAATTAATTAAGCAGGAACGCATTTAGCAAAACTAAACAATATGTTGAATTCAATCATTAAGAAGCATGTACTCAGAGCTCTTTTCTAGGCTCTGTGCTATGTACAATATGAAATAGATATTTTTTGTAGAAAAAATTATTTTTACAGTATCCCTCATATATTTTTATAATTATTTATGATTGGTCATGAGAATCACTTGTAAAATATAAATATTTTCAATGTTTTAAAGAGTGATGCTTCAGTAGACTCCAGAAAATATTGTTTTGCCATCATCTGGTACCTAACCTTTATATGAATATATCTGATGGGTGACTGAATATTGTATATTTTAATTACGCATCTCATTCATAGAAAGGGAATGGTGGATGACAAAGATTCTATCTCTCCACTTGGAGTCAGTCATGTTCAGTTAGAGAGACTAAAGAGGTATGGTGAAAATTTTATTTTAGCCAGTTGCACAATGAGCCAAAAACTACGTCCATTAGTAAGCGTAGTATTGGAATCTTCCAATATTCTGTGACACAGATCAGCATTTTCCCTAAAAGTAATTGTGTGGCCTATGCAGAAATCTTTGCNTTCTTTGATACTGATACTTTGATACTTTGGGGCTTCCCTGGTAGCCCAGTTGATAAAGAATCCACCTGCAATGCAGGAGACCCCGGTTCAATCCCTGGGTTGGGAGAGATGTGTATAAGAGACAGGATCAGCATTTTCCCTAAAAGTAATTGTGTGGCCTATGCAGAAATCTTTGCTTAATCCATATCAAAACAAGGGAATAAAAGGACTAATTGCCTGCTTTTAAGAAGTATTCTTGGGACTTATGTTTTGTGCCTCTACTTGTCAAGGCAGCAAAATCTTGTGGGTGGCGATAATGACTGGAAAAGAATTAAGAGAAAAGGTAGATGGGAAGTAGGAGACTGGTCTCCAAAGTCTGTCAAAGAAGTTTAAACTTTAGTTGGATAATTGACGATTTTGAACACAGGGAGTTCATAATGAAATTTTTATTCAGTTTAATTGCTGTGATAAGTTTGCCTTATCCCCATATCGTAGGTGAGAACGTTGAAGTTTAAGCTTACATAATATGAACAAGGTCACACAAACGGGGCCCAGTAGGTGGAGAATTCATACGTGAGTCTATCTGATGCATCCATTCCTGCTGAAGATATGAGAAACACATCGGGATGGAAATGGGGATTGGCTGGGAGAAACATATTAAGGAGAGATGAACATATTTAGTCATTTTAGACATACAGACTAATATGAAAAGAGGGAGAAGTTAAAAAATGATTCCATGTTTCGAGACCGAACAATGTATTACTGATTTAAACTGGGGAATAAATTAGCATTGCAGAAACAAAATCTTGTATGGCAAACCAACTGGTACAATCGGTGCTGTTATTTAATTATTAAAAAGAATGATCCAAGACATTGTTGACTGATCATATTTAACTGTGTTAAAAGTGACTGATATCCATGTGACATCTCGTTTTAATTGCAAAGTCCTTTGTATGAATTACTGTATTTGATTTCTTACAACTGCATAAAAAAGGTTTTACTTGTGCCGAGGAAGGAATTAAGCTTAGAGGGGAGATGTGACTTGCTGAATGTGATACAGTGAATGCCTGATGAAGTTGGGGCGTGAATTTATGTATTTTGATTCCAAATCCTGGATACCAGGAGGTTCATAGGATGTGATAAATAGTCATAAGCACTTTTAACTTCCTTGAGTCAAATGGAACACACATAAATCCAAAACTAAATAGAACTAGTTACCAATCTATTGAAGTGCAGCAAGGGAGATTTAGATAAGCTTAAGGCATGATTTCTAGTCCAGTAAAGATATAAATACCTTACTCAAGGAGAGGTAGAATTGCTTTATCTTCCAAAATATGAATAAGGCAGATACTCCTCCACCCTGGTGAGATTACCTGTGGCCCTTTTAAAGGCTATGAAGCTGGTCTGATGATGAACTTGGAAATCCAGTTGTGCATTCTAAATATGTTACATAAAAAAAAATCATATCCTCTTCATTAAAAAAAAAATTCTTTGATACTGATACTTTGATACTTTGGGGCTTCCCTGGTAGCCCAGTTGGTAAAGAATCCACCTGCAATGCAGGAGACCCCGGTTCAATCCCTGGGTTGGGAGGATCCCCTGGAGAAGGGAATGGCTACCCACTTCAGTATTCTGATCTGGAGAATTCCATGGACTGTATAGTCCATGGGGTCATAAAGAGTTGGATACGGCTGAGGGACTTTCACTTTCACAGAGAGCCTTACTCAAAAATGGACAAAGGGGTTTTTTCCCATGATTTTCTACTTGAGATGGAATTTGAAGTTTTCCATACAACTTTCTACTTTCATTTAATTTCTTGTGGGTTTTTAAATTTTTTTTTCCTTTTTTTATTTTGAGACTCCAAAAATCCCTATAAAAACTTTGCCTGTAGCAAACCTGTAATGANAGTGACAAGACGGGAAATCCTGGTAAAAATGCATCACTGTTGGCCTGTGTGTGTGTGTGTGTGTGAGAGAGAGAGAGGGTGTAAGATGTTGAAAGATACCCAGCAAATTCAATAAATAGGCTGTTTATTTTAAATACTCCACTTATTACCGTAGAGTAAATTAAGCAACATTGAAATAACCAAACTGTTCTAATATCGTGCTTATCTTAACATATTGTCTCAATATCACTTTCAAATAAAGATGTTTGAAATAGTGTTTGCAATCTACATTTTTGATCTGCCTAAATAGCTGCTGGCTTCAGCAGAACATTAATGCAAATCTAATGTACCTGCTGGTATGATTAGCTGAATCAAATGATGGCATTTAAGTAACACCTAAATAATCTTAATTAGGATCTTCAACTCATCTCAGCACTTAGAACTCTACAGATGGATAGTCTTAATTATCAGCTTTTGATTAGGATAACAGCCCTAATCAAGACGGTGTGGGGCTGATAGACAGGGTATCAGTAAATTAAGGACTGCTGTTAAGTGGGAGCATGAACAAAAAAAAAAAAAAAAAATAGAGCCACTTTCCGTGAGAGACAGGATGATGTGTATGAAAAGGAAATAATATTGTCAGGAAAAAATCAGAGTGGAAAATTGTGGATTGGTATTACCTTATTTTATCCAGATATATTCAAGTCCTCATACTCCACAGGACCATATACATTTTGTGTTTACATGAAATTGAGTGAATGCAGGTAATTTGACAAAAGTTTCTAAATATGAATTGATAACTTGGTAAAGCTTAATAGATTTGTCATATGTGAATCAAAACTAACTATTGGACATGCATTTCTTTTGACGGAAATCATGACACGGTAATGGGAAAAACAGGAAAACATACAATATTTTGTTTACTTGTTTCTTCCCTGAAGTTTAATTTGCCAAATTACCAACAGCCTGAGTAAATGAACATAAAGCAATATGAACAATGATTTCCTTGTAGTAGGACAAGGCATTCTTGGTTCCAAAGCTTTCTATATATTTAATAAAGGAAGAAGCCAAACAAGCATTTTATTTACATTCTTTTTATTGGACTGTTAATTGATGTAAAATTGATGAAAAGAGGTCCTTCATGTAATTTCATTTTGCGTTTTACCATGGCTCTTATTTAAAATGAAGAGTGCTCAGACATTTTACCTTTTAACCAGAAACTTCCCTCAAGGCTCTGTCTCTAGTCATTGGTATCTGGGTTCCAATCCAGACTTCTCATCACCTCCACCTTCTTTTTCAGATCTTGCCGGACTTCCCTGGTGACTTAGATGGTAAAGAATCTGCTTGCAATGCAGGAAACTCAGGTTCGATCCCTGGATCGGGAAAACCCCTTGGAGAAGGGAATGGCAACCCACTCCAGTATTCTTGCCTGGAGAATTCCATGGACAGAAGAGCCTGGTGNCACCTTCTTTTTCAGATCTTGCCGGACTTCCCTGGTGACTTAGATGGTAAAGAATCTGCTTGCAATGCAGGAAACTCAGGTTCGATCCCTGGATCGGGAAAACCCCTTGGAGAAGGGAATGGCAACCCACTCCAGTATTCTTGCCTGGAGAATTCCATGGACAGAAGAGCCTGGTGGGCTACAGTCCATGGGGTCACAAAGAGTGAGACACGACTGGGTGAATAACACTAGGCACTGTCCCCTCTGAGTTTTTTCTGTAAGTATCTCCTCTCCTCCTGTTTAGTATGAATCCTGTTCAGAGACTAGTGAATCTTCGGGGACACCCTTGCCTCTCACTGAATAAATATTTTACTTTCAGAATTGGATATTTGTAACTGGGAAAGTGGTGGTAAATGTAACACCTGGAATTAGATACACCATCCATCCTCTGATCAAACCCATGAGACTCTGGTTTCTGGGTGAGTTAGTGAAGACAGCATGAACTTATTCTTGCCTGAGAGAAGGATAAAAGCAACACATTCATCAGTTTGGCATGAGATACACTGAAAATCTTCTACATCAATGGGACAATTGGGAATTCACTACATGTTTGCAAACTGTCAAATGATGTGTGTTTAGTGTTTTATGCTTAAATGCCTTATCCATAGAATAATAACAGTAAAAATGATGATAATGATAGTGATATATACAATGATTATGTGTAGCTGCCCCTCTTTCATTCTAACACTCACAGTGAAGATTTCATGCAAAGCCACAGGCACCTCCCCTGGAAATTAAAGAAATGCCCTAGAAAGATCTCCTTAAACTCATATGTTACTGCATATTCCAGAGTCTCCAACTTCTTGGACCACTGTGTCTTCCATTTCATCAACTGGCTTCTCTTCATAAACTTAGCCCCTAGATGTTTTTCAAACATCTGCCCTACATCCTATTTCTGCCATAAAACTCTGCATTAATAATCTCATCTGTTCCCGATCATGGACATGAGTGTCTTCAGCCCTGATTCCTTCCAGTTTTCTCAACCCATATATTCCAATGCTTGGCAGATGTCTGCACCCGGGGGCAGTCTTACATCTCAGTGCAGTCTCTTGCTTCACCCTCTTATGTCCCCATCATTCAAACTCAGAATCTTATAGGATGGTTTGCTCTCTCCTTGCCTTCTGTGTGCAGTTACCAAGGTATCCTAACTCCGCATTATAAACATTTCTTGTGTCTGTTTTTTCTTTGTTTTTCCCCCACTGTGGATTGCTCATATGTAGCCTTTTCAAATCCTCTTCGTCTCATCACTAATGAGTTTCCCACAGTCTTTTCTTTCCTGACCTACGAGTTCAACTATTACAAGTTGAATCAGCCACCCCTTGGAGACCAGGAAAGAAGCTCTTTATAACCAGAGCAAGTAAAGAACAAACAGAATGGACTAAGTCTAGTCCAACACCATCTGGAAACACTCACTCATCAGAATCCGTTTGGATATTGGAGAAGCTTTCCTCTTGAATCTTTTGGTTGCTCTCTTGCTCTCTCTTGTCCAAGCTTTTACCCATTTTCACTGCTAAACTCACATCTAAGCTCACTATGCTCTGTGATGCTCAACACTGCTTATTACTTGGTCTTCCAGTCCCACTCCCCTGTCTGCAGTGTCTCCATGGTTTTAGGGGTGTTTTCTACCAGCCACTTTAACTCTTGGGTTTCATTTTCTGTAGCTAAATGTGTTTCCAGGGTTTTCTCATTTCTGCCTGTGTTCCCCNGCTCTGTGATGCTCAACACTGCTTATTACTTGGTCTTCCAGTCCCACTCCCCTGTCTGCAGTGTCTCCATGGTTTTAGGGGTGTTTTCTACCAGCCACTTTAACTCTTGGGTTTCATTTTCTGTAGCTAAATGTGTTTCCAGGGTTTTCTCATTTCTGCCTGTGTTCCCCCTTTCAATTTAAGGCAGGAAAGTTCCTGACTCTCTGCTGAGAGAGAGTCTCAACTATTTTTTTTTTTTTTTTAATTTAAATAAACCTTTTATTTTAGAATAGCTTTACACTTACAGAAAAGTTTTGAAGATCATACAGATTGTTCTCATATACCCCCTATCCAGTTTTTCTCCGTGTTAATATCTGCATTAGTAAGGCTTCACTGGGATTCCCAGAAGGAGCAGAAAGCTTAATCTGCTGACTCAATTCTGACCGTACCTTGATCACTACCTAGAGAAATTATACACAGTCATGACCTAAATACTAAGATGGTAAGTCCTGCTTTTAGCAACATACATATTCCGTCAAAGCTTGATTTTATTTTCCACTCATGAGTTGTCTATAAGATTAAAATAGTCAATAAATTACTTAGTTAAACACAGAACTCATAAATAAAAGGAAATATATTCTTGTAAACTTAAGGGAAGATACTATCAGACAAGGATAAATGTCCCGATTAAGTAGATTTAGCAGGATGTCCGTATTTCATAGGACATGTGGATTTTCTTGCCATTGTTCATTGTTATCTATAATCCAGTCCATCAAGGGAAATTAGAAGCTGTTTTTTACTTCTTGGGAGAGCTGGGGCTCATCCATCTAGAATTATACCTTAGCGCTGCCATCATTTTCATTATTATTTAAGTTGCTGTACTCCTTGAAGGAACCCACCACCACTGGGTCAGTCATTCCAAGAGGATGACACAAACATTGTCACTGTCAAAATAAAGGAGAAAGAAAGTAAGCCTTAAAACATCTCTGGTGGTCTAGGAAGAGTGGATTGGCTGCCACATCTGATATCATAAAAAAAGTAATAGGAGCCGGTGGATAATACTGAGGGAAGAACAGGAGTCTTACTCCTTTTCAAATTATGCTCAAAAGGTTGGCTTCTGAAGAAAAAAAAAAACGGATGAAAGCATGTCCCTAATTTCATTTAATATCATAGAATTAAAGATTACTCTCATTTTTCACAAAATCAATTAGACTTTACAACTGTTATGCTCTGTAAGGTTATACACAAGTCATATGATCCATGTTGTTCAGCTCATCATGGCTAACACACAAGAGTATCTTTGTGAATATTTTTTAATATAATTTGGATATCATTGTTTAGTTTTCTTAGATTTGCATTCTCCTTATTATTATTAGTTATTTCTACCGAAGTGATTATATCATTTAAAGTGGTTAATTAAAACACAAAATACTGATAAGAACAATAATTCAGACCTACTCCTCATTATATAGTAAAAATAATAAGGTAACTGTACATGAGAAATGTGAATTTGAATAGGGTGAGATAAATTCAGGACTTGACTGTGATGATTCTATATACCTTTCTGGAAAATTAAATCACAAATATAAAGCATGATGGTAATATGTGAAAACTATTATTGGTCCAGTGATCCCCAGTATGAGGTGTGTTATAAAATTTTGTCAAACAGAAACAAGAATCCATTGAAGCATTCATTTTCATAAAAAAGAATCAATTAAAAATTTCAAGAATAAGTTAAAAATAATATTTCTCATACAAAACTAATTTTATCTTTTAAGGAAGAGAAGAGAACATAGCTACAAAGGCATTATTGGGAGTCGAAGTTGTGATAATTTTTTTTGACTGAACTAAACAGAATTTATTTTTTAATTAATTTATTTAAATTGTGGTGGTTTTTGCCATACGTTAAAAGGCACAAGTCACAATATTTCTGAGAAGTTAATGATAAACAAATAGCATTTAAAATTAGAAAAAAAGGCTCTTAGCAAGATTTTTTTAATCAAAGTACAATGTTAGATATAACATGTAACTATGCCTATGAAAAATGAACTGCTATTCTCTTTCATGTTAGCATATATTTTATTTTAAAGTCAAATAAAATAATATATGCTAAGAATATTAATTTAGTCTTGATATGTGCAGAACATTTTTTAAGGAGAAAACACTCAATAACTATTTGCAATAAAGTCCTTTTGTTGTTTTGTTATCAGTGTTAACAAGAGTTATGATTTAGCTAACTGGCTAACACAACTGACAAAGAAAATTTTTTATAAAAGATGACATCTCTTGCATTGGTATAATAACTATTCTTTTAACTAAAATACACTTTAGATGTTTTATTAGTTTCAAATTATCTATTCAAATATTGATATTACATATGTATAATTCACTAAAGCACAGTGGATATTAAATTTTAAGAAACACTGACAAATCTTCCGTAACATTTACTGATTAGTTTTTTCACATTGAATTGTATTAAAATTAAGTATGCTTTTCTGTTTATAAAGAAGGTAATAAATGTCATCAAAGCATTCAAAATGTCATATGTCAAGGAATTATGCCTCTCTTCAGTTTGTTTGTTAGGAACCTATGCGAGTTTTGCCAACCGCTTTATAACTGACACTGTCTTAACTATTAATTTGAGCATATCAAAATTCCTAAAACTTTCCTCATAAGACTTCTGTGATTTCCCATTCACTAATTAATTAAACTTGAACTCAGTCTGATACTCGTAATAAAGCCCTCAGGTCTCTATCCCAGGCTTTTCTTTTAAACCTTCTCTACCATCAATTCATCTGAGTGTAACTCTAATCTAGGTTTGGTTTTATTTTCAAGAACCTATCTGTCATTTCCTCTTAGTCTTTTGTATCATTTCCTCCAACTAGAATTCTTTTTATCTTAATTTCCATTTTTATATTCAGAATTTAGGAGTCACATTAAATATTTTCTTCTTATCATCAAAGCATCTTCTTCTTCTTCTTTCCCTGAATCCTAGTAAGATGTATTTGTATATCCTTTGAATTGCTTGCGATCCTGTGTTTGGAATCTATCAATTGCACATTTGCACTGGAGAACACGGTCAACATTATATTCATTTCTCTACCCCTCTCTGGCCCTTCTCTGTCCACAGTGCCTAGCATCACATCTTGAATATGACCAATGCTCCACATACATGTAGGAAAAAATAATGAATAAACACTGCAATTTAAAATGCTTTTAATTTTTAAGAAGTCTGCTAATAGAATTCTCAGAAGAGATCTAAATGACAATTCCAAAATATTACACAATATTACACTATTAATATCCTTCAAAGATCATTTTTAAGGAGAAAAAATAAATTTATCAAAAACAGCATGAGAACTCTAGAATCTATGAAAAATATAACAGTTTCATCCTCTAACATAAAATATCAAAAGAATTCCAAAAGGATGGGATATTAAATGAATAAATGGATAATAAAAATAATAGGATGAATAAAAATTTACAGTTTACAATTCTAACATAAAATATAGTTTGCATCAAAAAAAATCATAATCAAGGTTAAAAGACCATTTTTTTAAAAAAATGTATTTATTGTATAAAATAAATATGACAAATTATTATGTCTGTAATATGAAAAAATCTTACTAAGCTTTTTTAAGGGGATGGATATCAAAGTAAATTAATATGATNACAATTCTAACATTCTAACATAAAATATAGTTTGCATCAAAAAAAATCATAATCAAGGTTAAAAGACCATTTTTTTAAAAAAATGTATTTATTGTATAAAATAAATATGACAAATTATTATGTCTGTAATATGAAAAAATCTTACTAAGCTTTTTTAAGGGGATGGATATCAAAGTAAATTAATATGATAATATCAAAGTAAATTAATATGATATAAAAAGATATTTAACCCTGCTAGTAATCAAATAACTAAGGAAAGCAATTTTTAAATCAAAAATCTAATTGTCTCTTAGCTCAGCAAATATCTAAAAATTCTATAAAGCATAGAATTAGTAAGCATTTGAAGAAATGAGTCTGAAATCTTCCATCATTTAAAACAATAAATCATGCACTGTTTAAAAATAGAGCAACTCATCGGCAGATNGCTCTGTTGTATATAAAACAAACTGTAATTGACTAAAGCAATGACCAACCAAGTTCTACTTTGAGGAGTTTCTTTTATTGAGAAAATGGCACAGTGTGGAAATACATATGCCAAACGATGGTCACTGCAACAGTTTCAAAGCATTGACTAGCTCTAAACATCCTAGAAATTCATTGAAACAAAATGGTTAAAGAATGATATATTCAGACAGTGGCAACTTAAAATGGTTTTAGGTTGTCAAAGATGAAAGCAATTCTCTGAAAGAATAACTACAAACTGAGTAGAGCTTAAAATAGTTCACTCAAAAATTAAGGTCACAAGTATGTGTGAAACTAGAAGGGAATTAGAAAGGGCAAGCTATTACTGTGTATTTACTAAGTTTGACGCAGCAGCAGCAGGAGCTTTCTTCTGACTATTTATTCTTCGGAGTTGGTTCGGAGGGTAAATTGTCAAGGATTCAGAACTACCAGAGAGCAGGGCTATGTCTTAAATGTAATGTCTCTGATTCCAAATCAAATGCTTTCGAACCACACCGCGGAGTTCAGTCTTGTCCTCGGAGATGCACATTTCTGCGTGTGACCGACATATCGAATAGGTGAGAGTGATGATGCTACAGGACGTTCATTCCAGGCTCTAAAAGCGGCTGCCTTTGAATATTCCTTTTCCTTATGATTTCGGAGTCCCATCTATCAGCAACAAACATGTCTACAAAAATAAAACTGCATTCAGATGAACTTACGATATTTTATTATAAGAAACACACAACCTACACGCTGAGACTGAAATTCAGATCACTGGTGTGGGCAATCTACAAGTAAACCTGTATCATGGTACTTAAATATTTTTCTTTTTATCTCAGTTATATCTCTTCTGAAAACAGAAGCTTAACATTGCCCTAAAGTACTTCTTCCACTTGAGTACTTTGGGTGTTTCCTCACTCTTCCAAAACTAGTTATTTAAGAACAAATTTCACAGGTGCTATTCATCTTCCAAAATGCCGTTTTTCCCTGGGACGTGTGCATTGGTATCTGTGTAAGAGACCTGGAGAGAATACGTTAGTTCCAGAATTAAGATTATTTCAGTGAACTAATTTTGTTTTCCATTGGCATCATTCATGTCCGTGCATTAGAAGAATGCATATATTCATAGGCATGAACTTACATTTAAAATTCCTCACCACTCAAGTGAAAAGCACACATCCACAATTCTTTCTGGCTTCTGAACTATTGAAAAATGTCAGAGTGGCTTTCGTATAAAACCTTTCAAAGACAAGGTCAGTAAAAGCGCATATAAAATCTGTTAGCTCCCGTTAAAGTCCAATGCTTGACCAAGGAGTCCAAACTTGCGGCATGCTGTTTAGAAACTACTATTTTCCTTTCGAGCTTAACTTTCAGTAAATATATTTATGGTCCTTTGTTCTATTTGTGCCTAATGATGCCTAAGTATAGTGGACACTGAAAAAAAACTCCAGGTCGTGACCTTTGCAATATAATGGGTCATTATTCCAGTAGCAAAAATAAGGAGGAAAAAGCCACATTGCTAAAATCCAAGAAGATCCCACCTTTGTACAACAAAGAGGATGCAAGAATAAGATGAGGAAAAATTGAGAGCCAACTGAATTCAGAAGTCACCTACCGGACACAGTTACCACTCCCCTGTTATCTGTCATGTGCCAGTCACCGTGCTCGGCTCAGAGAAAGTTCCAGAGTGAAAAAGGAAGGGGAGGAGGGTAGGAGGAGGAAGGGATGCAAGTGAAGGAGGGTGAGGAGCCAGGGGAGGAGGGGGGCAGTGTAGGGAGGAGGATCTGCTTGGAAGGCTTCAGTCGCAGTTTGAGCTTTCCTTGCATCATTTCATGAGGCTGTCACAACCTGTTGAAGGAGATAATGTGGCAATCTCAGGGACACACATTTTTAGCAAATTTGGGTTTTCAGAAAATCTAGCAAGATCGGTATTTGGGGCAGAGTCTGTAACTTCCTTTACAAAAATAGCAACCACATAAATGTGGCTGCCTGAATAGGCTTGTTCTGAGGAAAAGAAAAGACAAATAAGTTCAAAAAAATCAGAATAAAATTGTTTTCAGCCCCGTGATTAGAACTTGGAGGAAGAAAAAAAACTCAGTATTGTTCCCAGTCATTCTGCTCATCAACCTGCTGTAGCAGAGACAGTGAAAAACCGTTTTGGTGAGAGGGGAAATGGAAATGGTCAAGAGTGTATGGACCTAGAGATTATCATAGTAAGTGAAGTCAGACGGAGAAGTACAAATATATGATATCACTAATATAGTGAATTTATCAAAATGATACAAATGAACATAGTAACAAAACAAAAATAAACTCACAAGACATAGAAAATAAGCTTGTGTTACCAAAGGGGAAAGGAGGGAAAGAGTAATAGACTTAGAATTGGGGATTGACATATACTCACAACTATACATAAAATATATGGGGGAGCTCCCAAGAGCCTGAGACAGCAAAGGATCTGTCTACAGTGGAGGAGACCTGGGTTCCATCCCTGGGTCGGGAAGATCCCCTGGAGAAAGAAATGTCAAACTACTCCGGTACTCTTGCTTGGGAAATCCCACAGACAGAGGAGCCCCCTGGGCTACAGTCCATGGGGTTGCACAGATTCAAACACTACTGAGCAACTAACACTTTCACTAATACCTTCATATACAAAATAGGTAAACAAAAGGACCTACTATATACTACAAGGAACTATATATCTTACAGTAACCTATGAGGGAAAAGACTGAAAAAGAACAGATACAGACACATAACTGAATCGCTTTGTTTTATAGCTGAAACTAATACATTGTAAATTGACTATGCTTCAATTTAAAAAATTGTTTGTTTAAATACATATATAGTGTGTGTGGGAGGTGGGGTGTGAATGTGTGACTTTGTCCATTTTCCTGTAACTCTGCAGCTCTGGTTTTCAAAGTATGGTTTGGAACTCCTGGGAAATTCCCAAAACTATCCAAGTGGTCTGTAGGATAAAGCTGTTTTCATACTAAAGCTAAGACACCCTTGCTGTGTTTACTGTGGGGCTGTGTTTAGTGACGGTGCCTTAGCAGGAGTAGGGAAACTGGGTGCCAACTGTGCTGGACACATACTTCTTTTAAAAAATCAATAAAATAAAATAAAATAAATGTATTTATTTTAGTTGGAGGCTAATTACTTTATAATATTATAGTAGTTTTTGCCATACATTGACATGAATCTGCCATGGGTGTACATGTGTCCCCCATCCTGAAACGCCCCCACCTCCCTCCCCATCCCATCCCTTAGGGCCATCCCAGTGCACCAGCCCTGAGCACCTGTTTCATGCATTGAACCTGTATTGATGATCTGTTTCACATATGGTAATATACATGTTTCAGTGCTATTCTCTCAGATCATCCCACCCTCGCCTTCTCCCACAGAGCCCAGAAGTCTGTTCTTTACATCTGTGTCTCTTTTGCTGTCTCACATATAGGGTTGTTGTAACCATCTTCCTAAATTCCAGATATATGCGTTAATATACTGTATTGGTAAAGGCTCCAGTTTCATCCACCTCATTAGAACCGATTCAAACGCATTCTTTTTAATAGCTGAGTAATATTCCATTGTGTATATGGACCACGGCTTGCTCATCCACTCATCTGCTGATGGACATCTAGGTTGCTTCCATGTCCTGGCTGTTGTAAACAGTGAACACTTACTTTCTGTTATCCCTCTTGGTCCCAGGAGAAACCAAAGTGTCAGTTCACATAAGAATATCCTGACCAAGTAAATACAAGTTCTTAATGTCATTACCTTGAGGCTTATGTACATTTTTTAAAAAAATGTTCCTTAGGAATATGTGGGAAAGTGAAAAGTATCTGCAAGCCTGTGGGCTGCACACAGGTGTGGAGTGAAAGACCCCAAAATATCTGTTACCTGTGCCCTGGGTTACCCTTTCTCTTTTTATGGAACATCGCTTTTACTTGAAACAACCACTGAGAGAAAACTAAGATTGTTCACACTTGGGTATTTGGCAGACTTCCTAAAAATGAAGGAAGTCCATCTGTCACTTGGGGAGAGCAAGTCACAGTAGGTGTTACCAACGGTAAGAATAAAACTTTCAAGGGATAATCAGAATCTTAGGAAATGTCTGTGTGTCATCATAAGCTTTACAGCTTTCCAATACTTAAGAGCTCTTCTTTAAGTATTGGAGAAAGTGAATGTGATGTTTGTTTTGGATTAAATAGTGAATTGTATCCAAGTGTGGAAAAGTTTTAATGTAAGCCAGTGAACCAGTTTTCCAAATGACCAATGGGTGATGTTGTAAAACCGTTACTGGGTAAAAGATTTCTGCGAAGTGCAAGATGTAACATTGGCTTTTCATATAAAGCAGCTGAAAATGTGTTAATATGCTTTTAGATTACACATTAGATTGATTTTTTTTACATACTGTTTATCAGCCTTTGGTGTAATAACAAAAAATAATATCCTTAATTATCTGAAAGAATTTCCAGCTACCTTTCTGTGTGAGACCAGATTTTTCCCCATTTGCTTTAAAACAATGAACTGCCACATATTGGATGCAGAACTGGATAGGAGAAAACAGGTTTTTACTATTAAGTCAGTTATTAACGAGATTTACACAAATGTAAAACAATGCTATTCTTCTTGATTTTTTGGAAGACTGCAATATTTTTAAAGAATGTATATTATCACACAATGCATCTTGCAATGCTATTTTAATTAAGTAAAAATATTATTTAACTTTCTTCTGATTCTATATGGTAAATACTGGTAGGTATAATTCAGGAAAGCAAGAGCTCTTTAAAGTCCTCAATATTTTGTTCAGATATAGAGACCAAATAGCTTGAAAACAGCAGCTCTGAAGCAATCCTACAAAACAGAAGACAAAAATGTGTTTTTCATACTCAAATAATCAAAATATATGAATGCTATTTTAAAACGCTATTAGGAAGGCATTGCATGTGTGTGTCTGTTGCTCAGTTGTATTTGACTCCACGGGACCCCACTGACTGTAGCCCGCCAGGTTCCTCTGTCCNTGACTTGATGGGCATGAGTCTGAGTGAACTCTGGGAGTTGGTGATGGACAGGGAGGCCTGGCATGCTGGGGTTCATGGGGTCGCAAAGAGTCGGACTCGTCTGAGTGACTGAACTGAACTGAACGTGGTACCTGGAGAAAACAAAAACAAAGAAACAACAACAACAACAAAACCCTCTGGTTTGGCTCAGCCCCTCCAGAGAGTCTTTTAGAAATTTACATGTATGAATCCTCATATATTACCTTAGAATGCAGCTTCAGGCATGAATGTAGTGATATGGCAATATTATTGTGGGGCCTTATGCTACTGGGTCTGTAGTTGAAAACAGACATCTCTAATTTTTCCTTTATGTTATTTCTGGAATAACAAATTTCAAGGACATTTTTCTTATTTATCTAATAGATATTAACTGAATGCCTACTCTGGCCAGCACCTCTGTTAGATGGTATGCTAGGCAGTGGGAAGATTCACAAGGTTCTTGCCTTCATGAAGCTTCAGTGAGCTTATTATTTGATTATCATGTGATTTAGAGACTCAAAAATATAAGCTTGAATGGGATTCCCAGGAGCCACCTAGGCCATTCCCTTACCTCAAGAAAGGATTTAATGAAATATTTTCTGACAGACTTGGTATTTGTCATGCCAGAGAATATTCAGACAGGGGATTACTGCTGCCTTCAAATAAGAGTCAATGTTTTTCTACATTAAAAAAAATACATATATAGAAAGATTCTCATGCAAGCCATGGTTAAGAGGCAACTTGTCGTAGTATCATTGCTAAACAAAATACAGGATTCTCAGTTCAATTTGAATTTTAATGTAAGTATGACCCAGATATTGCATGGGATATACTTATCCTAAAAACATATTTGTTGTTTACTAAAATTCAAATTTATCTGGACATCCTTTCATTTTATTTGCTCAGTCTGCTAACTATATGGTAGAGAAAGAAGGAAGATCAGGCAAAAAAGTATTTAATTAATTATGTAACAAAATAATTCAGATAAGATAAAATACTAGGGACATGGATTATGGCACCATCAGCAATGTACTTCCTTTGGCATGCCCTCCTGGCCAGTTCTCTTTGCATAGAAATGACATTGGGATAGGCTACGCATTATTGGTCCTCACAGTTTCATTAAAATGATATAGATGGGGAGCCGGGGTAGCTGCCACTACCCGCTTCTGCAGCCGCTGCTGCCCCTGGAGGAGTGGGATTGGGGAGGAAGTGGTCACTGCGCCCGGAGCTCCAAAAAAAAAAAAAAAAAAAAATGATATAGATGATTCAGACTGTTTACTTGTAAAAGAGCCATGTGTTTTAATGGGGCCCCTCTGGGGACTCATGTATCTCCACTCAACTCCCCATGTGAGATGACAGCACAGTGGAGTCCCTGAATTGTACAATTGGACTTGAATTTCATCATGCTGTTTCATGAGCTTACTTAGAAGCATGCAGAAACTTTCTGAATATCTCTATGGTTTACATTCTGTGTTTTGAGTTCTACCCAAAAGTAAGGTGGTGGATGTGCAGAGAAAAGAAAAAACTGCACTCTAAAGTCTGTGGCCACAGGGACAGCAGGGACCTGTTTTGCTCACCACCATCAACTAAGAGCCCATTATTGCTGGATATATTAAGAAAAGGAGTTCTATCTCCCCAGTACCTTACTTAAGGTCTTTAATTGAACTAGAAAAGTATACATTCTTTGACTTTCACAAAGGGCCTCCATTTGTTTTTATAGATAAGTCTGGCAAAAAATGTATATGTTTTCACTCTCTTGAATCTTTCATTATTCAAGCAAGAAAGTCAATAATTATTTTTTTTACTAATTTCCCCCAAGAAATGAATATCAAAAGCTTAACTTCTATTGTTTATCTAGCTAAAAATGTAAAATTTCTTTGAAATATAATTTATATGTCTGCTTATAATACTATACAAAATCCACATTGGGCTCTGAATATTGTTAAAAGACAAACTGAAGTATATTAAAAATTTCAATGGTTCATTTGAGCAGAAGTCAGTTCCAATCAGGAAGCACCAAATCAGAAGTGGTTAGGAGCTGGAGAAAGACTTATACTATACACGCAATGTACAGAAGATGACTGATTGGCTATAGCTTAAAGCCTAGTTGGCTGTTTGTGATTGGCTGTCCTTAAATTTTGATTTTTGTAACCATTAAGCATTTAAACGCTTAGGTGTGGTTTGCTTACATAGGCCACCATGGCATTAGAATCACCTCTGTCTGGCTTCCTTGTTTAATTAATAATATCTTACTTCTCCATTTAAAAAATCCTAAATATTCACTACCAGATCTAGTATGTAAAATGGGTAACTCTGTGCATTCAGTTCTAAATGGAATCAGTGAATATCCTAGGTGGAGTGTTCTTCTAGGTCATTCAAACAACATTGTGACTTTTATGTTGAAGGAATAGGCACCCAGAGAGATTAAGTAGCTAGTCCCAGGTCACATAAGTAGAATTAAAACTCTGTCCTGTTTATCTTCATTCTGAGTCCTCTGTTCTTTTCACCACATCACCATGTCTTTCTTTAGAATTCAAAACTTTTTGGGCTTAAATATAAAAATATTTCAATATGTTCAGAAATGACAAAAAGCAAAGGTGAAAATTCTGATATCCCCTGTTTTTATATTAGCATTTACAGGGCTTCTTCAGTGGTAAAGAATTGGTCTCCAATGCAGGAGGTGCAGGAGTTCAGTCCCTGAGTTGAGAAGATTCCCTGGAGGAGGAAATGACAACCCACCCCAGTATTCTTGCCAGGACAATCCCGTGGACAGAGGAGCCTGGTGGGCTATAGTCCATGGATATCAAAAGAGTCTGACACAACTGAGCATGTCAAGTCATTTAAAAGTTTGCATTAGCATTCTTTCTTTCTTTTTTCATTTAAGCAACCTGCATAGTAGATTTCAAGGAAGCATTTACTTTCTTACAAAGTGGAAATAGTTCCTTATTTCTTTGAATAGTCTTGGATGTTGCCTAAATGTCTGTCATGAGGTAAAAACCATGTATTAATAGGTTCTCAATTTGCCATGCTGGTAGTATTACCAACCGTGCTTCCTCTGGAAAGTCTGAGAATAAAATGTCTAGACTGATTTTCAATCCGGAAGCCCAGTCTTCAAGAAACTTGGGGCAGTCACAGCAGCCTGAGGAGATGGAGGAAAACCAGCTGGGACATGCACAGTCACACTGTGTCCATCAGATTACAGCTGTGTCCTCCAGCTTCTTCTCTCTGCCGCCAGAATAAGAACCAATTCACTTTTCCCATGCTCCCTTCTCACCGAAACCTCTTTCTTTTTCCAATTTCTTTCGGGTCCTGTCTTGGTTCTCTTTTCAACCAGATATCTGACTGTGTCTGACTCTTTGTGACCCCATGAATTGCAGCTCACCAGGCCTCCCTGTTCATCACCCACTCCTGGAGTTCACTCGAACTCACGTCCATCAAGTCGGTGATGCCATCCAGCCATCTCATCCTCTGTCGTCCCCTTCTCCTCTTGCCCACAATCCCTCCCAGCATCAGAGTCTTTTCCAATGAGTCAACTCTTCACATGAGGGGGCCAAAGTACTAGAGTTTCAGCTTCAGCATCATTCCTTCCAAAGATTTTATAATTATTCTTTATAACTTTATTTTTTTAACTCTGAATGAGCAAATCAGACCAGAAACTTATCTTCGATTGATTGATTTATCCATGCCATAGAGAAATACTAAGCACTCATTGAACATTAAATTTAGAACAAGTGGGAGATGAAAGTTGTACTCTATTGCACACTTCAGCCAGCATCACAAAATAGTCCTGCTAAAAGTCAGAGGTAAAAACTTAGGCATCTGTTCTGCTGAAGCTGGCTTTGATCTCCCTGCTCTCAAAACTCTAAATCAAAGAGCCTTGATATTAAACAGGAAATTATTAAATAACCTTGGCAGTCATGTGGCCATAGTGGAGCCTTTATATTTCATAAGGGCTGCCCTGTCTAGGGGCCCACCTGGCAAGGAAGTAGATACCGTCATTGACATTACAGCTGTGCTCATCATGCCCAGGGTGACAGTTTGTGGTCTGTGTCTAGAAAGCAGTACCCCAGGGCTAACTTAACAGTAAAGGAAGCAACCCATATCAGGAATGATGAAGAGCAGACCACAGAGGAACACTGATATACCTAGGGGAGGTAGGACCCAACTATGAGGCTGAGGGGATCCTCTGGTGGAAATTGGGAAACCAAGAAAAGTCTCCTGGGAAACATGCAAACACATATAAAGACAAGGACATCTGGGGCTACTAAAGAGTTTGAGGGGAATTGCTAGATCTCTTGATTTCTTCTATTTATTTGACCAACTCTCTAAGATTCTCAGCCACGGTGATCTCTGAACTATAACAATAGATTCCTAGTTAATCTCTCTTCATCACCTGCAGTCTTTTCTCCATCTTGTAGCCAAAGTGATTCTTAAAAAAAAAAAAAAAAAGCAACAGCACACAACTTCGATCAAGTAACACATACTACTCACCCTGTTTCTATATATTCTCATGTTAAAGAAAAACAAAATGGCTAAGGACTCCTTCATGGTGGAATTTTACAACATTTGAGAAGTTGTATTTGTAAGTTGTATTTGTGTTTTCTCCACAAATAGTGGAGAAAAGAAAAAAGGGAAAAGACAAAGGAGAAAAGGAAAGATATACCCATTTGAATGCAGAGTTCCAAAGAATAGCAAGGAGAGANACACTACTGAGCAACTAACACTTTCACTAACACCTTCATATACAAAATAGGTAAACAAAAGGACCTACTATATACTACAAGGAACTATATATCTTACAGTAACCTATGAGGGAAAAGACTGAAAAAGAACAGATACAGACACATAACTGAATCGCTTTGTTTTATAGCTGAAACTAATACATTGTAAATTGACTATGCTTCAATTTAAAAAATTGTTTGTTTAAATACATATATAGTGTGTGTGGGAGGTGGGGTGTGAATGTGTGACTTTGTCCATTTTCCTGTAACTCTGCAGCTCTGGTTTTCAAAGTGTGGTTTGGAACTCCTGGGAAATTCCCAAAACTATCCAAGTGGTCTGTAGGATAAAGCTGTTTTCATACTAAAGCTAAGACACCCTTGCTGTGTTTACTGTGGGGCTGTGTTTAGTGACGGTGCCTTAGCAGGAGTAGGGAAACTGGGTGCCAACTGTGCTGGACACATACTTCTTTTAAAAAATCAATAAAATAAAATAAAATAAATGTATTTATTTTAGTTGGAGGCTAATTACTTTATAATATTATAGTAGTTTTTGCCATACATTGACATGAATCTGCCATGGGTGTACATGTGTCCCCCATCCTGAAACGCCCCCACCTCCCTCCCCATCCCATCCCTTAGGGCCATCCCAGTGCACCAGCCCTGAGCACCTGTTTCATGCATTGAACCTGTATTGATGATCTGTTTCACATATGGTAATATACATGTTTCAGTGCTATTCTCTCAGATCATCCCACCCTCGCCTTCTCCCACAGAGCCCAGAAGTCTGTTCTTTACATCTGTGTCTCTTTTGCTGTCTCACATATAGGGTTGTTGTAACCATCTTCCTAAATTCCAGATATATGCGTTAATATACTGTATTGGTAAAGGCTCCAGTTTCATCCACCTCATTAGAACCGATTCAAACGCATTCTTTTTAATAGCTGAGTAATATTCCATTGTGTATATGGACCACGGCTTGCTCATCCACTCATCTGCTGATGGACATCTAGGTTGCTTCCATGTCCTGGCTGTTGTAAACAGTGAACACTTACTTTCTGTTATCCCTCTTGGTCCCAGGAGAAACCAAAGTGTCAGTTCACATAAGAATATCCTGACCAAGTAAATACAAGTTCTTAATGTCATTACCTTGAGGCTTATGTACATTTTTTAAAAAAATGTTCCTTAGGAATATGTGGGAAAGTGAAAAGTATCTGCAAGCCTGTGGGCTGCACACAGGTGTGGAGTGAAAGACCCCAAAATATCTGTTACCTGTGCCCTGGGTTACCCTTTCTCTTTTTATGGAACATCGCTTTTACTTGAAACAACCACTGAGAGAAAACTAAGATTGTTCACACTTGGGTATTTGGCAGACTTCCTAAAAATGAAGGAAGTCCATCTGTCACTTGGGGAGAGCAAGTCACAGTAGGTGTTACCAACGGTAAGAATAAAACTTTCAAGGGATAATCAGAATCTTAGGAAATGTCTGTGTGTCATCATAAGCTTTACAGCTTTCCAATACTTAAGAGCTCTTCTTTAAGTATTGGAGAAAGTGAATGTGATGTTTGTTTTGGATTAAATAGTGAATTGTATCCAAGTGTGGAAAAGTTTTAATGTAAGCCAGTGAACCAGTTTTCCAAATGACCAATGGGTGATGTTGTAAAACCGTTACTGGGTAAAAGATTTCTGCGAAGTGCAAGATGTAACATTGGCTTTTCATATAAAGCAGCTGAAAATGTGTTAATATGCTTTTAGATTACACATTAGATTGATTTTTTTTACATACTGTTTATCAGCCTTTGGTGTAATAACAAAAAATAATATCCTTAATTATCTGAAAGAATTTCCAGCTACCTTTCTGTGTGAGACCAGATTTTTCCCCATTTGCTTTAAAACAATGAACTGCCACATATTGGATGCAGAACTGGATAGGAGAAAACAGGTTTTTACTATTAAGTCAGTTATTAACGAGATTTACACAAATGTAAAACAATGCTATTCTTCTTGATTTTTTGGAAGACTGCAATATTTTTAAAGAATGTATATTATCACACAATGCATCTTGCAATGCTATTTTAATTAAGTAAAAATATTATTTAACTTTCTTCTGATTCTATATGGTAAATACTGGTAGGTATAATTCAGGAAAGCAAGAGCTCTTTAAAGTCCTCAATATTTTGTTCAGATATAGAGACCAAATAGCTTGAAAACAGCAGCTCTGAAGCAATCCTACAAAACAGAAGACAAAAATGTGTTTTTCATACTCAAATAATCAAAATATATGAATGCTATTTTAAAACGCTATTAGGAAGGCATTGCATGTGTGTGTCTGTTGCTCAGTTGTATTTGACTCCACGGGACCCCACTGACTGTAGCCCGCCAGGTTCCTCTGTCCCTGTGATTTCCCAGGCAAGAATTCTGGAATGGGTTGCCTTTCCCTTCTCCAGGGGATCTTCCCAACCCAGGGATTGAACGCTGTTCTCCCACACTGAAGGTGGATTCTTCACCTCCTGAGCCATCAGGGAAGCTCAAGAATACTCGAGTGGGCAGCCTATCCGATCTCCAGCAGATCTTCCTGACCCAGTAATCCAACCCGGGTCTTCTGCGTTGCAGACAGATTCTTTGCCAGCTGAGCTACCAGGGAAGACATTAAGGGGAGATGAATAAACAAACATTTGTTCATTCATTCAGTTGCTAAGTTGTGTCCAACTCTTCGCAACACCATGAAGTGCAGCACACCAGGCTTTCCTGTCCTTCATTATCTCCTGGAGTTTGTTCAAACTCGTGTCCATTGAGTCGGTGGTGCCATCTAACCATCTCATCCTCTGTCATCTTAAACATTAAGAAACATTTACTCCTTCCTCTCACTGTGGTATCAGTGCCTACTGCCAGGATCTTTACAGAAGCGAGACTTCCTTCAGCATCTCCTGAATGAAAAATCAAAGGTTTTATTAGCTCTTAAAATTTGCACTTGGCCATGAGTTCTTTCATAATTCCCATCACAAGTATTCCATGAAGACTTCCTAAATAACTGCGCTCCCCCCCCCCTTTTTTTTTTGAAATCTCTCTGGGCTTATGTTTATATTAAGCAACTGACCACTTCAAACATGGATTTCCATTACTCATTAGGTAACTTTACTTTTCTCTGCCTCTAATTATTTTTCAAATCTTGTTTCCAAAATCACATTATAATAAACTTATTTAGGGAAGAGCTTGTAGGTTAACCTTATTTTGGATACCCCTCAGACCTTTCAGAATGTTTTGTTTAGATGAGGCAAAGGCCTACATTCCAACTTTGTTTATAGACTACTTGGACAACTTAAAATGATCTGTTTTATGTATTATAGTGACAAAATATATACCACTACTGTCTGTAATTCAGTTTCAAACATTTCAGATTGCGCAGTTCCATATATTCACAGGCGGCTATTTGCAGTCATCTGCAAATTTGTTACTATTTGGCATACCCCAGTTGGTGGACTACAGTCAGGAAATTACATTGCAGTCACCTGTTACTGTAAGTCTTCAGCTATCTTTATCTTGATCAACACTAGCTGGCTTGATGATTAGCCATATGGATGTTAAGGGGACTTCAGTGGTTCTTGCACTGACTCGAAATTGTCCAAGCATCACAGCCATCTTCCATGATCCGTGTGCTCTTCTGAGTCCCAAGTCTTGACCTCTTCAAGTGGAAATGTGGCTTTGGGATCCCATGAAGTCATTCAACAGAGAATCTGACTCCAGTGAGGTTCACTGAACCCTTGTTCCGTCGCTAAGTCGAGTCTGACTCTTTGTGACTCTGTGAACTGCGGTGCCCCAGGCTTCCCTGCCCTTCCCTCTCCCCCTGCCTCTGCAATAGCGCTGCAGCTGCCTCCTGGGACCCTGTCACCCGAGGTGTTACCTGAGCACGTGAAGAGCTGTGCTGGGATTCCTGGAGATTACAATAAAGGCAGCGAGGCAAGGGATCTCCTGCCTAGGTGCGGGTTAACCCTCACGTGCGGCAAAGAATTTTGTCTGGAATTGGTTTTCTTGACAACCTCCTTCCAGTGCTAGAGTTTGTGTGCCCAACACCCAGAACCTACACACAAGGTTTCTAACATCTGACAAAAAGAAAAGAATCATTATCCAGGGTTAAACTAATTGCGGTCAGCATGCGACATGATTTTCTTCCACATCAAATTTAAGCTTGCTTATTAAGCACATAAAAGAAAATGGAAAAGGAAATTATAGAGGAAAGCCAGTATTTAGGGGAACAAAAAAGCAGCAAAAGAGTAAAATCGAGAAAAAGATGATAATTCAAAATGCTCTAAGATGGTTTATACTGTTGCGTTACTCGTGGAAATAGACATTTTAAAAGATATTTTTGGTATGCTATTTACTCAGCTTTATTTTTTAACTGAACTTTATAGATAATATTTTATTTTATAACCCCAGGACATATTTCTTGGCATTTTACATGAGCATGCTGTTGCATTGGGCCAGGTAATCAAAACACGATCATATAACTGTGCATTTATAAGTAGTCTTTTTGCACATGATAATTTCCACATATATTACTGTGGGGATGAGTTAATTCAGAAGTGAGACAGACAGGCCAAATCACTTACAACTTTTTATATATTATTGTAGAAATAACATCTAATTAACTTTACTTCATATTTAACCTGAGAAACGCTTTCCTTAGAAAGGTAGAGAATTGTTAGTTCGGTAATTATACATTTATAGTCTGTGAAATCAGTAATTAAATGGTAACTAAAATGTACTTACATGTTTACACACCATAAAATTACAGTGTTTTTAACATACAGTAATTAATTTATATTTAACATACACTTGTCTATGGTTGATTAAATGTCAGTTAGGTGCCTATTTGTGAAGAATTAACCATTACCAATTTATGGAAATAGTAAGATAAAGCTAACCATTTTGTTCCTTAAATTATTTTTTATGCTGAGCTAAACGTCATCCTCTAATGCATTTTCATTTTTACATTTTTTATCAAGTTTTAAAATATATATATAAACATTTAATCTAATTATATAATTCAGTATGCATGTTACTTTCAAGCACCTAAATAAAAAGGAATAAAAAGGCAAATTTCCTAACAAATAGAAATAATTTTGTTGAGAAGGATCAGAAAGCACACTTAAAAAAAATATCACATTGTTAGTTCTTTCCCTTGCATCTGTTGTTCCATTTATACTCTCATTATTTTCTCTGTATTTCCTGACTACTTAATAATAAATGAGTTTGACAAAGCTCAAAAAATGTATTTTCATAAAACTTCATAGTTTTGGACTTACCTGATAGTCCAGTGGTTAAGACTCTGCTTCCAAGGCAGGGGGGCAGGGCTTCCATCCCTGCTCAGGGAACTAAGATCCCATATGTTATAGGGCATAGCCTAAACACAATAATATGGTTAAAAAACTTAGTAATTTTCTTTCCACTATTTTTATACTAAACATTGTTCTTCAAATGACTGTCACTTACTGATACGTGAATATGAATAAACCTGAATAATTTAGCCTCTTTTTAATGATATACACATTAAAAGACTCATAAAAAAGGGACAGAGGCATAAGGAAACCCTTGATGGCATTTTGATTGTGAAATTGCTTCTCATTTGCCTTAGTACTAATTGGTCTCTAGCTAAGCCGTCCCCATTAAAAATTTTATCCTTTTCCATAGTAGTTTATAGCTATCAATTACCTAGGACAATGACATTTTCATAGCAAAAATTCAGCATCTCGTATGTTTAGGAAAATTACACATTTCAAAATGGAGAACAGAATTCTGAGAACTTTTACAGATACATACACACACTACAGTGGATAATATAACATCTAAAACACATCATCAACCTATTTAAGGCTTCACAAGTACAACCATTGTATCTGACCCTTTGATAGACATCAAACATATCCTTTTTCTCTACTCTCCAATATAACACTGCCAGGATAACACAGGAAAGCTGCTTGACGAGAGATGGCTTTGAGAGGACTCCTCTATAGTGACCGCTATACGGATGTTCTCACGTGTCTTGCGGGAAATGGTCAAGAAGGACCAAAGGCTGAGTTGAAAAATGATCAACATTTCCTTTTACTGACTGAAAATGCTACCTGATTAGAGACTGTAATGTCCACTGTTAGCACGTCTTAGACACCGATGTGCTTCCTATATTAATGGAAATTAGGAAAAAATGACAAATCATGTATGTCATACACTCAAACAGTTATTGAGACAATTTTTAGTACAAGTGTCAATTGATTTTAGTTGAAATACAGAAATTGCTTGGATGAAAACAGATTGGGGTAGAAGTCACAGATGAACCAAAATGAACAAAGTGATTGTACAAAGTGATCTGCTTTCGAGGGACCATCTCAGCTGTCCAAAGAGTGAAGAAGTCCAAGGGTCCATCGGGGATGTTCTTTACAGGAGGATGTTGTAGAGAAGCTGACTGATTATCGCCACTGATCCAAACGGCATCAAGAGAGAAACCCGTGTCCAACCTGGGTGACACCCTTGTGTATTTTCACAATGAGCTCTCATGGGTAATAGAAGCAAACTGCAAGGATACTGACGTGAAGCACCATCAGAAACAGGTTTTACCCTTTTTGTTTTACTCAATTCTCCAATTCTTCCAAAAGCATTGCATCAGAAAAGATGCTCATTAATCCTTGTTTATCAAATTCTATGAATGACATAATGGGAAGAATTGCAGACACGTGAAAATAACTGTTTTTTTCTCTTCAGAAATCATTTTCCAGTAGTTCTGATCAATTATCCCCAATTTATTCTTACTTTTGATTTATTCTTAGTCTCTTACCAAATGTTCCCATCTTCCAATATATGGAAATGCATGCATTTGCAAGAAGGCGTCTCAAAATGAAGATTCACACAATGGTTATGGAGAAAAGCCATCTATGTTTTAACATGTTTATAATGAAGACTCTGACTCTTGACACCCTACAGTAACAAAATATGTCACAAAGTCATAGACTAAAGTAATATATGTAATCGTCAGAAAATCAAAACCCTTAAAGTCCAGCTGGGATGGAAAATATTCAAGAAGTGCACCTGTAACACAACAGGAAGCATTTTTTGTTGTTGTTGAAAAAGTAATGTGTAAGAATTTGAGTAACATTTACTAAAAATCTTAATGTAGCTTAGTGCTTCCTTAGAGAGTATATCAGATTGATATCTATATACCTATATGCCAATAGCCACCCTTCTACAGATATATTCATAAGCACTTCTTACACAGGAGAAATCTGAATAGATATTTGTGACCTCTGTTTAACCACTTATTTTAAGACTAAAATGATAATCAAAGTTATTCAACTACTATTAATGCCCATATATTTTCACTGATGAACACCCACCCCTCCAAAAGCCACTCCTGTTGCTGCTAAGTCACTTCAGTCGTGTTCGATTCTGTGCGACCCCAAAGACGGAAGCCCACCAGGCTCCCCCATCCCCAGGATTCTCCAGGCAAGAACACTGGAGTGGGTTGCTATTTCCTTCTCCAATGCATGAAAGTGAAAAGTGAAGGTGAAGACGTTCAGTCGTGTCCGACTCTTAGGGACCCCATGGACTTCAACCCACCAGGCTCCTCCTTCCATGGGATTTTCCAGGCAAGGGTACTGGAGTGGGGTGCCACTGCCTTCTCCACATGTAACCATTAAAAGAAAATATCACAGGGCTTCCCTCATGGCTCAGGGAGAGAATCTACCTGCCAATGCAGAAGACACTGGTTCGATCCCTGGTCCAGAAGATCCCACATGCTGTGGAGCGGCTAAGCCCAGACTCCACAACTGCTGAAGGCCAAGCACCCCTGGAGCCCATGTTCTGCAATAAAAGAAGCCACCGCAATGAGAAGCCTGTGCTCTGCGACTGGAGATCAGGTCCCGCTCGCAGCAGCTAGAGAAAAGTCCTCACAGCGATGAAGACCCAGCACAGCCAAAAGTAAATAAAATTATTAAAACAAATAATTAAATTATTAAAATAAATGAAACATCACAAAAATGTTCTCATGAAAAATATTTTGATTTTTTTCTTACAGAAAAAAACACCAACCATACAAGCTAATAATACAAACTAAAGGCAAAGCTGCATGTGAAAGAAAATTGTGAATTGTGATTTTAAAAATATTTGACAGTTACACTAAGCAAAGTAATAATATGGTTCTCTTAAAAGTCAGAAGTCTGTCAAAATCTGTTTCCAGGGGATATTATTAGATTTAATGGATAATGCATCTGCTTATACTTTCATATTGCTTAGTGATATCTAAGATACCTTGCATATCACACTCAACACTTCCTTAATATTTTAATGGATATAAATTATAACACTGAATCTCAAAAATTAAATCAACCATAGTCACATATTTTATTTGACTTGGAGACAGAAATATTAGGAAATCTGGTGTTTAATCACCTATCATTTATTTTAAACTTCTTCCCTTCAAATCTTTTGTTGTTGTTCAGCTTCCTTTAAAAAAAAAATATCTGCAGAAGTAGTGTTTGAATTGTAGGAAAATATTAAATTTCAGTTGTTAATACTTCTTTCTTGTAAATGAAAAATTGGGTCTGAATTCAATTCATATGCAAATTGAAAATTACTCACATCAGGTAAGTACATTAACCTTCAAATATTCAACTTAGTGCATTAGTTAATTCATTCACTGACACATTCTTCAAAGTATTGCCACTACGGCAGGCATTTATATTTTTGCCTTAATATTTGGCATGTTTATATCAAGTATCAACATTTTATTGGTCTTCCATGTGGCTCAGCTGCTAAAGAATCTGCCTGCAATGCGGGAGACCTGGGTTCGATCCCTGGGTTGGGAAGATCCCCTGGAGAAGGGAATGGCAACCCACTCTGGTATTCTGGCCTGAAGAATCCCATGGACAGAGGATCCTGGCGGGCTACAGTCCACGGGGTCACACAGACTCCGAGACAACTGAGTGGCTAACGCTTTCACTTTTATCAACATTTTATTCAATTATGCAACAGGCATTTTTATACACGCTTGGATGAAAAAGTTCCAAGTAAATTTTTAAAAAGAATTTTCAACATATTTTATAACAAAAATGTATACATAGTTTAGCTTAATAGTTAAGTAAGCCAATTTGCCCTGTGTTATTTCAAACTTTGTGTTTATAACAAATTAAGGTCACAGTTGTATAAAATTTTAGAGTTAGAAGGACTTCATAGAACATTTAATTCAATTACCAATTTCACTAATGAGGAGGTTGGAAAAAATTAAAGTGATGTGCCCAAATTTACTGACAGTTAACTGTACAGCTCTCTTGAATCTATTTTTCCCAATTTGTTCAGTTCAGTTCAGTTGCTCAGTCATGTCTGACTCTTTGCCGCCCCATGGACTGCAGCACGCCAGGCTTCCCTGTCCATCACCAACTCCCGGAGCCTACTCAAACTCATGTCCATTGAGTCGGTGATGGCATCCAACCATTTTATCCTCTGTCATCCCCTTCTTATCCTGCCTTCAATTTTTCCCAGCATCAGGATCTTTTCCAATGAGTTGGTTCTTCACATCAGGTGGCCAAAATATCAGAGTTTCCCAATTTGTAGTCTAGCCTAATTTCCACTAACACAAAGCATATATCCAATGGTCCCCTGAAAATGCTTGCTTGCTTCTCAACATAAAAGCATTTGAAAAATCACACAAAAATAAAGTTGAATTTCTATAACAGATGTTATGCAATTTCATGGAAGAAAATTTGGGGAAGGTTATGATTCTTATCAAAACATTTGCAAGTGCTTGTTTGTGTGTCTTTGGTAAATTCTCTGCGAGTGTTTATATGTAGAGCCTTTAGGTTTTTGTTTATTATGTGTTGATATATAATAATTGACAAACACAAAACCTAGCATGATGTATGTTTTAAGCTGCATAGAAAAATAATGTCTAGAATACATGTAAACCTATCACTTTACTCAGAAAATTGAACATAATCTCAGAAAACTGAACATAATCTCTTGCACAATTTTTTCTACTTCTCCCGTCCCATGCTTCCCACTAATAAATAACCACCATCTTGAATTTTGTGCTGTTTTTCTTGTCTTGGTAAATAATTTTATCATATATGTATGCATGGTAAAGAAATACATTTTTTAAGTTTTATTTTATTTACAGCAATATAAATGTGCTCTTATACTGCATGTGGACTTATGGGAATTCCTTTGTTCTCAGCTTCAGGTTTATAATGTTTTTCTGTGATACACATGTAGCTATTGTCCATTCATTTTTACTGTTATAAAATATTCCTATTTATATTCATCTACAGCAAATCATTTACCCATTCTCTAGAGTCCCTTGCACTGCAAGGTGATCTAACCAGTCCATTCTAAAGGAGATCAAGCCTGGGTGTTCATTGGAAGGACTGATACTAAAGCTGAAACTCCAATACTTTGACCACCTCATGCGAAGAGTTGACTCATTGGAAAAGACCCTGATGCTGGGAGGGATTGGAGGCAGGAGGAGAAGGGGACAACAGAGGATGAGATGGCTGAATGTCATCACCGACTTGATGGACATGAGTTTGAGTAAACTCGGAGTTGGTGATGGACAGAGGGGCCTGGTGTGCTGTGATTCATGGGGTCACAAAGAGTCGGACACGACTGAGGGACTGAACTGAACTGAACTGAATGAAGCAGTGTTCGCTGAAATATCTTATATCTGACTCTTGAAGCAAATAAACAGAAATTGATCTTGGATGTAACCCTGCATGGAATTGCTGAACTGTTTGACATAAATGCTAAACTGTTTTCCAAAGTGAATTTAACAATTCCCATTATCCACATGCTATCCAACACTTCACGGTGTTAGACTCTTGTTCTTTTCATATTTTAAAATATAAAATTGTATCATATTTGGGTTGTAATGTGCATTTCAGTAATTAGTAATGAGGTTAAACATATATGATTTCTCTTTGATGAAGTGTCTGCTCACTTTTTTGACAAGACATGTACTGAATAACTATATCTGTCTTAATAAAGAATATATTTAGGATTCTAATGCTTGCCAGTGGTATATATTGCAAATATCTTCTTCTGAATTTTTATTCATCTTTTCATTTTTTAAAATGTACTTTACTGAAAGAAGTTCTGATTCAAAGGTGGTCTAGAATATCAACTCATTCTTTTGATTGGCACATTTTGTGTCTATTAAGGAAATTTCTCCCTGAAGTCAGAGAGATATTGTTTTGTTTACTAAAATACAATTAAATATAATTAAATATATTTCATGATTAATGATTATGCCGTTGTTGTTTAATTGCTAAGTCATGCCTGACTTTTTTGCGACCCCATGGACTGTAATTTGCCAAGCTTCTCTGTTCATGGGATTTCCTAGGCGAGAATACTGGAGTGGGTCCCTTCTACAGGGGGGGCTTCCTGACCCAGGAACTGAACCCACATCTCCTGCGTTAGCAGGCAGATTCTTTACCACTGAGCCACCAGGGAAGTCACATTAATGATTACAGAGATTGAAAATATCACAGCTATACTATTAGTGTTATTTTATATCCATGGTTAATTAAATGTCATTTTTGCATTTTCGGTAAAGTTCACATAAGATCTTGTCTTTCATAATTTGCTGTCTACAACAACAGAACATAAATAAAAAAAAATTTGTATACAGTTCTCACTTTTTTTATTAATGGAATGCTTCCTGTCCACCAAAAGATAGATGTAACTACATCATTGAAGCAAATATTCTTTCTTTAGATTCTTAAGTATCCGTAGATAATCTGGCCTGATGATATGCCTTTAGTATGTTGAGTCTGCACAGTTGGCCTTGAAGGATTGAGGTTGCCTTCTAATAGACTTGATCTGCAGTAAACAGTGGGCTACCCTGGTAGTTCAGAATCCTCCCACAGTGTGGGAGACCTGGGTTCCATCCCTGGGTCGGGAAGATCCCCTGGAGGAGGACATGGCAACCCACTCCAGTATTCTTGCCTGGAGAATTCCATGGACAGAGGAGCCTGGTGGGCTGCAGTCCATGGGACTGCAGAGAGTCAGACACGACTGAGTGACTAAGCACAGCACAAATAGTAACCATGGGCTTCCCTGGTGGTGCTAGTGGTGAAGAATCTGTCAGTGCAGGGGATGTGGATTTGATCCCTGGGTCAAGCAGATTTCCTGGAGAAAGAAATGGCAACCCACTCCAGTATTCTTGCTTGGGAAATCACATGGACAGCCACGTACTGTGGCTGGCTACAGTACGTGGAGTCACAAAAAGTCAGACAAAACTTCGTAACTAAATAACAGCAACAGCAAATAGTAACCATACCGGATCCAGTGGAGGACATAGAATTGACTGTCTCAAGACCAAGACTGCTATTTTTATCTTAATCAACAAAATTTATCTTATTTATTGCATATAATATGCATTATACTAATATATGTTTTACCAACATATATAAATCTCCCTTTAAAGATTTTTACATAAATAATTCAATGGAAATATATATTTTTAAGTAATGTCATTCTATATTTTTGGAAGTAATATTTTTTTGTAATTAGATTGCAACATGACTATAATAAATTAATTTCTATACACTTAGTAAAGAAGAATTTCTAATAACATATTTTTGAAAATCAAGACTACTCTGAAGAAAACAAGTTCAAATAACTTATTAAAATATGTCATTTCATCTTTTATGTGCTGAAGGAACTGAACCAAAAATCTGTATGAACTTTACATTCTCCTCCATACTAATTTCCAGCTAATATTGCGGAACTAATGACAGCCTTGAGAAATGCGATTATCAATTCCAGCTGTCTCTTGCATCAGGATAGCCTGAATTATAGCAACATCTTTAAGAAATGCAGCTCTGAATGAAACCCATTTCAGGGGAGCTTCTGTTCTAATACTTTGGCAAAGGCTGTATGTTGTGGCTATTTCTTTTCATCACAGGAAAAAGAGAAACTTATGACAACCTGAGTTATTTTATTTCCTCTTCTTTTTAAAAATCATTTAGTCTTAGACTGTGTTGATGCCAAAGCATTTGTCTTACCGAACAGCTTACCCACAACCTCACAATCGGTGTAGCTGCTAATTTTATTTGATTATCTTGTCCTGTTGTCTACAAATGGTGTAGATCGTGTCTTCTAAATTCTCTGTTTTCCTGAATATAAAATTATAGCTCTCCTAGGTCAGATTTAT
Source organism: Neotragus moschatus (assembly GCA_006410615.1). Classification (NCBI taxonomy): domain Eukaryota; kingdom Metazoa; phylum Chordata; class Mammalia; order Artiodactyla; family Bovidae; genus Neotragus; species Neotragus moschatus. The sequence goes on along the minus strand of SJYA01001698.1, from coordinate 76,619 downwards.
CTAATCAAACTCGAGTTTTAATGCAGTCTTAACACCATCTATGTTACAAGTTTGTCCCAGTTTTCTCAGATGACTATATATCCCCACGGTCACACATCTATAGAACACTTACTATCCAGTAATTTGTATCAGTATTTACACATATGTTGATCCCTCATCACATCCAAACCCCTGAATACAAAGAACCTGCTCATAAATCTCTGTTCTGTCTCATTTTCTACCAATAATGTTTGTAGAATGTAACTGAAGTTATATGAATGTTGTTGTTTGTCGTATTGTGCAGTAGCACTGCTGGCCTACAGATTAACTAAATAATTTATTTTAAGAGTTTCACTAACTTTTCATCTAGCATTTATTGTCTTTCAGCTCCAAGAAAATCATTTTTGCTTTAATTTGGTAATCACAGCATAGATGTGAAATAAAATTTAGCAAAAGGGTTAGACAGGAAATTATCAAGACATTAGTAAAAAATTAGATCTGAAATTGACTTCGAATGAACAAAATTCACAAATTTTTAGCCATCTCACTAATCCTGTGTAGCTCTTTTTGGAGCTTTAACCACTTCTCCTTGCTTAAGTAACCTCATGATATTTTACTAACAAGTTTTGTAAGAAAATCATCAGATTGTAAAAAAGAATAGCCTTTTTTTTTAAACCATCAGACATATTTTTGATTGCAAAAGAAGGAGGGGTGGCAGAGGATAGTCTGGCTAGACAGCATCACGGACTCAGGAGACATGGATCTGAGCAAACTCCGTGAGACAGTGACGGACAGGGTAATCTGGCATGCTGCAGTCCGTGGAGTTGCAGAGCTGGACATGACCGCAACTGAACAACAATACTTTTGATTATAAATATTGATTTTGAAGGGCCTAACTTAAAAATGTAACCTTAGGAATTTTAAGAGCTAATTTGGTAAAATACGATACTAGCTCACACCTATGTTTCAGTTAGCCCCCCTGTGGCACGTATGAAGTTTCCTTACCCTTCACTTTCTTACAGCCAATTTGAGTTGGTTGCGGTAAGAGATAATGGACAGACATCACAATAACAACACATCCAACAAAACAGTATAATACCAGGTGAAATAACAGTTTCTTAACGACCTCAGTGCCCCCTCCCTCTTGGACCTCCTAGCGCAGCCCTGCAGTTGCTCCCAGCCCTTCAGTCACAAGCTCTCCTTTGAGGACCTCCGCGTAGACAGCTTTCTTCCTTCCTCAGCCCTTTCTCAGCTGTTCAGTTCTCTGCTTGGAAAATTCTCTCCTAAACTCTCGTTTCCCTCCTTTATTCGGGTTCTGCTCGCCCATGGCCTCAGGAAGGCAGCTGTGCAGGCCGCGGCAGCCACTGCGCGGAGCCACCCGGGCTCTCCTTTGGGACCTGCACGCCCACCCTCTCAGCCCCAGACGCGGGGCTCGAGGTCAGCAGGCAGCTCGGGTCCTCCTGGAAGGGGCGCGATCTCACTCAAGTTTAGGCCTCCCCCTGGGGCCAGTAAGCCTGTCAGGGAAAGGAATCCCCCTCAGGGGCTTCCCGAAGGACCAGCAGTCTTGCTTTATCCGGTGAAAGCAGAGAACTGAAACTGAACGGGAGGATCACAGTGTGGCCAACCCGGAATGATCACGCGCGTTCACCCGCTGAGCGACAGTACAAGAACGTTGACGCCTTCCTCCTTTCAGAGGAAGTCAGCAGCCTCGAGAGCCCTTCCTCTTCCGCTAGCCTGGTCCTGCCCCATTTGCCTCCTGCCTGCCTTCCAGTGCCACCGTTATATCCTCCTCTTTGTTAACTAGGCGCTCCCATTTCTGCAAAAACAAAACTTCCTGCCTCCAGAAGACTCATCAAACTGCCCTCTGCCTTGACTCCTTGACTTGGGTCCTCTGGACTTCTTTGCCATCTTCCAGTCTAATCATTCCCTAACTCAGAGCCTGGGTGTGAGCTTCCCTCTCTACTTGTGGTGAGGCCAATCCAATTCTCTTTGCTCTCACACCCTACAAGAATAAATTTTACTTGTCGTTTTTATTTTAACTTGAATGTGTCTTCTTTGGAGCTAAATAATGACATGTTACACCATGGGAACTTACAACATATCCGGGTTCGTTCTATAAGGTAGATGCTAAGTAAAGTCATATGTAAAGTTTTGTGTGTACATGAGTCAGTGAGTGTTAGCTGCTCATTCATGTTCCACTCTTTGCAACCCCATGTACTGTACCCTGCCGGGCTCTTTTGTTCATGGGATTCTCCAGGTAAGAATACTGGAGCAGGTTGCCATTCCCTTCTCCAGGTGCTCTTCCCAACCTAGGGATCCAACTCGGGTCTCCTGCTCTGAAAGCAGATTCTTTACCATCTGAAACACCAGAGAAGACATGTGTATGTACTTATGCATATATTGAGCTGGCCAAAGCCAGTTTGTTTGGGTTTTTCAGTAACATCTTACAGAAAAACCGAATGAATGTTTTGGCCAACCCAACGCATACATTTAACATTAAATGAGCATTTAAAAGTAAATAGATATACATTTAAATAGCTATATGTTTATTTATCATACAATCGATCCATCTTCATTCCAAATGTATGTGATCGTTTTTATAGTCATCATTTTACGGAAGAGGAAGTTGAGGAGCTGAAGTGCCTAGTAGCTTGTTCCTGGTCACGTGTGGAGGAGGTTCTAGGGTTTTGGCGAGGCCAGGCCTGAGTCAGGATGCAGATGGCAGTCCTGTGTCCCCAGGTTAGATCTCTCTGATAAATGACCCCACAGCGCCCTCTACATTTCCTCTCCACTTTTCCTTCCATGGGTATTTATTCAAATAATGGTGATGCATTCGGTGCCTGTTCTTCCTGCTGGGCTCCAGGGTCCATTGGTGCAAAGAAGGCATCTGCTTGGTTTCCCCTGAATCCCACGTATTACACAGCCCTGGCAAGAGGACGTGCCCTTCAGTGCTCACGGACAGACGATTGGGAGGACAGCTGTATGAACTGATTCACAGCAGGAAGAGTGCCAACCAGTAAGGGCTCCTGAGGTAGCTCAATAAACTGTGGAAAATTCTGAAAGAGAGGGGAATACCAGACCACCTAACCTGCCTCCTGAGAAATCTGTATGCAGGTCAGGAAGCAACAGTTAGAACTGGACATGGAACAACAGACTGGTTCCAAATAGCAAAAGAAGTACGTTAAGGCTGTATATTGTCACCCTGCTTATTTAACTTCTATGCAGAGTACATCATGAGAAATGCTGGACTGGAAGAAACACAAAGCTGGAATCAAGATTGCTGAGAGAAATATCAATAACCTCAGATATGCAGATGACACCACCCTTATGGCAGAAAGTGAAGAGAAACTAAAAAACCTCTTGATGAAAGTGAAAGAGGAGAGTGAAAAAGTTGGCATAAAGCT
>SJYA01001698.1:31826-73132 GCA_006410615.1 Neotragus moschatus | reverse complement strand
TCACTGCAGATGGTGACTGCAAACATGAAATTAAAAGATGCTTGCTCCTTGGAAGAAAAGTTATGACCAACCTAGATAGCATATTCAAAAGGAGAGACATTACTTTGCCGACTAAGGTCTAGTCAAGGCCATGGTTTTTCCTGTGGTCATGTATGGATGTGAGAGTTGGACTGTGAAGAAGGCTAAGCAACGAAGAATTGGTGCTTTTGAACTGTGTTGTTGGAGAAGACTCTTGAGAGTCCCTTGAACTGCCAGGAGATCCAACCAGTCCATTCTGAAGGAGATCAGCCCTGGGATTTCTTTGGAAGGAATGATGCTAAAGCTGAAGCTCCAGTACTTTGGCCACCTCATGCGAAGAGTTGACTCATTGGAAAAGACTCTGATGCTGGGAGGGATTGGGGGCAGGAGAAGAAGGGGATGACAGAGGATGAGATGGCTGGATGGCATCATTGACTCAATAGACATGAGTCTGAGTGAACTCTGGGAGTTGGTGATGGACAGGGAGGCCCGGTGATCACAGACCTCAAGGTGCTGTGATTCATGGGGTCGCAAAGAATCGGACACGACTGAGCAACTGAACTGAACTGAACTGAGGTAGCTCAAAGATAAAGAATTCGCCTGCTAATGTAGGAAATATAGGAGAAGTGGGTTCGATCCTTGGGTTGGGAAGATGCCCTGGTGGAGGAAATGGCAACCCACTCCAATATTCTTGCCTAATAATAATAAAAATGATCCCACAGATAGAGGAGCCTGGCGGGCTACAGTCCACAGGGTTGCAGAGTCAAAGGCAGCTGAGCACAACTTAAGAGGGCACAAAGTACAGAAGTGCGGATGACCCTCTGCTGGTTGGACTGTAGGTAGGATGGTGCGGAAGACCTTCCACATGTGAATACCCCAAAGTGACATCTGTCTAAATTATCCCTCAGTAAAGAAAGTCACCTAGCATATGACCCGAGCCAAGTGTCTCATGTTACTTTTTCAGTCATTTTATTTTGAACCACAAAATACTGTTTGAGGGAAGACATATGGCCTGAAAGAACCTCAATCAACGCTGGCTTAGAATGCTTACAGAGGTCACCCAGAGTTACAGGGAGAAAAATGGACAATGAAATCAAATACACATTTATGATTTTTCCCCCTTGGGGATGAGCTCATTGTTTCAAGTGTTGGATATCATTATTAATAAGAATTTTAATGTATGTTGAAAAGCAACACAGTAAACAATTTTATTCACACTGTGGAGCATTTGGATTTACACTTATAGAACAAAATAAAAGGACAGTCTTAATGCTGTGTAAATCTGCACTTGTGGCTTGATTTAAAGTCTTCACTAATAGTGTCATATCTTCGCTGTTGCCTAGTCCTTAAGTCGTGTCCCACTCTTAGCCATCCCATGAACCTTAGTCCACCAGGCTCCCCTGTGCATGGGATTCCCCAGGCAAGAATACTGGAGTGGGTTGACATTTCCTTCTCCAGGGGATCTTTCTGACCCAGCGATCGGACTCTAGTCTCTTGCACTGGCAGGCGGGTTCTTTAACACTGACCCACCAGGGAAGCCCACAGTACCCCCATATTTGGATGCCCAAAGGGACTGTTCCTCATATAACTTCAATGAAATTTAGAAAGATGTGCTATAGAGGGCAGAGGGCAGTTGACTCAAAGAAAGAATACATGGATAACAAACTCACTAGTGCCTAGGATGTGAGTACAAATTCTTAAATTCTTTACTGTAAATGATGGCATGAAACGTCAGTTGATAGCTACATGGATAAATCATATGACACATGACTCTACTTTGATAACTCATGATAAGTGATTAAGTAGATAATTAATCATACAAATATATCAATATAATGGTTTATAGTTCATCATATATAATCATAATACAATTTATAAAAGATGACCTCATATAATTATATATAATGTACATAATATAATGATCAATATAGAAAATACGTGAGAGTAAAATGTAATTTATATAATGCTCATACATTCCTGTTGACCTAATCAGTTTTTGGATCTTTTGTCATTTGGAGGGCAAGATCGTTGCGCATTTTTATATTTATCTCCGCCTGACATTTGCCAAAATATGCAATTTCTTCTTCTTCCTCCCCTGCCCTCTGCTCCCCCTCCCACCCTCAGCAGAGTTAAGCAGACGGATCTTCACCACTCGGAAAGACGGTACCTTGACTGAAATGAAGTCTGCGTCAGATCCCAGTGTCGTACCCCTGGGTGTGGATGCGCAGGTAAGAGGCGAGAAGGAAAGAAACCCGACACGCTTGTTCGTAAGGAAGCAAAGGTGAACGTGCTCTTTCCACTGCTCTCCTTCTCTTCACTCCATTCTAAGCCTGGAAGTACTGAACTCCAGCTATAAAACTATTGCTAATTATAGTTATCACATTTATTTATGTCTACCTGAACAAGAATCCTTTTACAAACAGCAACAGCTTTGCAAAAATAACATTAGTGTTGGATTAACTTTGTCATGTGCTTTATTGAATTACATCACTAAGATCTCTCCATGTACCTTCCATTATTTTAGTGATTCAAGCCCCAGGATGACAGACCCATAAACAGAAGGAAGGAAAAAATCTAGAGCAGAAAAGAGAACACAGCCTCCAAAAGTCATAAAAAATTAGCTCTATAAAAGTGAATATATAAAAAATTGTAAACATGCTATTATTTATGTTAAGGAGGATGTTACCATTTTTTCTGTTTTCTACCTAATGATGTATTTCTATCGGTAGCCTCAGCTATGCTTGCAAAAAACAAAACATTGTGTAACATCTGTTGTGTAGGTGTATTCCAGAGGTTCTATCTATAATTGCCAAAACCATGAATACATCATATTCACAGAGGATTTCTTTATGTAGAACATTTTCTTCCTTTCTTTTTAATCTTTAGGCGTAGCTTTGAGGGGAAAAAAAGAGATGTTTAGCAGTGCTTATTGAATTCATATATATTTTTACTATGAATAAAAACACAATTTAAGAGTTCTTATTGCTAATACATTATTTTTATTTTTATTTATTTTTTTTTTGACTGTCCTCAGGCAGGATATATTATTGTTATATAATCCTAAGGAATGTAGAGGGGGAAAAAATGGTTTGTCCATTCTTCCTCCTTGAGAATTCCAGCCTCCTCTCTCCTTGGGGACCCCTAGACTTCTTATCAACCTGCCTAGGAAATGACTCTCTCATTCCACCTCCCCTCCCCTTTTCTTTTAGGAGAATTATGTTGCTAAGGCAAAGGGGCATCATTTTCATTCCATAACCACTTCCTACTGTTTAGGGGCATAGTCCCTAAATTGTTGAGGCAACATATTCTCATACTGAGGGTCTCTGATCCAGGGGCCCCAAATAATAGTTGGAGGAGGCTGTGGCATTCATAGGCACTTGGACAACCATTTGTAACTTAGATGGTTAGAAAGCTTTTAGATGGTTAGAAAACCCCATTATACAGTTACAGATGTAAGGCAAAATAGTCATTAAACCAAGTTAAAATCAAAATGAAAAGTCACATTATGTCCATAGTTACATCAGTCCATCTTAAGGTTGTTAGATGTCATCAGTTTAAGAAGAGGCATCACATGCGATTGTTGTTGAAGGTATTTGCAGACTTGGAGAAAGTCTTTTCCTTGAAGTGGAGATGTCCACCACAGGAAACCTTCCACTGGCGAAGAGGGGAGCACTCCACAGACCCAGCAGTTAGACTGGAATTCAGTGTAGGAGTGAGTCCAGGACAGGAGGGCACTGTCTTGAGGATCAAACGGCAGACTCAGGATTTTTGGAGTCAGCAGAACTAGGCTCACATAGATTATCAGGCCCATCTTTTGGCTCATCCAGTGGCTCAGAGGTTAAAGCGTCTGCCTCCAATGCGGGAGACCTGGGTTCAATCCCATGGACAGAGAAGCCTGGTAGGCTACAGTCCACGGGGTCGCAAAGAATCAGATATGATTGAGCGACTTCACTTGCTATTACTGTGGAAAGGAGGGGCATCTCAAGTGGAATTGCCCTCAGGCATCTAAGCCACCCCATGTCTCATCTGCAAAGGACCACACTGGAAGAGAGACTGCCCCCAGAGGCTTAGGTTTCAGGGGTCGGACTCTCAAGACAATCAGGACTGAAGGTTGCCTGGGGGTCCCCACACAAGCTCCTGTCCTAATTTCACCTGAGGAACCCCAGGTATCAATAACTGTAGGGAGACAATCTGTTGATTCCCTTTTAGATACTGGGGCAACTTACTCCGTGCTTACTGAACCCCCTGGTCCACTTCCTTCCCAATCCACTTCTGTAATGGGACTGTCTCTCCAGTCCAGTGACATTATTTTTAATAATTTATCAGATGGTAAGGGTTTCCCTGGTGGCTCAGATGGTAAAGAATCTGCCTGCAATACAGGAGACCCAGGTCAGATCCTTGGATCAGGAAGATCCCCTAGAGAAGGGAGTGACAACCCACTCCAGTATTCTTGCCTGGGAAACTCCATGGACAGAGGAGCCTGGAAGGCTGCAGTCCATGGGGTCCTTAAGAGTCAGACACGACTGAGCAACTAACACACACACAATATCCGGTAAACATTCNAGATGTCATCAGTTTAAGAAGAGGCATCACATGCGATTGTTGTTGAAGGTATTTGCAGACTTGGAGAAAGTCTTTTCCTTGAAGTGGAGATGTCCACCACAGGAAACCTTCCACTGGCGAAGAGGGGAGCACTCCACAGACCCAGCAGTTAGACTGGAATTCAGTGTAGGAGTGAGTCCAGGACAGGAGGGCACTGTCTTGAGGATCAAACGGCAGACTCAGGATTTTTGGAGTCAGCAGAACTAGGCTCACATAGATTATCAGGCCCATCTTTTGGCTCATCCAGTGGCTCAGAGGTTAAAGCGTCTGCCTCCAATGCGGGAGACCTGGGTTCAATCCCATGGACAGAGAAGCCTGGTAGGCTACAGTCCACGGGGTCGCAAAGAATCAGATATGATTGAGCGACTTCACTTGCTATTACTGTGGAAAGGAGGGGCATCTCAAGTGGAATTGCCCTCAGGCATCTAAGCCACCCCATGTCTCATCTGCAAAGGACCACACTGGAAGAGAGACTGCCCCCAGAGGCTTAGGTTTCAGGGGTCGGACTCTCAAGACAATCAGGACTGAAGGTTGCCTGGGGGTCCCCACACAAGCTCCTGTCCTAATTTCACCTGAGGAACCCCAGGTATCAATAACTGTAGGGAGACAATCTGTTGATTCCCTTTTAGATACTGGGGCAACTTACTCCGTGCTTACTGAACCCCCTGGTCCACTTCCTTCCCAATCCACTTCTGTAATGGGACTGTCTCTCCAGTCCAGTGACATTATTTTTAATAATTTATCAGATGGTAAGGGTTTCCCTGGTGGCTCAGATGGTAAAGAATCTGCCTGCAATACAGGAGACCCAGGTCAGATCCTTGGATCAGGAAGATCCCCTAGAGAAGGGAGTGACAACCCACTCCAGTATTCTTGCCTGGGAAACTCCATGGACAGAGGAGCCTGGAAGGCTGCAGTCCATGGGGTCCTTAAGAGTCAGACACGACTGAGCAACTAACACACACACAATGTCCGGTAAACATTCATACTGATGGAGGGGTATCTGTGGAGCATCTATTTTTAGTTCTGGCGAAGCTGTTTTCTAAATCTAAGGTCATCTGGGAGAAGAATGGGTAAGAAATGTCCACATGCTGTGTGTTCCTTCTCTGCTGGGCACCATGTAAAACACATCCCCAGCAAAAATGTCCTCCTTGACAATGTTTTAACTTGAGTCTGTCTTTCTTGATACCTGTGTGAGAAAGCAACATGCAGTGTGTGGCCACATGTTCTGGATTTCCACATCAGTCTTGGTGTGCTCCTCGGAAACGGTGAGCGTCCAGGCGAGGAGCCTAACAGCATCTGAGTTCACAGAGACTTCATTCCTGCCAGGTGGGAGATCCGCCTGCTCAGGCACCCCCGAGGGAGACACACACCCCTTTCTCAGCTTGAATGACTATTATATTCTTGTGATATTAGCTGTCATTTCTAACCAATGGGACTCCAGTGTGGTCTCACTTCTGGGAATATAGTTTTCTTTCATTGACAAGACTTTCACCTTCACAGGAAGGGCAAGAGTCAGTCTGAACCTGATTACCTGGGTTTAAGGCTGGTCTCTCCTGCTTTTCCCTTCTCGCCTAAGATAGTCATTTCATGGCTCTCTGTCTCAGCTTTTGGAGATATACAATGAGGAGGATAACAGTTGCTACCCCTAGAGGACTATATAGACAATGAGTTAATATATAACTGCTTAGAATGATTTCTGATACGCAGTGAGTGTACTGTGACTTAGTATAACAATTATTAGAGGAATTATTGAAAATGAAAGGCAAGCAGTTGCCTCTGTTTTCCAGGAAGGTGCTGTGAGACACTAACACAGCTCTGGTCTTGAGTGAGCTGCAGGCCGTGTGCCAGCATTTTCTCTCCTTTCTTGATCAAAGGCTACTGAACACACCAAGCATCTGGCTCTGTGCTAGTGACAAGGACCGAGCTGGAGTCAGCCAGCGTCTCTAGGCTTCCAGAGCTGGTAGGAGTGTCCTGGGGATGAGGGGGAAGCTCACATACCCAGGGAGATAAACGGTGGTGCCGTGCATTAGGTAGTCATCTTTTCAAGGTGAAAATACGTGGAGAGCTCCAATTAACATCATCTTGGTAAGACCTCCGCTAGAACTCAAGATTCAGTGTGTGTTCAGTCGCTTAGCTGTGTCTGAATCTTTGTGAGCCCATGGACTGTAGCCCACCAGGTTCCTCTGTTCATGGGATTTTTTCTAGGCAAGAATGCTGGAGTGGGTTGCCATCTCTAGAATCGGTGCACCTTAGTTTAAGCGCCAGGTCACTTAATTGCAAAGCTTAGGAGCAAAAATAAATCCCCTTACCCTTAAAGTCTCCACTTCCTCTCTCCAAAACGTGGGAGATAAAGCCCTGACTTCACAGGGCTGGCATGGCCATATTATTTGTCATGGTAACAAGTCATCTTGATGGAACATTACGCGTGAGGCACGGTGCTTAAGGCCTAAGGTAGGTACCAAGAACTGCACCTTGAATGCTGAGGATAATACCTGATATATTAGGAAATGTCCAAAATCAACCATTAGCCTTTGCTTTACTGCCTTTAAATCCACCTCTGAGCCTGAGGAACACTCTCTCTCCAGTGGTGACCTGTTCACGGTAGACTGGAGCTTCCCATCCCATTTCCTACAGAGCTGGACTGAGTCTATAAGCAGATCAAGGAGAGACAGAGGAAGATGTCTTTTGTCCGGGGAGGTTTCCATTCTGTGGGGAGTGACTGGGTGCTTTGAAGAATGGGGCTGACTCCTTAATTCTGAAAGGTCGTAGTAACCTTCAAAAGCATGTAACGGAGTCTGAACGCCTAGCAGGCTGAAGGGTGGATAGCATCGCTGTTCACAGCCCACTTTGTCTCCTCAGCCAAGAGGCAAATGAGAACACAACGGTCTGTATCCAGTGATGGTGTGACCCCAGAGGATTAACACGCCAGGCTGTGTCTCACCCATCTTCCTTGGCACTTGGCTGGCATGAGGAAACACAGTTCTCTACTAATTTTGCTTAAAAAATATTCCTGTCACTGCCATGCTCAGAAGCCAAAGCAGAGGATGGCATGAAACAGGGTCGAAATTTGCGGCACCCAGGAAGCAAGAGAAGGGGCTTTTCCTTAGTCTTCTGAGACTGATGATAAGCCGGCTAAAAGTTTTAAGCGCAAGAGAGTCAGGGTATATTCTGTGTGGCTTTCAAAGTTCGTTCGGCTGTTACACTGAGCACAGAGGAGGGGTAAGAGCTGAGTGGAAGACAAGAGGCTGTGTGAATAGTCCAGGCAAGATACAGAAATGCCTGGCATGATGTGGCTGTTGTTTAGTCCCTAAGTTGTGTCCGACTCTTTGGTGATGCCATGGATGGCAGCCCGCCAGGCTCTTCAGTCCATGGGATTTCCGAGGCAAGAACACTGGAGCGGGTTGCCATTTTCTCATCCCGAGGATCCTTCCTGACTCGAGGATTGAACCCGTACCTCTTGCATCGCTTGCACTGGCAGGCAGATTCCTTACCACTGCGCCACCTAAAAAGGTGTAAGAGGCAACAGAAGAGAAGAATGAAAGAAAAATGCTTCAGAGGCAGGATGAAATTCAAGAGGATGACGTGTTGTGGAGGGTCAGAGTAGGCAGGGAGGGGCAGTCACGTTTCAAGTCTGTTGCTGAGAGATTACTGAGGAAAAACTCAAAGGCCAATGAACGTGGACACATCTGGACACCTCAGTAAGACCAGTGGTGGAAGCGAAGGACCCAGTCTGTGTTCAGTGGCATAGAAACCAGAGGGATGACTAGAGGCAGGGATTTCAGGATGCTTTGTTGAGGAAACGCCTGCAGAACTGGATCGGGATTTCAAAAGAACGAGAGGCGTCCTTCATTTTATTTCACTTTTTAAAGACTGGAGATACTGGATCTTGTTTCTGGGATGATGAGGATAATCTGGTGGAGAGGAAGCAGTGAGAGATGCAGCAGAAGAGGAAATTCCTCCGTGCAAAGAAAATGCTACGGAAGGCAATAGGGATAAGAACCCTAGAATAAAAGGAGGAATTAGCCTCTGGTACAATTACCATAGAACTGAGGGTAAGAACATAATTTGGGAAGCAGATAGGCTGGTAGTTTTGGTGATCCAGTGACGAGAATATTTCTTAGGGTGCTTTAAACTATCTTTCCTACATAAGTGACTAAATAGAGAAAACTAGAATTTTCCTGTGCACAGATGGTCCCACGAGGCACCTCTAGGTATCCCTACAAATCTGAGTTCTGGGCTCCCTTCCAGCAGGCATGGTGTCCTGTTCAAGTTCCATTCCCCAGCAAGGGACCCTCAGATTCAGGGGAGCTGGTATTGCTAGCAGTCTCCTGATCAGAGAACCTGAGATCAGTACGTTTGCTCCCCAGTTATAATTGTTCTTGGACAGCGGAAGGGTGAGGCAGCTCCCCTCCAGGAGCCTCTACCAGTGCCTTTAGGGCTCACTTCAGGGTGCCAGGATGCGGGAACCCTTTTTGTTGTTGTTCGGTCACTAAGTCACGTCAGACTCTAAGTCATGTGACCCCGTGGACTACAGCACGCCAGGCTTATCTTTCACTGTTGCCCCGAGTGCGCGCAGATTCAAGCCCAGTGAGTCAGTGATGCCCTCCCACCGTATTATCCCTCTGTCTCCCCCTTCTCCTTCCGCCCCCAGTCTTCCCCAGCATCAGGGTCTTTTCCAATGTTTAGTCAGCTCTTCCCATCAGGTGGCCAAAGTACTGGAGCTTCAGCTTCAGCATCAGTCCTTCCAGTGAATATTCAGGGATGATTTCCTTTAGGATGGACTGGTTGGATCCCCTTGTCATCCAAGAGACTGTCAAGAGTCTTCTCCAGAGCCACAGTTTGAAGCAAATGGGAACCTGACGCCTGGATAAATCTCGCCCATGTGTTCCTCAGCCAAGTGTTTGGTCCATGGCTGGGTCATCCCCAGGACTGGAGACATCCCCGAGGGGTGAGGGTAAGCTAGTTATCAGAATGAACAGTATTCACGGGGCTGCATGGTGGTTGGTGGGCCACACTGCCCTTGAGTTAATGGGAACAAACATCCCTGGAGGTGACGGTGAGTCACTGTGAGTTCCAGATGGCTCAGAGAGTGAGTCACCTATTTCCAGGTGTCCACAGGATCCGTAAGTCAGGAAAGCCTGTGATAAAGCCGGTCCCATGAAAGGAAGTGTGGGGTGCTTGCCTCATTCTCCACAGGCCATGACATTCCAGAGTGGGTGGATGGCTCAGACATCCCAAAGTTCGAGGGACACCTGGAGAGAGAAGGCTGCCACCAATTCTATAATTTGGTTAATCACCACAAAGGTAGAAACCTTTCTGAGCCCCTCCTTGGAGCTCAGAAATGTGTGAGTGTGTTAATTGCTGAGTCGTGTCTGACTCTTTGCGGCCCCATGGACTGTATCCTGCCAGGTTCCTGTGTCCATGGGGATTCTTCAGGCAAGAGGACTGGAGTGGGTTGCCATGGTCTCCTCGAGAAGGAGGATAGGGTGGTAAAAATGGTCCACTTGGAACCTTTGGGAAGAGCTGTGGGCTGCCTCCCATGGGAGAACCTGAGTAGGAGGAACTCTGGATCAAGTGAACACAGTCTTGCAGGTAAGTAAAATCTCAGAGTGGGTGGCAGGAGCTTATCTAAAACCCCGATCGCTGATGTAATGATCTGAATTCAGTAATGGGAAGCAAATGGCCAGAACTCCTCTTTTTCCTGAATCAGTTGCCAGTAACTTCAGAGTCATTCTGGTCTTCTGAGAAGCTTGCTGACCACCTGGGTGAGACCCTGAATGCCCCAGAAAACCTCTTTACTGAAGCTGCTGCTGCTGCTGCAAAGTCGCTTCAGTCGTGTCCGACTCTGTGCGACCCCATAGACGGCAGCCCACCAGGCTCTGCCATCCCTGGGATTCTCCAGGCAAGAACACTGAAGCTACTCAGAAACCTGTCTCAGAGTCACAGTTGGATGCAAACTGCAAGTGATGTGAAAAGGGTCAGGAATGGAGCTCTATTTCCCCAGCGCTCTGGTTTCCTGCCACCGGGAATACAAGAGACAGCAGCAGTCACGCCCACTGGCCAGAGGCGCGGTGTGCCAGAGTCTGACTTTCCGTGAGGGGCCGAGAGGCCCCAGCCTCCCCGCATCATCAGCATGCCACCCCTGAGCTCCTGCACAAAGTGCTGTTTGCTGTCGTTCCTCGTGTCGACACAACAGACTGACTGGAACACAACTCTGTTCTCAATGTGTGTATCATTGTGCAGATCAAACGCATGCTCACTGAATACTCTTATCATGATCTGTAACTCACTTTCATGTGTATATGTGTGTTTGTATGGATGCGCCTGTGTTTGCATGGATTCATTTATTTAGTGCTTAATGGAACTGAATTAACATTTAAAGTTTTAATATAATTTTTTCATTTTAATTTAAATATATTGATTTACATTGTTTCAGGTTTACAACAATGCTGTACATGNTTATCATGATCTGTAACTCACTTTCATGTGTATATGTGTGTTTGTATGGATGCGCCTGTGTTTGCATGGATTCATTTATTTAGTGCTTAATGGAACTGAATTAACATTTAAAGTTTTAATATAATTTTTTCATTTTAATTTAAATATATTGATTTACATTGTTTCAGGTTTACAACAATGCTGTACATGTACCTATATGCATTATTTTCAATATTATTTTCCATTATAGATTAGTACAAGATATTGAATATGGCTCCCTATGCTGCACAGTAGGTCTTTGTTGTTGTTTTCTATTTTGTGTCTGTTAATTCCAAATTAAAGATTTATCTCCCCGCATCTTTCCCCTTTAGTAACGTCTATTTAATTCTCACTAAACGCTTTGATAACGTTCTCTGTGATGATACGTGACTAAAAGCATCATGTGTGTGTTAGTCACCCAGTCATGCCCGACTCTTTGCAACCACATGGACTGCAGCCCAACAGGCTCCTCTGTCCATGGAACTGTCCAGGCAAGATACTGGGATAGGGTATAATTTCCTTTTCCAGGGTATCCTCCCAACCCAGAGATGAAACCCAGGTCTTCTGCATTGCAGGCAGATTCTTTTCAGTCTGAGCCACCAGGGAAGCCCCCAAAGCATTACACTGTTTTGAAAGAGATCCAAACCAGCAGATGAAAACCCGCAAATCTGCTTCCAGAGGTCCATGACTTAACTGTTGTTTTTGGGCAAGCACTGAGCCTGGGGCTCCTTCACAACAGTTGCTGGTGCCAGGGCTTGCCTGCCCTGGATGGA
The DNA here is from genome assembly GCA_006410615.1 of Neotragus moschatus. Classification (NCBI taxonomy): domain Eukaryota; kingdom Metazoa; phylum Chordata; class Mammalia; order Artiodactyla; family Bovidae; genus Neotragus; species Neotragus moschatus. Next base: position 61,262 of record SJYA01001698.1, on the reverse strand, counting down.
GCACAAAGGCGATTGATACACCGTAGTCATCGGCTTGGGCATTCCCCAGCAGTGAGGTGTGCTTGCAGCCTTGGTGCTGCCTTAATTCACTTTGATTTCATGTTGTCATGTTTTCCTAACAGTGCGCCATCAGTTTAAACTGTTTTACATCAGTGAAGAGTTCAGGATTCCTGTCTTTGGAAATAGGTTGCAGACAGGCCACATCATGTTGATATTTTTCTTCTGAAAATCAGTGAATGATTGTTTCCACTTTTAGTCCCAAGAGTAAATATAGATTCCATCTGAGTGTACAGGAAAAGAAAAACTGCTCAGAGAGAGAAAGAGAATTGAGAAAGATTGGCGATAGATTATACGTGAAATAGACATGGAATATATTTTTATTTCACTCATTTTGGCTAACTAGGTGGACAATACTGATTCTTCATTTAGGAGTATACTTTACTAGTAAAGTACAGTCATCATAATGAGTTGTTGTTGTTGTTGTTTCGTTGCTAAGTCGTGTTCAACTCTTTTGTGATCCAATGGGCTGTAGCCTGCCAGGCTCTTCTGTCCATGGGATTTGCCAGGCAAGAACACCACAGTGAGATGCCATTTCCTTCTCCAGGGGATCTTCCCCATCCAGGGGTCGAACTTGTGTCTCCTGTGTCTCCTGCCTTGGCAGGCACCTTCTCTAACTGTTAAGCCATCAGGGAAGCCATGGAATAGTGCCTTGATTGTATTAAACTTTTGTAGTATTGTACACTGAGTTTGCTCCAGCTTGAAGCTAGCTTGCTACTGACTAGGGTAGAAAGATTATTTAGAGCAGAGAATCAGAACAACTGTTAATTAGGATGAAAGTGGATTAAAAAAAATATTATCTCCATTAAAACTGTTAAGCAAATCCATCAAACAGCCTTAGGATACAGTGCTAAAATATATGTATATGTGTATATATTTTATGACTTCTCTGCTTTTGATGTTGCTTTCTTCAGCTTTTGAAATGCCCTGTAAACTTTGTCATTTACATTAGCTACCTAAACTACAGTCTTAGGCTTCCAAAAGGACGGTCAGTCCCAGGAAAGAACAAAATAAACAAGCCTGTCATCTTCACTTACTTTTGATAACAAAAATCGAGTTCTCAATTACAACCTAAAAACCCGTGCATAAATGCTGAAAAGTCTACCCGGAGGTGGGTTTTCTTGTACAGAACTTGACTAACGATAAGTTCAACTATTTTTTTTAGAAAGTATTTTGACAAGGTTTATGAATAGCCTAAAGTATGTCTACAAATTAAATCCATTCTTTAAATTATGTGGTTTGAGTCAGAGAAAATGTGAAATATATATGTAAGAAACCAGATGCAGCAGATGGAACAGAATGAGTTACAATCACTCAATTTTCTGAATAAGATCAACTTATTGCTCGTGTAGGGATAGATAATTGTTTCCTTATATTGATATAATATCTACCACATTAGTGGGGAAATGACAATAATTATATTTACTTATAATAAATAAAATATAAAGATTTTCTCCAAAACTATTTTAGGAGACAAATTCAGAACTTGAGTGTATGGATTTTATCACCATCATTCATTTCCATTTGTGGACTTTGCTGAAAGAGAAATTCAGTGGTTTCTACATCATGATGATCAAAACCATATTTAATAAACTTTCTGAAAATGAAAACATTTAATAAATATCAACCTTTCATGAGTCAATATTCCTATGGAAAAAAATTCAAGCATTTTGAAATATTAATCTTGCAATAGAAAGAAGAAGTCTTGGCAATTTATTTTCTTCAAGGTCACATATCTTGTATTCATCACTGGCCTACAGGAATTAGACATCTCATATCGAGGGCCCAGAAATGCACATTCAGGACGCAGACTCATTTTGAAAAGTTGACAAGCGTTCTCCAAAAATTCAAAAATAGAGGTTTGTTTTATGTTATATATTATACGAATATGACCATCTAAATGTCATATATATTTATTCATAGCATGAAGGAGTATCTTGATTTAGGTTAGATTCTAGGTTGGGTAGAATCTTTTTTCCCAGACACAGAAATTTTTCTGGGAGTAAAGTAGTTTTCAAATAGGGGTTTGAAAGTTGAAAATATGAAAGATCGGGGCTTCCAAAAATTGTATCTTAAGAAAAATGAAATGAAATGAGAAAATAATGATATCAACTGGGCTAATTAGAAATCAGTGAGTTTCGAGCAATTGAATCAGGGGTTTATGAGAAGACATAAGAGCTTGGGGGTGATTCCTAGGAAAGTGAATAAATACACCATTGTGTGACAAATGTTGGGAGGCTTTCTGTCTTGGAATCAACAGAACATTGGCAATGAAATGGACACTTAAAAGGGCTCAAGCAGGACGTACAAGAATATGAGAAGTGACATTATATTAACTAGTGTTAAAAAGTTTAGTCAGTGCTTTCCACGTTCAGAACCTCTTGACATATGATGTTTAATCAGTGATTCAAGAAATAGAGGATATTGAGGTCAAACATGGGATTTTCCAGGTGGTGCTAGTGGTAAAGAACCTGCCTGTCAAGGCAAGAGACACAAGAGATGGGTTTGATCCCTGGGTTGTGAAGATCCCCTGGAAATGTCAACCCACTCCAATGTTCTTACCTGGGAAATTCCATGGACAGAGGAGCCTGGTGGGCTGTAGTCCATGGGTTCTCAAAGAGTTGGACACGACTGAGCAGCTAACATACAATCTCAGGTAGTAGATGCTGGTATGCACCCCCCTTTGACATCAGGAAACTGAGACAAGAGTTTTTCCTAAGAGTTTTTCCTCTTGGGCAATCAAGCAAAAGCTGGATGTAATGTAGGATGTAAGGTAAAAACGTCTGGCACCAGAATCTCAGCCGTCATCTCCCAACCCATCTGTACACAGAGATGCAACCTAGTTTATACTCCTTTCCCACCTTCCTTTCCTCCTTCCCACTTTCCTTCCCATCATCCACACTCAGCCATGGCAGAAGGTGCTAGACTCTCTGAGCTCCAGCTGACTCCAATAGGTGACACAGTAGCCTCTGGATCAAAGTGAACTCAACACCTTGCGTGTCTAGCTATAAAAGCAGGAAATTTTCAGCCTGATGAATTATAGAAAGCACCCTGGAAGGAAAGAAAACAGCCACTCTTGGAACTTGGAAAACATCAACCCACTCATGAATCTTTCACTTGCCAGCCTATTAAACCCACTGGTTAGCAAATATTAAACCAATGCTTCCATGCCCCAGCCTATTGTAGACAGACGATGCTTATTTATATTTGGGTAGTTTTGCAAACTTTTTCTCAAGCATGAACAAAATGAGCATATTTTATGCCCATAAAAGTAGTTTACAGCCTGTTGACCCATAAGAAAATTTGAACTAAGAAGGAATAATCAGAATCTTGAACATTTGTCTTCACTATTATGAACATGATAAGAACCTTCTACTTGAAGACTCTTCTGCTCAGTGGTGATATTAACAAATGTGAATATTTTAAATTGTACAATGAAATGTGAAAGTTATAAATAATTGAGTGAACTAATACTTTCCAAATGGCCACTGCATAATATAAAAACGTGCATGGTTACAAGATTCATCCAAAATGCCAGATAAATCAATGGATTTTAATGCATTGTCATATGAAGCATCTATTAACATGGTTTTAGTTGCAACTAACCTTTAAAAAGCCACCACTCATTGCACACTGATGTAAAATCAAATAAAAATTTCTCCAACTATTTGAAATGACCACTAAAATACTACAAATCTTCTTGAAGCTGAAGATTCATCATATAATTCAATCAAAACATGTATTGCTGCAGACAGAATGAAAAACAAATGTGAATGTGAAAATTCAGCTCATTTTTAATTAAGCCTGACATTAAAGAGATTTACAAATATGGAATAGAATTCCAAACTTTTCATTGTTTTTTAGTTCTTTTTCATGAAAATATTTTTGATAATATCATATAGGTTTATTGTTATTTTATGTTAATTAATTTATAAACATGTTTCAATTTTCCCAGCTTTAATTTCTAATAAGGTAAATAACTGTGAAGTCAGTTCTCAATGATGGTAATGGTATCAGAGAGTTCTGAGCCCCAAAAGTGAGGGAACAACTCTTCTGAAAGTCATAACAGAAGGAATTTAGTTGTCTTTATTTTCATCTGAGTAGGTCCTTTTCTAAACACTAATGATGACTTTGTGACCTGTGAAATGGCCTTGGGATGGTTGGGTGGGATTTCTAAGAGAGATGAAAGTTTCTCTTAGCATCCTATACTAATCAAATTGGGCTTCCCAGTTGGCACTAGTGGTAAAGAAGATGACTACCAACTCAGGAGATGTAAGAGATGTGGGTTCAATCCCTGGGTCAGGAAGATCCCCTGGAAGAGAGCATAGTAACTGTAGTATCCTACCTGGACAATCTCATGGGCAGAGGAGTATGGTGGGGATGGTCCATGGGGTCACAAAGGGTTGGACATGCCTGAAGTGCCTTAGCACACATGGCACTGATCAAATTCTTCCTGCAGACCAGTGCCTGGACATCAGCTAACTTACACATTCAAAAGCCATCCAGGTGGTAATTTCCCCATAGTTTTTCATTTCACAACTGATGAAATCATTTTTCCACTTCACACAGCACAGTCCCATTATCCTCCAAACTTTCTGGCTGCTTTTCTCCTCATCAGCGAAAGCAGAGCTGAGAGCATTTCCTTTCTTCTCCTGGTATAAGACTTTTTACCTACTTTTGCTAAATAGAAATGCCTAACATGTCTAAGTGACTCTGCACTATCTGTCACCTGTTGGGGGCTCTTCTTTANAGGAGGAGAAGGGGACAACAGAAGATGAGATGGCTGGACGGCATCACTGACTCGATGGGCGTGAGTCTGGGTGAACTCCGGGAGTTGGTGATGGACAGGGAGGCTTGGCATGCTGCGATTCATGGGGTCGCAAAGAGTCAGACATGACTGAGCGACTGAACTGAACTGAACTAACTGAGCCACTGAACAGCAAAAGTCATTAAGCAAAATCAAGGAGCTTCATTTCCTCCTCATGATCGTATATAATATTCAGAGCCACATGCTCTGCTGTCTTATAGATACTGAAACCCCCATCAGGGGCAGGAAGCTACAGTCTGACCAGACTGTAGTCATGACATAAGCTGCTTCAACTCTGAGAAATGGCCTCAAGGAAACAGGAGCAAACCAACCCTGTGCTGAAGACTCATTGTACTGAAAACAGCCAGGACGACACTGATCAGACCACTGATGACCAGCTGCAAGACTGTCAGAGCTGACTGGTGCTTCTGCATGTAGCCCCCTTCCTGTGCCCCTGAAACGCCCCTTGGAAAGCTCTTGCCCATGGATCCCTGGCAGTGGGAGCCGGTCCTCCCATGGCCTGGCGCCCGTCTCCACCACCGCTCACCCACTCTGGGCCAGTAGTCCTGCCCCATCCCTTCTCCCTCCAAGGTTGCCAGCCTCAGGAATGAAGCAAACTTTCCTTTCCACCAGCCTTGTCTCTCCAGTGTTGGTTTTAGAGCAGCAAGCAGCCAGAACCCACTTTCAGTAACAGGAGTACAGTGAGAATTGAAGGGAAGGGCAAATGTCACCACCAGGAAAGCAGACATAAATGCAGAGGAGAGGACTGACCACTGGATTTCACAGGGGAATAGCTGGATAGCAAAAGCTACTTAAGCTTGACAGGCAGAGTTAGCAAAAACTGGTGGTCATTCTGACTGGTTACCAATGCTGAGCTGTTTACTGGTGTTTGAAGAGCAATTTTGATAAAGGGCATCGAAAAGACTTGGGTTAACCTTATTCATCAGGCTTCCCTGGTGGCTCAGCAATAAAGAATCCTCCTGCCAAAGCATGAGACACGGATTCGATCCCTGGATCTGGAAGATCCCCTGGAAAGGGAAATGTCAACCAGCTCCAGTATTCTTGCCCAGGAAATCCCAGGGACAGAGGAGCCTGGTGGGCTACAGTCCCTGGGGTTGCAAAGAGTTGGGCACAACTTAGCGACTAAACAACAGTCTCATGCATCACCCTCTCTTATGTGTAATCCATATAGAGAAAGTGTAATATTGCTCACAACCTATCCGCTGCCCCTCCCAGTGTTCCTTGTGAAGTGGAAACTTTGCAGGGCACAGGTTAAGCTCCCCAGGCAGTTTAGAGTAGACAAAGGAGCATGACTTAGTGAAAGACAGGTCAGTACTAGCCCAGAGGGATGAGTAGGGGTTTAGATGGGTGCAAGGCCGTAGGAGGGGGGATCCCTGCAGGAACTAAGAGATTATTTGCTCGGAGTGAGCTTCCATGTGGCGCATAGCGGAAGACTTCCCTGACCAGAACACCTCTGACCCCAGTGCTCCCTCTCCAGCTTCTGCCAGCTTCCAGGGCTGGGCGGAAAGACTCGTGACTCCGAATCCCTGATACCTAGGATGAGGAGAGTGGACAGAGTCAGGCAGAAAGAAGCCTATTGAGAGAGTCACTGAGGGAAAGAATGGTGAACTCCTTGCTAAAATGACTGGCCTTTGGAGTTTGTTGTGGTTGTTCAGTTTCTGAGTCCTGTCTGACTGTTTGTGACCCCATGGACTGCAGTACACCAGGCTTCCTGTCCTTCTCCTGGAGTTTGCTTAGTCTCATGCCCGTTGAGTCAGTGATGCCATCCAACCATCTCATCCTCTGTCGCCCACTTCTTCTCTTGCCCTCAATCTTCCCCGCATCAAGGTCTTTTCCAATGAGTCAGCTCTTCACATTAGGTGGTCAAAGTATTATATAAATTATATATATATATAATTTAATGATTTATATTATTATATTTTATTATGTTTATACATAATATATACTATGTATATATATATATATATACACACACACGTAATAGATAACTAATAAGGACCCACTGTATAGCATAAGGAGTTCTACTCAATACTCCTATAATGACCTACATGGGAAAAGAATCTGAAAAATTGTGGATATGTGTATATGTATAACTGGTTCACTTTGCTGTACAGCAGAAATTAACAAACATTGTAAGTCAACTATATTCCAATAAAAAATTTAAAGCAGCAACAGCAACAAATGTCTCTTGTCTCCCAGTTCCAGATGCTACAAGTCTGAGATTAGGGTGCCGGCAAGGTTACTTCCTTCTGAGATCATGTTTGTTCCATGCCTCTCCCTTGTGGTTGCACACTTTTGGCGATTTTCTGGCAATCAGTGTGTCCCTGGACTTACAAACCCATCACCCAGATCTCTGCCTCTTTGACATGGTGTTCTCCCTATGTGTATTCTTCTGTGTCCAGTTGTCTCTTAATGATGTATGTACGTGCTCAGGTTCAGCCAACCCTTTGTGACCCCATGGACTGTAGCCCACCAGGCTCCTCTGTCCATGGAACTTTCCAGGCAAGAATACTGGAATGGGTTGCCATTTGTGCCTCCAGGGGATCTTCTCAACCTAAGGATTGAACCTGCTCCTCCTGGGTCTTCTGCATTGGCAGGCAGGTTCTTTGCCACTGTGCCACTTGGGAAGTTTGCCCACCTTCTGATGAGGACAGCAATTCTATGGGATGAGGGCTGCACCATCCTGCAGTGTGACTTTGTGATAACTAGTTACATCAGCAATGACCCTATTTCCAAACAAGGTCATGTTTTGAAGGGCAGTGGTTAAGACTTCAACATGTGGATTTGGTGGGGCACAATCCAACCCACAGCTGTCATATTAAAGATAATCTCTCAGAATTACATAAGGATGAAATCAGGTGACACACACACAAAGTACTTGGTGTGACCTCTGCAACATAATTAAAGGTCATTTGGGGACTTTCAATGGCTTCCCAGGTGTCGCTAGTGGTAAAGAACTTGCCTGCCAATGCAGGAGATATAAGATACACAGGGTTTGATCCTTGGGTCTGGAAGATCCCCAGGAGGAGGGCATGGCAACCCACTGTGGTATTCTTATCTGGAGAATGCCATAGACAGAGGAGCCTGGCGGGCTACAGTCCATGGGGTCTCATGGAGTCGGACATGATGTAAGGGCTTAGCGTGCACACACAGGGACTTCCCTGGTGGGGCAGTGGACAAGAACTCGCCTGCTAATGCAAGGGGGACAGGACACGGGTTTGGTCTTTGATCTAGGAAGATCCCACATGCTGCAGAGCGACGCAGCCCATGCGCCACAACTCCTGAGCTCATGCACCTAAGAGCCAGCGCTCCGCAACAAGATACTTCACAGCAATGAGGAGCCTGTGCGCTATGGCTAGAGAGTAGCCCCCTCCCCACCAGCGGAAGCCCGAGAAACAGCAAAGACCCAGTGCAGCCAAAATAAAAGTAAATAAAGGTCACTCAATGTGCCTTTACTGTTTGAGCCTTCATCTGTAAAATGGACTCAAGGAAACAGACTGCTTAGTGCTTTCATTAAGATTTAATGTATAGTTGTAAATGGCAACCCACTCTAGTAATCTTGCCTGGAAAAATCCCATGGATGGAGGAGCCTGGCAGGTATGCAAAGAGTCGGACATGACTGAGCGACTTCATTTTCATTTTGTAGGATTCTATCTACTCTGGTATTCACTACTTCCTCGCCTTCCTCAGGAAGCGAAAGAAAATCTTTGTCTCCAGGTCTAAGCAGAAATCAGATCAAAAACTATAAAATAGGATTCCTAAGATACTAAGACATGTAGTATTATTAGAGGCATACGTGTGTTAGCTCTAATCTATTCACCTACAAACTTCCTTTGGCTAACACAACATGAAGTTCTACAGTAAAATTAATCCTGGGCTTAACTGGCATGATAGAAATTGTTCTCAATTTTCCTTCCAGTGTCCTGAGTATGTTTTTCATTAATGAGGCAAGAACTTGAACCACCTATGTAAATTATGACCCAGGCCAAGGCCAGCTTAATACTAAGCATGCTAAGCCATGTGCACTGGATTTTGGAGGCATATTTTAATTAAAAGTACAGATTTATACTTTAGATGGATGGACTGAAAGTACCATGTGTCTCAAAGAGTCTGTCCACTTTTATCAGAGTTCTGTTCACTAGATTGCCAGTCCTATGCCGTAATCCTTTTCCTGATGTAGAAACGTCTGCTTCTTAAGCTCATTTGCGTGTTTTCTTTGATGGTGATTTTGGTCAATGCATACCATATGCTTATTACACAATGTTGAAAAATGTTATGTCTGAATTTTTTTTACATATTTTGAGTCATCAGTGTTTTTTTTACCGTGAATCGTCAGTTTTACACTCATTGAAACAGAATTCACTTTCTATTTCCCGGAAAGGAATTTCTTTCTCTTAATATCATCTGGTGCCTCCTTTAAAGCCTGTAAAAATCTTTTGTTACTAAGATTCCTAAGAATGCACTCAGGGATTATATGGTTGAAATGGTGGCGAGGTGGCCCATGGTCAACATTCAAAGTGGATTGAGACAGGTGTAGACAGATAGAGAAGAGTGAGTCTAAGTCTACACCAAGAGGACAGGGCAGCCTGGGGCAGGGCCTGGCTCTGTGACGCACAGGTGCTGTGCTTAGCTGCCCAGGTATGTCTGACTCTTTGGGACCCAATGGACTGGAGCCCAGCAGGCTCTTCTGCCGTTGGCATTGCCCAGACAAGAACACTGGAGTGAGTTGCCATTTCCTCCTCCAGGGGATCTTCCTGACTCAGGGGTCGAACCCGCATCTCCTGTGTCTTTTGCATCGGTGAGTGGATTTTTTACCCACTGAACTGTCAGAGAAGCCAGGGAGAAGTCTCAATTCTGCACTAAATTCTAGGCTGTGCAGGTGAACATAACCTCAAAATGGGTTGGCGCTGGCTACTGTTCTACCAATAACTCAAATGGGAGTGAATTTTTAGGATGGATTTTCCCATTTTACAAAAAGGAAAGCGAAAAAGAAAAAAAAAAAATAGCCAAAGGAAATAGTTTGGATTTGGGGAATTTGTTTCAACGTTTTCATATTGATAGTACAGATGCAGCTGTCATTTTAACTCATTTTTCCAGACTAAAGATTGAGTAGTGATCTTCCCTGGTGGTCCAGTGGTGCCTGACAATACAGGGGACAGGGCTTCAATCCCTGGCCTGGGAAAATTCCATATGCCACGGAGCAGCTAAGCCCATGTGCCACGACTTCTGAGCCAGCGCTCTAGAGCTGGGGAGCCCCACCACGCAAGTCTGTGTGCCCTAGAGGCTGAGCTCCACAGCGAAAGAAGCCAATGCAGTGAGAAGCCCTCTCACTAACTAGAGAGTACCTCCCACCCACCATGACTAGAGAAGGCCCGAGTGCAGCAATGAACCCAAAGCCCAGGCAAAAATGGAGAGAAAGGTTAAGCAGGAAGTCCACACTGCCCCATTGCCCACCTTCACAACATTTTAGGTGAAAGACATGTTTAACATCAATAAATCTCACCAACTGGGAAATTCAGTTCTTGAAATGAGTTGAAACTGCTTAAAACTCCTATGTAAATTGTTTCAGGCTCTTAAAGACGCCAGGTGTTTCATTAAGGTTAGTTTTTAGACATAATTACTATTTGGATCATTGAGAAAAGTGATGATAACCTATTTAGTATACATATGGATTTGATCTTTTAAAAGAAAGTCAAAATATGATTACGGAGATAGGCAAAATCTGTATGTGATAACTTTATATTTGTAATCTAAGAAGGACAATATTTAAACATGTGTTGAAATAAAGTGCCTGATTAAGACTATTTCACTAAAATATAGAATCACTCATCTTTTTTAGGCTTTTCTGGTGGCTCTGATGGTAAAGAGTCTACCTGTAATACAGGAGACCCTGTTGTGATTCCTGGGTTGGGAAGATCCCCTAGAGAAGGGAATGGCCACCCACTCCAGTATCCTGGCCTGGAGAATTCCATGGACAGAGGAGCCTGGTGGGCTATGGTCCATGGGGTCGCAAAGAGTCAGACAGGAGAGACTAAAGCTTTGACTTTCATCTTTTAAAAATATATTTATCATTTTACTTTTTCTGGAGATTTGTCTGCCTATTCTTATTTTAGCCTGTGTGTGTATTTCAGTTCAGTTCAGTTCACTTCAGTCACTCAGTCGTGTCCAACTCTTTGCGACCCCATGAATCGCAGCACGCCAGGCCTCCCTGTCCATCACCAACTCCCGGACTTCACTCAGATTCATATCCATCGAGTCAGTGATGCCGTCCAGCCATCTCATCCTCGGTCGTCCCCTTCTCCTGCTGCCCCCAGTCCCTCCCAGCATCAGAGTCTTTTCCAAGAAGTCAACTGTTCGCATGAGGTGGCCAAAGTACTGGAGTTTCAGCTTCAGCATCATTCCCTCCAAAGAAATCCCAGGGCTGATCTCCTTCAGAATGGACTGGTTGGATCTCCTTGCAGTCCAAGGGACTCTCAAGAGTCTTCTCCAACACCACAGTTCAAAAGCATCAATTCTTCGGTGCTCAGCCTTCTTCACAGTCCAATTCTCACATCCATACATGACTACTGGAAAAATATAGCCTTGACTAGACGGACCTTAGTCAGCAAAGTAATGTCTCTGCTTTTAAATATGCAATCTAGGTTGGTCATAACTTTTCTTCCAAGGAGTAAACGTCTTTCAATTTCATGGCTGCGGTCACCATCTGCAGTGATTTTAGAGCCCCCCCAAAATAAAATCTGATACTATTTCCACTGTTTCCCCATCTATTTCCCATGAAGTGATGGTACTGGATGCCATGATCTTCCTTTTCTGAATGTTGAGCTTTAAGCCAACTTTTTCACTCTCCACTTTCACTTTCATCAAGAGGCTCTTTAGTTCCTCTTCACTTTCTGCCATAAGGGTGGTGTCATCTGCATATCTGAGGTTATTGATATTTCTCCCGGCAATCTTGATTCCAGCTTGTGTTTCAGGTGGTACTCAAAAACGGCTTCAGAATACTAACTGCACATAATTAACACGTTTCTTTTATCCCAAGTCATATTCAGCCACAGCTTCTGGCAGGTCAGTTTCTTAAGTATAAACCATTTTTCAGAGACATTTGTTGCTGTACATTAAAGAAGCCTCTACTGTTCTTCTTCTCAGTCACTTCTTCATAGTCAGTGGCTCTCCACAGGTGATGGTAAGATGCTTTCAGCGACATTCCGTGATGTGTGGAAAGGTTTGAGTTGTCACGACTAGCACCAGAAGGGGTTGCTCCTGGTGACTCCTGAGTCCAGGTCAGGGCTGCTGCTGAACATCCTGCAATGCACAGGACAGTCACCCCAACATAAAGTTCTATCACCCCAAATGCCAACAACATCAAGATTACAAAAATCTATTCTGAGTCATTCTAAAATGAAGTGCTAAATGATTATAATAATATTATAATATTCCAGGGCTGATATCTGTATCTTCTTAGAGTGATTGANAGGGCTGCTGCTGAACATCCTGCAATGCACAGGACAGTCACCCCAACATAAAGTTCTATCACCCCAAATGCCAACAACATCAAGATTACAAAAATCTATTCTGAGTCATTCTAAAATGAAGTGCTAAATGATTATAATAATATTATAATATTCCAGGGCTGATATCTGTATCTTCTTAGAGTGATTGATTCAAATTGATATCTTCTAGAGACTGAGTCTTTGAAAAATCCACAAAAAGAATGCTCTAGAAAGACTATTTCAAATCCATTTCCCTAGTTAGGTTTTGGCAGAATATGGAACAGTGTTCTCTGTGCTATATGGTAGGTCACTGCTGGCTATCTCTTTTGAATATAGCAGTGTGTACAGGAATTTGTACAAGAATAGTTACATGTAAGTGTATATGTGGGCTTCCTAGGTGGCGCTGGAGGTAAAGATCCCACCTGCTGAGGCAGGAGACGTAGAGACACAGGTTTGCTCCCTGGGTCTGGAAGATCCCCTGGAGGAGGGCATGGCAACCCACTCTAGTAGTCTCGTCTGGAGAATCCCATGCCCAGAGGAGCCTTGTGGGCTACAGTGCCAAGGGTCGCAGAGAGCTGGACAACACCAAAGTGACTTTACATGCATGCACACACACGTGTACATGTGTCACAGAATCACTTTTGTGTACACCCGAAACCAGCATAGCATTGTTAAACAGCTCTAGTCCAACATAAAATGAAAATTTTAAGGATTAACAAATGAAAATACAAATATTTTCTACACACATTTGTCTGCTATTCAGAGTATCACACTTAAGACATATTTTTAATAATATTCGACTTCAAGTTGCACTGTGTTGAGGCCATCTGCTTTTCTGATCATGATATTCAACTCTCTTTTTTCCCCCCATTGGATTGCTTATTAATAATATTATCCCAAAATATTTCACAAGAAATGTAGTAGAAATTCTTATCAACTTCATGGTTGTTTCAAGCATTTGGTTTTATTGTAGAACAATGAATATATAGATGTAAAAGTTTGGAAAAAAGTCTTAATGTTAGCAATCATGATGATGATGATAGGAAATTATACTTCAGTTCAGTTCAGTCGCTCAGTAGTGTCCAACTGTTTAAGACTCCATGGACTGCAGCATGCCAGGCTTCCTTGTCCTTCACCAACTCATGGAGTTTACTCAAGCTCATGTCCATCAAGTTGGTGTGGTATCCAACCATCTTATCCTCTGTCATCCAACTCACCTCCCATCTGCAATCTTTCCCAGCATCAAGGTCTCTTTCAACAAGGCAGTTCTTCGAATCAGATGGCCAAAGTATTGGAGTTTCAGCTTCAGCATTAGTCCTTNACAGTATCATTCTTGTGCGTGGCACCACAAAAATAATAATAGTGAGGATAATATTAATAGATGCTGCTCTCTAGATTAAACAAGACAGTTATTGAATGTCTAATTAAAAGCAAAGTGATAATAAGGGCATATTTTCAGAGATTCAATCAAGTTGTGACACATACACCATCTACCAAATAAGCCATCACAAGATAATTAAAAATTTTAAATAATTAGCTATTGTAATAAGTGCATAGTTAAGCTGATTTAATATTATCTGATTCCCTGAGGATATGTTTCCATAAAAGATGGGCCGGAGTAATAGCATTAGAGATAGCATCATTTTCATTTATAAATGGTGGGAGTATGAAAAAAAAGTAGCCTACTCATCTGAAGATGTCAAATATCTAATTCTTAAAATCTTCACTCAAATGCCATTGTGGAATTTGAAATGGCACTAAGTTTTGGGTTTAGGGGCAAAGAGTTTAAAAAACATCTGGAGATGCTGAAATAACCTGCATTCATTTATGTTATTTAGGTTGTAAAATCATATTCAATCTTGACCCACTCAGGAAATCTAACATAAACGTCCTGCTGATTTTGACAGTCATACAGCAAAAACACCCTCTAATGAGCATTTAATAGTCACCAAAAGTTTTGCATTAAGTACAAAGCCCTTTTGATTACTTATTCCACTAATTTAAAGTAAATGCTTTTACAGATGGCATATGTTAGGCCTCAGAACGTGTGCTGCATTCATACGCAGTCACTGAAAATAGATTCCAGCTTGAGCAGAAAGAGTGTAGCAGAAAGATCAAACGCGAAACACTGAGTAAACATCTACCACTGATGTGTTTTCTGTAAATCTCTTCCTAAATACTTACCCAGTTAGAGAGTACCATGCTTGGGGTCTGAGCAGTAATTGAGAAATACCTTGGCAAATTAACACCTACAGCAAAATGATCTCAACAAAGAAATTGGGCTCTTCATTCTGCCTCTCATCTTCCCAAGAGTAGGAGCATATAGTGTTTCAGTCCCCTTCAGACTGTATTATATTACATACATGAAAAATGCCATGAAATGCTTTCAGATGGTAGAGGTGATCAGGAAAGCAACAAGGACATATTGCAAAGAAATACATATAGCAAAGCAAACAAAACGAAGCCAAAAATCGCCATGCATGCGTGCGGGCTCAGACTCTCAGCCCCGTCCAACACTTTTGCGACCCTGTGGACGGCAGTCTACCTTGCAGTCAGATAAATGAATAACCGATAAAGGAAAGACTGATAAATGGATAATGTCCTGGCTTTAATTACTAGAGTTATCGTTGCTATTGTTACTATTATTTTGCTCTGCTAAGTTACCTCAGTCGTGTACGAGTCTTTGTGACCCCATGGACTGTAGCCTACCAGGCTCCTCTGTCCATGGCATTTTCCCAGGAAGAATACTGGAGCTGGTTGCCAAGTCCTCCTCGAGGGGATCTTCCGGACCCAGGGACTGAACTCACATCTCCTACATTGCATGCAGATTCTTTACTGCTGAGTATAATATAAACAATACATTATGATACTAAGCAACTGAATTTCATCTATACATAAGAAAGTTCATAGAACCAAAAACTATGAAGTGAACTCAATTTTACTGATGCCTAAATTTTTTTTCAGTGCTTTGAGAAATATGCAAGTTGGCCCATGGAAAACAGTATACCAGTTTGGTGAATCTCAAATGACTCCTGCTTACCCAAAAGCTGTGTGGATTTAAGAGTTGGGCCATAAAGAGGGCTGAGTACCAAAGAATTGATGCCTTTGAACTGTGGTGTTGGGAAAGACTCTTGGGAGTCCCTTAGACAGCAAGGAGATCAAACCAGCCAATCCTAAAGGAAATCAAACCTGAATATTCATTGGAAGGACTGATGTTGAAGCTGAAGCTCCAATACTTTGGCCACCTGATGTGAAGAGCTGACTCACTGGGAAAGATCTTGTTACTGGGAAAGGTTGAAGGCAGGAGGAGAAGAGGGCAGCGGAGGATGAGGTGGTTAGATAGCATCACCGACTCAATGGATATGAATCTGAGCAAACTTGGGGAGCTGGTAAAGGACAGGGAAACCTGGCATGCTGTAGTCCATGGGGCTGAAAAGACTCCGACATGACTTAGTGGCTGAACAACAGCAGCACAAATTTCAACTCAGTTTAGTTCAGCTGCTCAGCTGTGTCTGACTCTTAGGGGCCCCATGGCCTGCAGCACACCAGGCTTCCCTGTCCATCACCAACTCCCGGAGTTTACTCAAACTCATGCCCATTAAGTCGGTGATGCCATCCAGCCATCTCATCCTCTGTCATCCCCTTCTCCTCCTGACTTCAATCTTTCCCAGAATCAGGGTCTTTTCCAGCGAGTCAGTTCTTTGCATCAGCTGGCCAAAGGACTGGAGTTCCAGCTTCAGCGTCAGTTCTTGCTGTGACTGAACAACTACGACACAAAATCTGAGACCATACCCTACCCCTGTTACTGCTCAAGGAGCTTCTGCTTAGGACCAGAGAAAACTAGCCTTCTGATATGCTAGTGACACTTTCTTTTAAGTCTGACCTTTCACAAGTATTCCTGGAACTTCAGAAATTAGGAAGGCTGCATCAGAGGAGCCCGGCACTTAGTTGCACCTTCAGTGTAACTATGGAAATTGAGGGCTATAATAAATTTATTTGAAATGTTTCTCTTAAGTTTTTCGTTTACTCAGTGAAATGGGCTTAAATCTCACACTTACAAAAATGTACTCTGAAAGTCATATTACAATGCAAGTATGCCAGGGTTTGTCAGCCTTGGCACCACTGCACTGTGGCTGGGATGAGTCCTTGATGGAGGCGGCTGCTCTGTCCCTTGTGGCATACTGGCCAGCATCCCCGACTTCCACCTGCTGCATGACAGTAGCATCCTCCACTCTCAGCTGGGACCATCAAAGATGTCTCTGAAACAGGCCAAATATCCCCTGGGGTACAGAGCATCTCCTGGTGGAAAACTAGTGAGATGGATGAATCTGGTTGAAATATTGGGCTAATCAATCAACTAAGGATATATTGTTAATAGATACGAGGATCTAAAACACATTTGAAATCTTGATAATTTGCCATGCTACTTAATGTGACCTTAAAAGTTTCCAGTGCATTATAAACCCCCAAGTCTTTATTATTGCAGTTAATATACATCCTACCAGAAATAGCCTAGGAGGACTTCTAAGATTTTTTTCAGTACCCTCCCATAGCAAGGATCTAATTATTTAAAAGTCTTTGAGAGTTCGAAGATTAGAATGAAACAGGAAGGAAACTGACAAAAAACCTTCTCATATGACAAGGTGAAAAAATTGGAATGATTATTCTATGAGTGGCATTTGAAAATATTAGCTGCTATAAATATTTGAAACAACAGTATTATGAGAAAATGGATTATAGTAATCCAGGTCAAAATATTTATTAAACTCCTATGATATACCAAGTAATCTTGTTGTGTTCTGGAACTCATTAAATAAATAATGTACTCTTTGACTTGACATGGCCACAATTAAGACAAATATAAACAGTAATTTTTTCCGGTTTATTAAGATACATGTGATTATATATAAGTATAAAGAGTGAATGAAGAAATGCCCACAAAGATCCATATTTGAAAATATTTATACCTAATACAATGATGCTTCTTTAAAAAAAATAAGCATATTTTTTTCTTCTGGTAAAGTTCAGTTCAGTCACTCAGTCATGTCTGACTTTTTGCGAACCCATGAATCGCAGCACACCAGGCCTCCCTGTCCATCACCAGCTCCCGGAATTCACTCAAACTCATGTCCATCGAGTCGGTGATGCCATCCAGCCATCTCATTCTGTGTCATCCCCTCTTCTACCTGTCCCCAATCCCTCCCAGCATCAGAGTCTTTTCCAAGGAGTCAAGTCTTTGAATGAGGTAGCCAAAGTACTGGAGTTTCAGCTTTAGCATCATTCCTTCCAAAGAACACCCAGGACTGATCTCCTTTAGAATGGACTGGTTGGATCTCCTTGCAGTCCAAGGGACTCTCAAGAGTCTTCTCCAACACCACAGTTCAAAAGCATCGATTCTTCAGTGCTCAGCTTTCTTCACAGTCCAACTCTCACATCCATACATGACCACAGGAAAAACCATAGCCTTGACTAGACGGACCTTTGTTGGCAAAGTAATGTCTCTGCTTTTCAATATGCTATCTAGGTTGGTCATAACTTTTCTTCCAAGGAGTAGGTATCTTTTAATTTCATGGCTGCAATCACCATCTGCAGTGATTTTGGAGCCCAGAAAAATAAAGTCTGACACTGTTTCCACTGTTTCCCTGTCTATTTTCCATGAAGTGATGGGACCAGATGCCATGATCTTCATTTTCTGAATGTTGAGCTTTAAGCCAACTTTTTCACTCTNATCTTTTAATTTCATGGCTGCAATCACCATCTGCAGTGATTTTGGAGCCCAGAAAAATAAAGTCTGACACTGTTTCCACTGTTTCCCTGTCTATTTTCCATGAAGTGATGGGACCAGATGCCATGATCTTCATTTTCTGAATGTTGAGCTTTAAGCCAACTTTTTCACTCTTTTCTTTCACTTTCATCAAGAGGCTTTTATCTTTATGCCATAAGGATGGTGTCATCTGCATATCTGAGGTTATTGATATATCTCCCAGCAATCTTGATTCCAGCTTGTGCTTCATCCAGCCAAGTGTTTCTCATGATGTACACTGCATAGAAGTTAAATAAGCAGGGCGACAATATACAGCCTTGACGCACTCCTTTTCCTATTTGGAACCAGTCTGTTGTTCCGTGTCCAGTTCTAATTGTTGCTTCCTGACCTGCATATAGGTTTCTCAAGAGGCAGGTCAGGTGGTCTGGTATTCCCAAATCTTTACAAACACAAGTAATTAATAAAATAGATGCTCAACAATATTTTTTTAAAATTTTTAAATGTATTTATTTATTTTATGTGGTACACACATGTAAGACCATAGTTCCCTGAACAGGGGTCAAACCTGTTACCCCAGTAGTGGAAAGGCAGAGTCCTAATCACTGGACTCCTTGGAAGAAAAGCTATGACCAACCTAGACAGCATATTATAAAGCAGAAACATTACTTTGCCAACAGAGGTCTATCTAGTCAAAGCTATGGTTTTTCCAGTAGTCATGTATGGATGTGAGAGGTGGACTGTAAAGAAAGCTGAGGGCTGAAGAATTGATGCTTTTGAACTATGGTGTTGGAAAAGGCTCTTGAGAGTCCCTTGAACCACAAGGAGATCCAACCAGTCCATCATAAAGGAATTCAGTCCTGAATGTTCACTGGAAGGACTAATGCTGAACCTGAAACTCCAATACTCTGGCCACCTGATGCAAAGAACTGACTCACTGCAAAAGTTCCTGATGCTGGAAAAGATTGGAGATGGGAGGAAAAGGAGATGACAGAGGATGAGATGGTTGGATAGCATCACCAACTCAATAGCTATCAGACTGAGTAAGCTCTGGGAGTTGGTGATGGACAGGAAAGCCTGGCTCACTGTGGTCCATGGGATCACAAATTGTTGAACATGGCTGAATGAGTGAACTGAATCACTGGACTGTCAGGGAATTCCCAGCAATATTTTTTTGAAAAATGTGTCTAGTGTAACTTACTCTCTATATTCAATTGTAGTTACCAATATTTATTTCAACACACCTAAAAGATAGGGTGACTTTGGATTCAGTGTTAGTTTTGTCCATGGGGTTATCACAATGCTGACACTCTATTTCTTCTCTCAAAAGTTACAAGTTTAAATGCACACACACACACACACAAAAGTTTTACTCTGAAATATTCAATGTAGTAACAAATTTCCCTTACAGTTCTTTATTTTCAGTTTTTAGATACAGATTTTAGTAAATAAATACAAATAATGACAAATAAAGAAGACAGGAGTTAAATGATTCCATTGACAAAGTGTAAGAACACTTTGAGGATTATTTTTATGAAAACTTTGGGTCTTGATCTATTTGTTCATATCCATTAATAGTCTTCACTGCAAACACTCTGAAACTAAGGTTCCAATATGTGTCTGGTCCCACATGTGACACACTTGCTCACATGGATAAGTCACACTTCTTAATACTGTACTCGTCCGAGAGAAGAATCTAGTTCATGGCATCGGCTCTTCTAGGAAGTGCTCACCCAGACTCCAAGCAAACTTGCCTTTCTAATCTATTGCCCTTGCTGTCTGTACTATAGCATTTTGATCAAGTGCCCGCATGTGATTATAAGAAAACAAAATTCTTTCAGAGGTAAATTTCATGCAATATAAAATGATATACAGCTATTACCCAATAAATGAAAGCAATACCTTGAGATCTTAAGAAAAATTCTAATTATTTATATACTGTAGTGACCAGCCATGTACAATATGTAATATTCCTTAGATAGAAGAGACTCAGAGCAGTTGTTTAGACGTTCTTTCTACCAGAGTACAATTCTAATTAAACTCCAGTGGTAAAATAATAAACTGTGACTGATTAATCCGGCCAAAATTTAGGGTTGAATTGGTTCTATCTGACCCCTGATTTAACACATTGACCCCATCTATAAGAATAGACAAAGAATAATAGAATTAGAAATTATTACTTCAGTCATTTTGAAAATTTTCTTCAAATTTTTTATTATCTTAATGTGTATATATGACAACTCTAAATCTGTTTGTTAGTTAAGACTGATATTTCTAGTTCTCAGTTATGTAGATATTGATTATTTATACCTCATCAGTTAAAATCAAGCTATGTTTTATCAGTTTTTTTTAATGTACTTTAATTCTTTCTCACTACAAATGTTTTCAAAGATGATATTATCAAAACTACTACTCAGAGTAAAAGATTAATCCTTAATGTAAAAATCGGGAAAAGAAAATTCTGGTTAAAAAAAAGAAAGAAAAAGAAAGTTCAGAATAAGAAATTTGTAGAAGGTCATAAGATAACCATAAAGCTTAATTCGTATTCTCCTAGATTATGAGACAAACAGGAGAAAACAGACGCATAGTTCTTATTATCTATTGTCTCCCTGTGGAGAGCAAGCTAACCCATCAAAGTAAGATGCTTCTGCTTGACCTTGAACTTAAGGAATAGTTGGCTTTGAATCCCTTTTCATATAAAATGTACTGAACAAGTGATGATATCATTTGCACTGTTTCAAACTCTCATGAATTTTACAAACCCCTGTGGATTAGTTTCCTATTGCTATTGTAGCAATTTACCACAAATTTAATGCTGATTAGAAATATATTATTAGAAATAGCATTATTAGAAATACATTATTTCATAGTTGTAGAGGTCAGGTGTCTGCAATGAGTTCACTAGGATTCAATCAAGGGGTCAGCAGGCCTGTGTTCCTCTCTGGAGGCAGAAGGGAGGAATCCATGTGCCTGACACTTTTCCAGTTTCTGGGCCCAACCACTTTCCTTGGCTCAGAGTCCTCTCCTTCCATCTTCACAGCAGTCAACATCACATCAAGTTCTCACACTGCATCACTCTGACCTGTCTCTCCTCCCTTTTTCATTTATAAGGAGCCTCAATAAACTGTGGAAAATTCTGAAAGAGAGGGGAATACCAGACCACCTGACCTGCCTCTTGAGAAATCTACATGCAGGTCAGGAAGCAACAGTTAGAACAGGACATGGAACAACAGACTGGTTCCAAATAGGAAAAGGAGGACGTCAAGGCTGTCTATTGTCACCCTGCTTATTTAACTTATATGCGGAGTACATCATGAGAAATGCTCGGCTGGAAGAAGCACAAGCTGGAATCAAGATTGCTGGGAGAAATATCAATAACCTCAGATATGCAGGTGACACCACCCTTATGGCAGAGAGTGAAGAGGAGGTAAAGTGAAAGAGGAGAGTGAAAAAGTTGGCGTAAAGCTCAACATTCAGAAAACGAAGATCATGGCATCTGGTCCCATCACTTCATGGGAAGTAGATGGGGAAACAGTGGAAGCAGTGTCAGACTTTATTTTGGGGGGCTCCAAAATCACTGCAGATGGTAATCGCAGCCATGAAATCAAAAGACGCTTACTCCTTGGAAGAAAAGTTAAGACCAACCTAGATAATATATTAAAAAAGAGACATTACTTTGCCAACCAAGGTCCATCTAGTCCAGGCTATGGTTTTTCCATAGCCTTTTTCCATGTATGGATGTAAAAATTGGACTGTGAAGAAAGCTGAGTGTTGAATTGATGCTTTTGAACTGTGGTGTTGGAGAAGACTCTTGAGAGTCCCTTGGACTGCAAGGAGATCCAACCAGTCCATTCTAAAGGAGACCAGTCCTGGGTGTTCACTGGAAGAACTTATGTTGAAGCTGAAACTCCAATACTTTGGCCACCTCATGGGAAGAGTTGACTTATTGGAAAAGGCTGATGCTGGGAGGGATTGGGGGCAGGAGGAGAAGGGGATGACAGGATGAGATGGCTGGATGGCATCACTGACTCAATGGACGTGAGTCTGAGCGAACTCCGGGAGTTAGTGATGGACAGGGAGGCTTGGCATGCTGCGATTCATGGAGTCGCAAAGAGTCAGACATGACTGAGGGACTGAACTGAACTGAACTTGTGATTATATTGGGTCAACATGAATCATCCCCATATCAAGGGCATCTTCTCATCTCAAGGCCAATCCATTAGCAAAGTTAATTTCCATGTAACACAATGTATTCCCAATTTCTGGGGAAAATCATGGGTATCTTTGTGGGGTGAGGGGCCTTATTCTGACAACCACACCCTGTTATCTGGTATCAGGCATCTGTTGGGGAGACAGGATTGAGATGGGGGTGTGAGGTGTGACCTGTATTATTTTCTGTATGTCTTAGAGGATCCCAAAGAGAGTTTGCACATATCCTAGACACGCAGTTCTGTCATAGAGTACTTACAATGGAATGTCTGGACTGAGTGAAGAGGAAAATGTACCCTTATGTCTAGCTAGTACTGAATAGCTTCCAAATCATGTGCCTGAAAAATGTATTATTAAAATATAAACACTTAGGAAGGTTAAAGGTGGGTGCTAAGAACAGCAGATATCAACCTGGTTCATTTGTCTTAAGTAAACCAGGGATTACTTTTCTAAGATTCATAAAGCCCAGTCTGTGTCATCCATCAATAAGGAATAGTCATGGATGGCACAATCTGGCCTGAGTGAAGTTTACTACGGGGAGGATACAACACAGTTTTGGGAGTGGAGGGGTGCAGTTTGGAAAAGAGTCTTGAGTATTTCTCCCAAATATAGGAATGCCCTTATGATGTCTCAGTTACAGTGAAAGGTAGATTACTCAGGGCTAAGATACCCTAGAAACCTAAAATTAAAAGTTTCATTGTATTAGTTGAACAGAACACTTTGGTATCTAATTATACAAACACAGTAAAGCTCTAAGCAGAAACAAGGGGAACTTGCCTATTGAAAGGGAAAAGGTGCCTTGAGACACGTAGTATTGGTTATTTTAAGTGTGAAGGTGTTTAGTCGTTCAGTCATGCCTGACTCTTTGTGACCCCATGGACTGTAGCCCACCAGGCTTCTCTGTCCATGGAATTCTCTGTGCAAGAATACTGGAGTGAGTTGCCATTCTCTTCTCCAGGGGATCTTCCCAACCTAGGGATTGAACTCAGGTCCCCTGCATTGCAGGCTGATTCTTTACTGCCTGAGCCATCAGGGAAGCCCATTGGTTATCCTAAGCCATCTCCTAAAACATTATTGTTCTCGTTTCATCCTGTGTTAGCTCTAAGTTTATACAAAACCTTGAATCCTGCATTATCACTCCACAAGTTGCCCTCTAGGTCAGCATACCACAAACACCATATCCTGTATCACCCACCAGTCCAGAGCATCACTCCCCATCTCACCCATATGCTCAATACTTCCTTCCAAGGTAATGCCTTCTTCGAATGCTCCAGCAAACCTCCTGCTCAGACACCTTCAAAAAGTTTCCATTTACTAGAGGATCAAGTCCAAAATCCTTGGCTTTGGCATTAAATGCACAACACAGCTTGCCCAAACCTACTTTTATAGGTATAGACTTTTAAAACCCCAAGATAATCAGACCTAAACCTCTCATTTCATAGAGGAAGAAAACAAAGCTCAGAAAGATTAAGGACCTTGACCAAGGTCATGTTGCTAGTGACAGGTAAAGAATAGAAACCAAGATCGTCAGAATCCCAGTCTGTTCCATCACAAATTCCCAACAGTATTTTCTATTAACCCCACTATTGTGTTCGTCTTGGTCTCAAATGCTTTTAAATATGACATATGTATGCCTACGGCTGATTCATGTTGCTGTTTGGCAGAAACCAAAGAAATTCTGTAAAGTAATTATCTTTCAATTAAAAAAATAAATTAAAAGAAAAGAAAAATTATGACATGTCCATGCTTTGCTATTGCATTATTGGCAGTAGATTGGGACTTAACACTAATTTTTTTAAGAAAACAATATTGTTTTTCACATTTAAGTTACCAATAAAAGTGCAAATTCCTTTTTATCATTTTTACGATTATCCCCCTTCTAAGTATTTTAGACTTTTTTCAAATTCTTGCTAAAATGTGCAATTTATTTTGACATTCTTTATTGAAATCAATCATTCTAGTGCCCACAACATATTTATACACTGTCTTTTTTATGTCTGCCTTTCCTCTTCCTCTTCTTCCTTTTATTATTTTTTTTAATTTGTCTTTTTTTACATTTAGTCCCAAAGCTACTTTAGAAAAAAATGTCAGATGGCTCATGAAAAATCATATGGTATAAGAAATAGAAAGAGATAAAATTACAGCATAAAAAGAAGTGAAAATATAGATGGAGATGAAGTAATGCCAGGAATAGTCCTAGGAATGCAAACAGTAGTGATCTGCATGGGGAAAGAAGCTGGAGCACCAATTTCCCTTTTACCTTTGCATCAAGTGATGTGTAAAGAGAAGACATGTCAGCGAATCAGTTTCTTATTTATAAAACTATTTGTGTATAAATTAATGAGATATCACTATTGTTAGGGTAAATTACATGTGCTCTGACTAATAAGATTATGGGAGCTCTTCCTCAAGAAAACATGATGTCATGCAGAACTCTACTTTTGAAAACACGTACAGGTGCCTTCTTACTAAATGTTATCATTGATTTTAATGGATGAACTCACAGCAAAAAAAAAAAAAGACATTAGACAAGAATTTCTCGTTCTAGCTTAAATAAGGAGAGGAGAGCTCATTTTCAAACTTTAAATATGGAAAAACATCTAGACAAACTCCAATTCAAGACTTGCCTAGAAACCATCAGAGAAATGCGGTTATGGAGTAAACGTCCAATTCGGTGCCCAAAAGACAGTGAGCAGCGCAGGAAAAAAGAGAACCAGAGACTCTGAGGGATGGACGCCCCCTAAAAAGCCACCTAAAAGTCATACAAGCTGGTAAGAAGCTTCAGCTAGACATTTTTGACAAATTACCAAAAGGAACTATAGATTAGGAAGAGAATTAAAGCACCTGGGGCTATAGCACAGGAGTTTCATGCCTTTCTGCAAGTTTTTCTTCCAAAAACCACAGCAAGTATACATAGTTGAAGACAACCTTGAGAATGCTTCAGCCAAGGCTAAAATTCACACAAAGCCATCCTTCCTATCTTTCCTAGGAGACAAATGCCTTAATCTTCTGGGGGAAGGAGGGAGAGGAGAGGACAGTGAGGGACCAGCAAGAGAAGGAGGAGGGAGGAAACAGGAAAAGAACCCTGTAGCCTGAGGGCGGGAGCCGATTGGAATAAGTGAACAAAGGTGCAAACAGAAAGCGTGAGGGACAGCTGAGCCTAGAGATATTTCAACCACTTCCCCAAGGGAGCAGGAACACCTCTAAGAGCCATACCCCCAGGACACAGACGTGCTATACCACCTAAGACCAATGCTCGAACAGAACACTAGAAAATACATAACCCCGCCTTGCCCTCTACCACCACACCAACAAGCCCTGGGTGCAAGTAAACTGGAAGCGATCTAGGAATGCTGCCAGACACAAATTCCCTGGCACATAAAGCAAAAGGGAGATGAAAAACTGATAAGAAGCATATCCAGCTTTCAACAACATTATCTGGGACATAATAAACAAGGTATGAAAAAGCACAGTCTGAAGGTACAAAGCAATCACACAAGCTCAAGATACAACACAAATATTGAAGCCATCAAACACGTAATGAAAAGGAAATATAATAATAGGATAAGAGCTCTAATTTGCAAAGGTAGACGAAACACAAGGCCAGTGAGGCAATTCCATAAAGAAATTGAAATTATAAGACAGAATCAAATGGATATATCATAATAGGAAGCAGACATACTTCATAAGTGGAGGAGAAATACAGACTCTCACAAACAAAACTGAGATGATTCATTGTCGGAATCGACTCTATAATAAATATTAATAAATGACATTCTTCAAGCAGCTGAAATGACATCAGAAAACCTGACCTATTCAAAGAAATACAGCATCACATGAGAATAAAGGTGAAATGTGTTTTCTTATTTTTTATTTCTCTAAAAAATAACTTCTCTTCAAGGCAAATTTACATCAATGTATTGTTTTCATAGTATATGTGAAACTGAAATAAATGGCACACGAGGCCCAGAGTGAGAGAGAGGAGCTGGGAATACACCACTGTGAGACTTTTCCTACTGCATGTGAAGGTATATAACACCATTTCAATTTAGAATCAGATTTTTAAAAAATGTATACTGTATACCATGGGTAACCACTAAAGTAGATTTGTAAAAATAAATATTAAAATAAGTCAACAGAGAAGATTAAATCAGAAATATCGAAAAACAAACAAACAAAAAAAACCCCTCAAGATCAGGGAAGGAAAAATGAAGAAGGAAAAAAATAAAGAACAAATTAAAACACATAGAAAACAGTTATCGAAAAGGTGTCATTTACGACAGAGGATGAGATGGTTGGATGGTATCACTGACTCAATGAGCATGAGACTGAGCAAACCCCAGGAGATAGTGAAGGACAGGGGAGCCTGGGGTGCTGCAGTCCATGGGGTCACAAGGAATCGCATAAGACTTAGTGACTGAAGAACAGCAAACAACCTTGATAATCACATTAAACACTGTCTGTTTAAGCACATCAATTAAAGTCCAGAGATGGTGAGGTTAAAATAGCTGCAACCCACTCCAGTTTTCTTGCCTGGATAACCCCACAGACAGAGGAGGTTGGCAGGGTATAGTCCCATGGGGTTGCAAAGAGTCAGACACGACTGAGTGACTAGCAACAAGAAGAAGACAAATAATCAAATCTGACACAATATTCGCATGCAATTGGATAAAACTTTGACGCCGTTCAGTGGCTGTTTTTGGCTCTTCTTTACGTGAGATTTAGACTCTGTGCGTGGACGAACTTTCAAAACATAGTTTTGGTCACAACATATTGTTTATCTTGTTGCTGATAAACTATAAAAATTTTTTTAACTGAAACAAAAATTTCAGTTATATTTCCTCTTTTTAATTGACTTTTCATATCTGCTATTATATGATATAGACAAAGATGATATGCGTAAAAACTTTAAAGTTATTCTTCAAAAAAGCATATCCATTGTGTCTACTTTCTCACATTTATGAAAGAGTATCGGTATGCTTGCAGGTACCCTACCATGCTGACTCTTAAATGCGAGTGATTTTTACTGACAGTTACAGCTGAAAAGGGGTGGTGGCTCAGATGGTAAAGAATCTGCCTGCAGTGCGGGAGACCTGGGTTTGGTTCCTGGGTGGGGAAGATCCCGTGGAGGAATGCATGGCAACCCACTCCACTACTCTTGCTGGGAGAATTCCATGGACAGAGGAGCCTGGCGGGCTACAATCCATAGGGTCACAAAGAGTTGGACATGCCTGAGTGACTAAGCACACATAGCTAAAATTATTATGACACTGTTCTGTTGGGCACAGAACCATTAAAAATTAAAGTTCAAGTTACATGAAATAGTTGAATATATACCACAATTCAAGCACATGCTTCTATAATAAATTAACTACATTCTAGAAAGTTTATATTCAGCTTCATAGAGAGAGAAGTGTTTGTTAAAAATCTCCTTAAATGGGTTGCTCTGTCTTTTTCTTTGACGTTATTAGGTAAATTTGCCTTCAACACACACATTCTCCAAAGTACCAAGCAGGTTGGTGGCACTTTCCAAATGGAAGAAATTCTGTTAATATTAGCATGATATAATGAGAAGCAGAATTTTCAAACCTCAGTCTACAGAGGCAAAAATGTGCAGAACTAAAGTTGAACTCAATAATTTTGATGACTATTCTCCTACGTTTAAAACACTATTTGGTCATTATCAATATTGTCCTTTGTAAAGTTCTGCAAATTGATTACTGTATTTTCATGGATATGTGGAATTCAGGTAATGACTAATTCATTGGTCTTTTGTTATTTCTCGAGTAGATTTCTTTGAGAAGCAAACACAATTTTAGGTGCAAATAATAAATGAAAATGAACCATATATCAGTCCTTTTTTTCCCCCTACACAAGAGTGTGTAGTAGAAGAAAAATCTCTGAATAAAACTAGGATATAACTACTCTACAAAGAAGCATACAATAAGTGCCAAATGTTCTTTCTGTATTGGACAAAAGGGGGAAATATTACGTTTGCCTCAGATAATCTTTCTCTGGAGGATTTTTATTCATCCTGCTCTATGAAGAAATGTAGAGTATGTTCAAAGAACCCTCGATCTTTGAGCAGGTTATTACGTGCCATTGTCATGATGTATTTCTCCATGTCCCCTATTACCTCTCTTTCTGTACCCTGGGCAGTCAAATCAAGTCAGAACTGAAAGCTCCAATTCAG
Source organism: Neotragus moschatus (assembly GCA_006410615.1). Lineage (NCBI taxonomy): Eukaryota > Metazoa > Chordata > Mammalia > Artiodactyla > Bovidae > Neotragus > Neotragus moschatus. The sequence goes on along the minus strand of SJYA01001698.1, from coordinate 32,727 downwards.
TTGTCAGTCTGCTCCATTGTACGGAGCCATTGGTATTGTGAATCAAAATTATAAGCATCTTGTAAATGACAGAAGGTTAAATGAATACACTGTCGATTACTAAGAAAATAACCCTCAGATAAGTAGAGAAAAGTAGGATGACTAGAAAAAAAAATGCAATATTCCCATCAAAGACATATAGAACTAAGTATAAGTCACCATACTGAATAAAGCAGAGAAGATAAAACCTAACAATACTTACCTTCTTACTTTTATTTATCATTTGCTTTCTCCGTCATTAATTTTAAGGAAGAAGGATGAACTTTGTGTAGTTACCTATACGGTTCTGTTTAAATCACACCAAACAAACATTTACTAAGCATCTACCAAGTGTGGACTTCCCTGTGGTTCAGAAGGTAAAGAACCTGCCTGTCAATGCAGGAGATGTGGGTTTGACCCCTGGGTTGGGAAGATCCCCTGGAGAAGGGAATGGTGATCCACTCCAATCTTGCCTGAAGAATCCCATGGACAGAGGAGCCTGGTGAGCTACAGTCCATGGGGTCGCAAAGAGTCGGACACGACTGAGACTAAGACTTTCACTTTCACTTAGTAAATGTAGCAGACTATGATGAGGATACGAGGATGAACTGAAAGTTCTCCTGCTAAGTATTTCAGAGACCGAAAAGGAAAACAGATATAAATATAGGACTCCTTGAGATCCCATGGACTGTAGCTCAGCAGGCTCTTCTAACCATGGATTTCCTAGGCAAGAATACTGGAGTGGGTTGCCATTTCCTACCCCAGGGGATCTTCCTGACCCAGGGATTGAACCTAGGTCTCCTATATTGCAGGGAGATTCTTAACGATCTGAGCCACCAGAAAAAAAAAAAAAAAAAAAAAAATATATATATATATATATATA
>SJYA01001698.1:0-31703 GCA_006410615.1 Neotragus moschatus | reverse complement strand
AAAAAAAAAAAAAAAAAAATATATATATATATATATATATATATATACACACACACACACACACACAAAGTGGCATGAGCTGTGTTCTAACAAAGACAGGACTAACTAAGGTGCTAGGGAAATATGAAAGAGGACAACTTTGGGTCCCAGCAGGATGTTAAACAAGGCTCTGGAGATGGTGATCTGCTATTTGGTGGAGCAGTTTAAGTTGCTTAGACAACAGAGTTGGGGTGGTTTTCCTGGACAGGAGAGGCAGACCTCCCAAACATCACAGAAACGAAGGTAGGACAAACCCAACGACCTCAGGTGATTTGGTATGAACTCAGAGAAGAACAGGAACAAAATCGGCTGTGGAAAGAAGTAGCCGGGGCTGTATCACGAACATGATTCTATTCCGTGGAAATAAGTCTTGTTTTAGCTTCTGAGGAACTGAGGAGTTGCTCCTAAGGGTTACAACAGGAATGACGTGTCCACAGCCACTGTGAGACCTGGCCCTGGGCCCAGAAGATGAGTTTGCCAGGTGATGGGTGAGCAGCTACCGAAAGCCAGTCCTCATTCGGCTTGCTATTTGTGTCCTCTGTCTGGGGGCCCTTCAGCCTGGGGGATCGCACACGTTTTTGCAATTCTTTTGGGCAGAGGGATGGTCTCTTTTGAAATGGGATTAGAGATTAGGAGATTTGATCTTTGTAACAGCTCTGTGGAGAAAGAACTTTCTCTATTTTATTATTGAAACTACTGGAGCTCGAAGGACTCAGCACAGGAATGGTTAAGAACCAGAGCTTCAGGCTTGAAACAAGTAACCCTGGCTTGCTGGGAATCAGACCTCTGGGAGGTTACCTCACAGCTCTGAATCTCAATTCTATGATGTTTAAAATCGGCACCATAATATGACCTATCACAAAGGGTTGCCATCATAATTAATTGATTATTAATGACAGATATTCTATTGGAGTATAATCGCTTTACAGTGCTGTGCTAGTTAACGCTTTACGACAAAGTAAATCAGCTATATGTACACACATAGCCCCTTGCTCCTGTACCTCCCTCCCCCTACCACCCCACCCCTCTAGGTCATCACAGAGCTCTCAGCTGAGCTCCCTGTGTTATACAGCAGCTTAATGTAATATGATTAACACAGAGTCTACAGCATCTCAGAAGTCAAAGTGTTAGTCGCTCAGTTGTGTCTGACTGTTTGTGACCTCATGGACTGTAGCCTGCCAGGCTCCTCTGTCCATGGAACTCTCTGAATACTGGAGTGGGTTGCCATTCCTTCCTCCAGAGGATCTTCCCAACCCAGAGATTGAACCCAGGTCTCCTACACTGCAGGTAGATTCTTTACTGTCTGAGCCACCAGGGAACCCAGAGCATCTTAGCTACTCAATAAATATTAGGTACTCTGTTGACCCGAAGCAGTTAAGTAATAAGAGATGGACTGAGAAACCCAGTTACCTAAGCTTGTCTATCTAGGCACAAGTTTTGGGTGTTTAAATTTTACAAACATGAGGTTTCGTGTTTCTAGTCTTTCAACACGTCATCCCTTCTGCTTGGCATGATGTCATCCGTGCCCACCTGGAGACTACTGCTGACATGAGAAGAACCTAAGGCCCTTATCTCTAGGCTCCTCTTCTTTGGATAGACGATAACCTGTGGTGTATCAACAACTGCAAATGTTTACTGGATGAATGAATATAACACACAAAGTAAAAATGAATCAAGTCCCAGAGTGAAAGGGTCCATTTTAANGACTACTGCTGACATGAGAAGAACCTAAGGCCCTTATCTCTAGGCTCCTCTTCTTTGGATAGACGATAACCTGTGGTGTATCAACAACTGCAAATGTTTACTGGATGAATGAATATAACACACAAAGTAAAAATGAATCAAGTCCCAGAGTGAAAGGGTCCATTTTAAAATGGGATCCATGCTATCTTAGGAAGGGATAAAGGCAAAGGATATTTTACAAGGAAAGTTGTCAACACAAATGGGGCCTGTGACATAAAGTAACTGAAGATCAGTGCACAGATGTGTAACAGCTAAAATGGTCATTTAGAAGATGATGAAGATCTTCATGCTATTTACATAGCTTTTGTGATTCAGTCAATATATGAGAATACGACAAGGTTTTTCTAAAGTTTTGCATTGCCATCAACATCAGAAGCTAAACTATCTGACCGGCTTTATCCATCTTCCTTTGTCTCAAACGTGATATAATATGTCAGATGTTCTTGTATTAGAATTTCTACAATTTCTTAAATATCCCAGAGTATTAAATAATGTACCCCACTAACAATGTTTCTTTGTGTTGTTTTGCCTCATTAGCAATGAAACAATTTTAAATATATTAAACACCAGTTTATTCTGCTCACTCAACACATTTGTTATTTATTTGTTATATTATTTCAGGCACCTAAAATATTAACAGATACAGTAGCAATTTAAACAGTTTTAAGGTAAAGAAAACTGTCAAACTGTAACTTGAGTTTCCTGAGATAAATGACATGAAAGTTACATCAGATGAATTTCTGAACCATAATACTTATGGTTATACTCATATGACAGATGTAATGTGAACTATTAATCTGACTGCATGGAATTTCTCTCCAATTACCAATCAGAAGTAATCTCAGCAAGTTCCAAGGGCATTCTAACCTTCCAAGACCACTGATGTGTTATATAATTGGTAATTCCATCTTTAATGCATTTCCAGCAGCACCTAGAATATTAGTGAACATCAATATTTTTTAAATGTTTTATTACATTGTTGACCTTGTTCCTTCAATGAAAGTTTAGGCCTTGATAGTACAATTTTTTAAAATAAACACATATTAATTTTGATGTTTATCTTTCCTTTCCATAATTTATTTCATATTTTCTGAAAAATAAAATTTCCTTATCACAATTTCAACAAATTTAGAAGCTCTTCAGCCTGATTCTCCCATTTTCTCTCTCTCACTCTGTACTGGATAATGACCTTCAGAGCCTCTTAAAGCAGCCATCCTAAGGGAGGCTTGCTTGAGGGAAATGGTATTGTTTTGTTTTCCATTCTTGCTAAATCACAGCTTTTGAGCTCAGAACTGCAGGACATACCAATAAAAGAAAAGAGATTAGAGACGCTAAGGAGATAGACTGGCAAAGAAGAGACAGATTCACAATGCTCTGGACAGGCATTAACCCAGTCCTCTCAGCAGATCCAGCTGATGTACCAATGGTCTCGTCACTTCTGTACTTTACAAGTGTCAAATGACATGCCAGAAGTTGCACACATATATACACAAATTCTCTTTAATCCTTACAATAGCCTGACCTGCATTTATGAAATGAAGAGGGTATTACAGCGCACAAGACTGGCATTTGAAGAGCTCTGAATCAAATCCCAGACTATCTGATTCCAATCCCTCGCTGCTCGTACCAGGCACCCATTGATTCATAGCAGAGTGTTTTAAGTTGAGATTAAGCTCAAAAGTCAGAGGTTAAACGAAAATTATTAGAATTGAAAATCATCATTTAAATCTCCTCAGATCATCTTGTAATCTCCAGGACCTGGGAACTTGGCATCTCAGTTTGCAAAAATAACCATATTTAGTTCCCTTAGCCTTGTCTCTGCTGCACAAGCAAAGGCGATAACAAGCGGGTAGATTGGAAAGGGGCAGAGACACGTGCACCCTTGGTCTCCCGGCCTCTGGTACACTTCTGGGCACTAGCCGATTCTTTCCCCTTGGTCACAGGGATAGCTTTATCCTAACTCTTGGGACTTTCCTGGCTGTCCAGTGGTTAAGACTTTGCCTCCCAATATCATGGGTGCAGGTTCAATCCCTGGTCGGGGAGCTAAAATCCCACACGCCTTGTGGCCAAAACAGTAAAGCATAAAACAGAAATGACGCTGTAAGAAATTCAATAAAGACTTTCAAAAATGTCCACATAAATATACGTATACATTTAAAAAATAATCTTGCTGATCTATTGACTGAGACACAATTAAGAGGTCGAAAAGTCTGTCACACTGTCGTTATAGCGTTATAGTTATTTTGTGAGCATACAAGTGAAGAGTCTGTACAAGTCGTTTCAGGCTCTTAATCCCCAAATTGGGCCTCCCAGGTGGAGTACTGGTCACAAAGACTGTGCCTGCCAATGCAGGAGACACAGGTTCAATGTCTGAGTCGGGAAGATCCCCTGGAGTAGGAAATGGCAACCTGCTCCAGTATTCTTTCCTGTCTGAAGAATCCCATGGACAGAAGAGCCTGGCAGGTGAGAGTCCATGGGGTCACAAAGACTCAAAGACAACTGAGCAAACACACACACACACATACATACACACATAAACACACACAATCCCCAAATTACTCTTGATATTTCTGTGTTTGTTATTTCGCCAATGACAACCACAGGACACTTTCCTTTGCTGGTTCTCCATTCTATAACTATTTCTTTAGTCAAAACCTTATTCTTTAAGCGCAAAAGAAACCAAAACAGCAGATTCATAATTTAATCTACTGTCAGTCTAGCTTGCTGCCAAATTAAATAAAAATAAAAACTATCAAATAAAACTTCTCTTCCCCACATGTGCACGTGTCTAAGATGCCACAATGCTTGGTTAGTTTCTAAAAATAAGTACCATTTTTTCCCTCTAGTAGTTCTACATTTCACCATATTGTTTAAATGATTCTTTCTCCAGAAACTGTAGTGATGAATCCAGTCTTCATCTTTTCACTCTTTTTTGCAAGGTATGTTGCTGTTTTTCAGTCTCCAGGTCATGTCTGACTCTTCCCAACCCCACGTACTTCTGCACTCCGGGCTCCTCTGCCCTTCACTATTTCCTGGAGTTGTTCAAATTCATGTCCTTTGAGTTGGTGATGTCGTCTAACATCTCATCCTCTGTTGTTCCCTTCTCCTTTTGCCTTCAATCTTTCTCAGCATCAAGGACTTTTCCCATGAAAAATTCCCCTATAGAAATGAGCTTTCATTTCTCTGTTGCGACATAAGAAATTATCCCCAAATCTATTTTAAAAGTGGTCATCAAGTTGAAATAGGTATATATCACATGAACACACTGTACATCTTAAAACTATGCAATGGTGTATATCGATCACATCTCAGTAAAGCTGGAATTGGAGACGGAAATGGCAACCCACTACAGTATTCTTGCCTAGAGTGTGGACGGANTGAGCTTTCATTTCTCTGTTGCGACATAAGAAATTATCCCCAAATCTATTTTAAAAGTGGTCATCAAGTTGAAATATGTATATATCACATGAACACAATGTACATCTTAAAACTATGCAATGGTGTATATCGATCACATCTCAGTAAAGCTGGAATTGGAGATGGAAATGGCAACCCACTACAGTATTCTTGCCTAGAGTCCTGTGGACGGAGGAGCCTAGTGGGCTGCTGTCAATGGAGTCGCACAGAGTCGAACACGACTGAAGCGACTTAGCAGCAGCAGCAGCAGCAGCAAAGCTGGAAAAATATCATTTTATTTGCTTTCGACTCTGAGACCAAGTGCTCCTCAAGACTCAGCTTGGGAGTTCTGCTGCTCCGTGTGGTCGCCACGGGGTTCTCCACCGGGCAGCACTGCGCTGTGGCTGGCCATGCTGCAGGCTCTAAATTGGCCCAGCCCCCATGCTGCAGCAGCTGCTGGCCATCTGCTGGGAGCTCAAGGGAGGCCGCCAACAGGTGAGGGGGCCTGACCCACCCTCCACGGGCTGCCTGGGCTTCCGCGCAGCATGGCAGCCGCCTTCCAAAGGGGAAGCACCTCTAGTGCCTGAAAGCAGACACTGGGCATCTTCTAAAGCCAGCCTTGGCAGTAGCATCACCTCACTGCTGGGTTCTGTATGTTCATTTGTTTTACTTTTATTCCACATTTAAGTGAGCACATATACTATTTGCCATTCTCTGATGTATTTCACTGAACATAATACCCTCTAGGCTTCCCTAGTGGCTCAGATGGTAGAGAATTGCCTGCAATGCAAGAGACACGGTGTCTATCCCTGGGTCTGGAAGATGCCCTGGAGAAGGAAATGCTATCCACTCCAGTGTTCTAGCCTAGAAAATTCCATAGGCAGAGGAGCCTGGAAAGCTATAGTCCATGGGGTTGCAAAGAGTTGGACATGACTGAGTGACTAACACATACTAATATCCTTGNCATATTGAGTGCAGCACTTTCACAGCATCATCTTTCAGGATTTGAAACAGCTCAACTGGAATTCCATCACCTCCACTAGCTTTGTTCCTAGTGATGCTTCCTAAGGCCCACTTGACTTCACATTCCAGGATGTCTGCTCTAGCAGGGTAGCTCCTCTCAGCCGCTGCCCCTGACCTCGGATGCGGGGCAACTCCTCTTGGCAGCCGCCCTTCGGGCACGGGGTCCTCCCGGTTCTGCCCCTGACCTCCGACATGGGGTAGCTTCTCTCGGCTGCACTTAGTGCGCCGGTCGCAGCCGCCTACGCTTAGTCCTTGAGCTCATAGAACCATGATATTTACACACCAGCCAAACTCATCCTCCACGCTGGATCATCATTTTCCATTTGGAATCTTCCCTGGAATTTCTGACTCTTTTTCCTTCCATCACTGACTTCTCAAGATGCTTCCCAATAAACAGAAAATGACATCCTATCACATACATGGGGCAGTTCAGTGCCCTGAGAATCCAGGGAGGAGCAGATTTCTGTTCTACAAGTCCAGGGAAAACCCACCAGTCATTTTTCCAACATGAAGCTTTGACACACTGAAGCAAGTTACACCACTCACACTGGAAAGAGAAAGATTATTTACAGCATTACAAGTAAAACTCCATAAGCCTCAGCTTAAGTGCTGAGAAAACTATCTCAAACCTTCAAAAATCATTGGGCAAAAACAGTTAAAAAACCCCAAGCTTTACTTTAATTTTTCCCTTCCTCCGGTCGGATATGAGTGACTGTCTCATACCTGTGCAATGCAGATGTGTTGCCAATCTCTCTCTTTACTTGGTATTCTAGGCGTGGCTTTTCTTTAATTTTTAAAGAGTTTTCATTTATTTATTTATTGGCAGGAAAACTCATGGTGCCAATTGTTGCAGCTACACAGAATCCAACACTCAGCTAGGGCACGATCACCATATCCCCTTCAGTCTTAAGCAGAGTGAATCTGTGTGGTCTTAGAGCAACATTATCCATGCTAAGAGGGGGGCTTCATTAGCTTGAGGCAAAGCTGATGCTCAGGCTTTCCCACGTGGCACTGGTAGTAAAAATCCTGCCTGCCCATGCAGGAGACTTTACAGATGCAGGTTCGATCCCTGGATCAGGAAGATTTCTTGGAGAAGGAAATGGCAACCAGCTCCAGGCTTCCTAAGGGCAGCTACTGGTAAAGAACCTGTCTACCAAATGCAGGAGACATAAGAGATGTGGGTTCAATCCCTGGGTCGGAAAGATCCCTGGAGGAGGGCATGGCAACCGACTCCAGTATTCTTGCCGGGAGAATCCCATGGACAGAGGAGCCTGGTGGGCTACAGTCCAAACGTCCACAAAGAGCCGGACACGACTGAAGTGACTTAGCATACACACACACAAAGATGATGCTGACTACATACCTGCCCTCAAATGACGACAATCTGAATCATCATTTGACTAAATGTAATAGGACTGTCTTATCTGAATGGAGGAGAGGTTGATCTATAATCAGCTGAGCTAAATGAAACCTTCTTGACATCAAAGCCACGTACAAAGAAATGATAAACACATCCCCCCTAACCTTGCACTAACTCTCCACTAACTCTCCCCTGTATCTCTTCCCACACCCACAAGCAACAAAAACCCCCTGCAATACCATGACCAATTCTTCTGGGAAAGCCAAACCAAGTGTGGGAAAGTGCTTTTTTGTTGTTGTGCTTGAATTTCTTAAGAAGACTTCAGAGGGGAAACTGAATGCAGAAGAGAACGCATTGGAAAGGTCGTGTTTTTAATTTTCATAAAGCATCTTCCGTCTGGCTCCACACAGCTCATTGCCAAGGCCAAGAAGCTCACAGCCTGCGTGAGTCTGTTGTGGGAGGTCGGTCCCCTTTTCCCTGTCGGGTGGACAATGATACAGGCAGAAAATCCCTCTCCTGACAAAACGCACCCCACAGGAAAATCAAGGCTTTTTTTTTTTTCGGTCCTGCCAACCTAGTTATTTTTCTTTAATGATTGTGGAGCTGACTACACACAGCCGAACAATGTTCACTAGAAACAGATTAACTCGGCCTTTCACGGGGGATGTGAGCTGGCTCCTGGGGCTGGTTAAGAAGACAAAAGGCAGGCGGACAAAAAGCCGCTCCCCTCTCCCTCCCGGCTTTGATGCTGCCTCTCGGCCCTTCTGTGCGGTGACAGCCTCCTCGCTCCTGATTGATCTGAGAACCTGGGCCCTGCGATCCGTCGCCACGTTTTGTCTCCGCGTCGCCGGCAGCCACTTTGCATGCGGGCCCCGCATCCGAGACATCCCCCGCCCCGCGCCGGCCACCAGATACAGAAGCGCTTTGTTCGCCCGACCCCCCCTGCTCCTTGCTGGAGGAGTTATTCCTGGGGGCCGCTTCTTGTTCTCCAACATGAAAATGTGTGAAGCATAAACCTCCAGCTGTGCGTACTTACCTCCCCGCGGTGTTAAAAAGTTCAATATACAAAACACCTGGTTTCAAGTAAAATGGACAGCGAGATATACGGCAAAGAGACAGATTTAATATACCCCGTAGGGCCCTGGGGCGGTTTTGAAATGAAAGACACAACACGCTTTTTTTTTTTTTTTTCAGATGAAGTTTTACTATTTTACAAATAATGAACCAATAAACATCCCACAGTGGACAGGAAAGTTGTCAGAACACCGTGGAAAGGGTGATTATCATGTAAATGAAGTCACAGGGAGATCTGCATACTCTGTAAACCTATTTCTGGTCAGTAAAATTCTCTTTAGGAGAGATGTGCTNACATCAAAGCCACGTACAAAGAAGTGATAAACACATCCCCCCTAACCTTGCACTAACTCTCCACTAACTCTCCCCTGTATCTCTTCCCACACCCACAAGCAACAAAAACCCCCTGCAATACCATGACCAATTCTTCTGGGAAAGCCAAACCAAGTGTGGGAAAGTGCTTTTTTGTTGTTGTGCTTGAATTTCTTAAGAAGACTTCAGAGGGGAAACTGAATGCAGAAGAGAACGCATTGGAAAGGTCGTGTTTTTAATTTTCATAAAGCATCTTCCGTCTGGCTCCACACAGCTCATTGCCAAGGCCAAGAAGCTCACAGCCTGCGTGAGTCTGTTGTGGGAGGTCGGTCCCCTTTTCCCTGTCGGGTGGACAATGATACCGGCAGAAAATCCCTCTCTTGACAAAACGCACCCCACAGGAAAATCAAGGCTTTTTTTTTTTTCGGTCCTGCCAACCTAGTTATTTTTCTTTAATGATTGTGGAGCTGACTACACACAGCCGAACAATGTTCACTAGAAACAGATTAACTCGGCCTTTCACGGGGGATGTGAGCTGGCTCCTGGGGCTGGTTAAGAAGACAAAAGGCAGGCGGACAAAAAGCCGCTCCCCTCTCCCTCCCGGCTTTGATGCTGCCTCTCGGCCCTTCTGTGCGGTGACAGCCTCCTCGCTCCTGATTGATCTGAGAACCTGGGCCCTGCGATCCGTCGCCACGTTTTGTCTCCGCGTCGCCGGCAGCCACTTTGCATGCGGGCCCCGCATCCGAGACATCCCCCGCCCCGCGCCGGCCACCAGATACAGAAGCGCTTTGTTCGCCCGACCCCCCCTGCTCCTTGCTGGAGGAGTTATTCCTGGGGGCCGCTTCTTGTTCTCCAACATGAAAATGTGTGAAGCATAAACCTCCAGCTGTGCGTACTTACCTCCCCGCGGTGTTAAAAAGTTCAATATACAAAACACCTGGTTTCAAGTAAAATGGACAGCGAGATATACGGCAAAGAGACAGATTTAATATACCCCGTAGGGCCCTGGGGCGGTTTTGAAATGAAAGACACAACACGCTTTTTTTTTTTTTTTTTCAGATGAAGTTTTACTATTTTACAAATAATGAACCAATAAACATCCCACAGTGGACAGGAAAGTTGTCAGAACACCGTGGAAAGGGTGATTATCATGTAAATGAAGTCACAGGGAGATCTGCATACTCTGTAAACCTATTTCTGGTCAGTAAAATTCTCTTTAGGAGAGATGTGCTTGCTTGCAGTCATGTCCTGCCCTTTGTGACCCTATGGACTGTACCCTACCAAGCTCCTCCGTCTATGAGATTCTCCTGGCAAGAACACTAGAGTGGGTTGCCATGCCCTCCTCCAGGGGATCTTCCCAGGAATTGAACCCGCGTTTCCTAAGTTGCAGGCAGATTCTTTACCCCCTGAGCATGTCCGACTCTGTGCGACCGCATAGACGGCAGCCCACCAGGCTCCCCTGTCCCTGGGATTCTCCAGGCAAGAACACTGGAGTGGGTTGCCATTTCTTTCTCCAATGCATCAAAGTGAAAAGTGAAAGTGAAGTTGCTCAGTCGTGTCTGACTCTTCACGACCCCATGGACTGCAGCCCACCAGGCTCCTCCATCCATGGGATTTTCCCGGCAAGAGTACTGGAGTGGGGTGCCATTCCTCAGCCATAAAAAGGAGCAAATTTGAGCCAGTTGAACTGAGATGGAAGAACCTAGAGTCTCTTATACAGAGTAAAGTAAGTCAGAAAGAGAAAAATATCCTATATGAACACACACATATGGAATCTAGAAAGGTGGTACCGATCAACCTCTTTGCAGGGCAGGAATGGAGACACAGGCATAGAGGTCGGACTTGTGGACACAGCGGGTAAGGAGAGGGTGGGAGGAACTGAGAGAGGAACATTGAAATCTATTAGCAAATGTAAAATAGACAGTGGGAAGCCACTGGGTAAACACAGGGAGTTCAGCCTGGAGCTCTGGAGTGACCTAGCTGGGTGGGACCTGGACTGGCTGAGAAGAAGGCTCAAGAGGGAAGGGATAGTAAACACGGCTGACTCACCTCATTGAAGGGCAGAGAACAGCACACCATTGTTAAGCAATGATCCTCCAATTAAAAATGATTTTTAAAAAAGGGCCTGAACTTGGCGTTCCACAATATTCCCACGCATCCGAAATGCAGTTGCTCAGAATCTCGGATCTTCTGGCCAGAATGTCTGAGTTCACCTCTCACTGTTTCTTATGCTGTCCGTGTGACATCGAACCAGTGACTGGCGGCAGTGTCCATTTCTGTAAAATGGGAGTGGTCTCAGCACCAGTCTCATCACAGTTGAAAGACGATGAGATGAGTTAAAAGAGCAAGAAAGTCTCGACTAGAGCCTGTCACATAATAAGCCTCAGCACTCAGTCATCATCCTCATGCTCATTATCAATTGTATATACTCTTTGGTCCTACATTATCTATGTATCCTAATAGTAAATAGTGGCTCAGATGGTAAAGAATCTGTCTGCAGTGTGGGAGACCTGGGTTCACTCCCTGAGTTGGGAAGATTCCCCTGGAGGAGGGCACAGCAACCCACTCCAGCATTCTTGCCTGGAGAATCCCTGTGGACGGAGCAGCCTACAGTGCATGAGGCTGCAAAGAGTCGGACATGACTGAGTGACTAAGCACGATAGTAAATTATTTTACTTAATATTTTGCAGTATTTTTATTTCAGATATTTGGAAGAAAAAAATTGGAAACAGGAAAACAGCAGCTTCAGTAAAGTAAGATTATGGGAAAAGAAGTAGTGTCCTCCTGTTTCATAAAACATATTTAAGACTTGCTTTGCATTGTCTACTAAAAATTACATTTTACTTCTGCAATTATCTTTTATTGTGGTAAAATACAGATAACATCAAATTTCCCATTTTAATCATTTTAGACCATACAGTTTATTCGGATGGCCTTAAATGTCTTCACAATATTTTCTAGCCATTATCTCTTCTATTTCTAGTATTATTTTCATCACTCCAAATGGAAATCTTGTATCTATTAAACAGTCACTTTTCCTCCTCCTGCCCAGCCTCTGACAACCCCCAGTCTGCTTTCTGTCTGTATGGGTTTGCTTGTTTCGGGTATTTCATCTAAATAGAGTTATAAAATGTCTGTCCTTCTATAACTGTCTCTCACAGTTAACAACGTGATCAAATTTCAGCCAGGTTGTAGCAAGTGTCAGTACTCCATTCCTTTTTAAGGGCTGAATTATATTCCATCATGTGACTGTACGGCCTTTGGTTTATCCATTCATCTCTTGATGACACCTGGGTTGTTTCCATGTGTTGGCTGCTCTGAGTAGTACCACTATGAACATTTGTGTGCATGTATTTGTTTGAATACCTGATTGAAATTCCTTTGAGTCTCCACTTAGGAGTGGACACAAAATGTTTCTCGTTGTGACTGAGGTATGTTAAATGGATATGGTAGGCCGATATTTTAGATAACAGCAAATCACAGTTCTTTTATTATCCATAACTCTTCACACCAGTCTGTTCTTTGCTTTTAGAAAGACTGCACATACAACTTTAGCAAAGAGTCGGACACGACTGAGTGACTGAACTGAACTGAACTGAAGCACATACAACCTAGAATAAGGAAGGCAAATGAGTTATAGAATAAACATATTTTTAAAATTTTGAGCTGAGCCTTTCAAATCTTAGAGACATGCACTTGATAGAAATTATCTTTGACATTCCGAAGATAAATGTTTTGAATATCAACAATGAAAACATGCTGAAATGGGGCATAGAATGAAGCTATAAACAAGCGACTGGAAAGAACGTATTTAGAAGCCAGATCTACCTTCACCACCACCTAACAGTCTCTACCCACCACCAACCGTCACAATTCCACTAAAAAGGAGATGATCATTGTTGTTTGGTGAGAAAAAGAGTCACAATTACCAGAAATACTCAAGAGAGTCAGTGGTTGATAGAAAACACAAAAAAGGGGGGCATTTTCCCTTGGCCTCCAGCAGGGCTGAAAACCTTAGGGAAGGGATAATAAAGAGATGGAAACTTCTGATAACTTTCGGGGAAATCCCAGAAGACAAAGGACCCAAGTCCTGATTCCCTGGGAACTGCAGGGATGAAGACAGCCCAATTTCACACGGGGCTAGAATGATGAAGACCCAGGTCTGAACCCTGTTCAGGGGCTGGCCTGAGTCTTTTCTCTTCACCCTACCCCAACTCCTGCAAGGTAAGAATTTTATCAAACCTGGATTGTTTACTTCTATTACACGAAATACAACTGTTTACTTAGAAGGAAAAAATGTGATATTAACACGTAAAGCTCATGTTATTTTGTAACAGCAGCTTCATTCTAACTGATCCTTTTAAATTTAGCTTTGCACTTACTAGAGCTTTTGTTTTTATAAGATCACTAGGTAAAGGAGATATGATATTTATTTTCTTTTACATGAATATCACAGTCTAAAAACTGGGATAAATTCTTCCTAGGAGGAAGTAGAATGACTTGTTTATTCTCTGAAACAGTCTAGAAACTAGCCTGAAAAACCTCGATTACTGGGTTAATATAACATTTTTAAACAGAAATGATACCAGACATTCTGATTCAATTTTTTCTGTAACTTAAGGGGAGTGGGGAAGGGTCAGATACGTGCAGCATGCTTTCTCTATAGAGTGTCAGTATCAATTTTCTTTTTTAATATCCATGATTTTTTATTGAAGTATAGTTGATTTCACTGTTGAGTTAGTTTCAGGTTTGCAGCATAGTAATATATTGAATATATTAATATAATATATATTGAATACATCTATCTAGATATGTAGATATAGATTGCTCAGTCTTGTCTGACTCTGCGATCCCATGGACTGTAGCTCACCAGGCTCTTCTGTCCATGGGGATTCTCCAGGCAGGAATACATTTCCTTCTCCAGGGCATCTTCCTGGGGTCTCCTGCATTGCAGGTGGATTCTTTACCAGCTGAGCTACCAGGGAAGACCCCTTCCCCTATAAGTTAGGACAAAATATTGAGTATATTTTCCAGTGCTATACAGTGGGTCCTTCGTGGTTATCTATTTTATATATAATAGTATATATCTGTTAATCCCAAACTCCTAACTTGAATACAGTGTTTAAAGGCATATTCAGGGGGTTCTGCTAACTTGAGCTTGCAGAGGGGTCAAGGTGAAGCACAGAGAAGTCCTTTTAATATTTCCAATCTGCTTGACGGGTATCTCGGGACAGGTTGTTCTGTGTGTTTCCCCGCTTAGCATCTCTACATTTTAGGTCTTCCAACAGGATGCTGTCATAGGCTCTGTAACAGAGATGACACACAAGCGCCCAAGTAGAACTGGAATTTTTAAACAATGGTCGTCTAGTCAACTCCTTTCTCTACAAGTGATGCTAGAGTCTGGTTACTGGAGAAATGACTCGCAGGGCTAATTCCAGGGACAGTGCATTCCTGCATAGCTTGTTTCGATCTGGGGGGAAAAATGTACAAAACTAATATCTGGGAAGAATATATTTAGGAATCAGCACACCACACTGGCAACCCGTTCACAAACACTGCAGGCACCTTGACGCTTCCCTAAGCTGCCGAGAACACAAATTGGATTACGCCAACGTTGTCATTTAAACTGGCAGTGAAAATAGTCTGATAAATGTCAGCCTGCCACCGGGCAGCTTAATTGTTCTATTTTGCCATGAGCCAAAATGATAAGGTACAATTTATCCCATCTAATGTTATAGACAAACATATTTAACAAACCCTGATTAAAACCCATTGCCAGATAACAATACAGCTTCAAAAGCAGGGACGGCTGAGACCAACGAAGAGGACTCCATGCAATGCTGAATTTGAAGAGAGAGATGGTTTGCATTTGAGCTCACCAGAGTCCAATGCATTGAAATCACATTATAACATGTTCTGGGCATCCCTGGTATCTCAGCTGGTAAAGAATGTGCCTACAATGCAGGAGACCCTGGTTCGATTCCTGGGTTGGGAAGATTCCCTGGAGAAGGAAATGGCTACCCACGCCAATATTCTTGCTTGGAGAATTCAATGGACAGAGGAGCCTGGCATGCTACAGTCAATGGGGTCACAAAGAGTCAGACATGACTGAGTGACTCAACATGGGACAACATAATGCGTTCTGTGTTTTATAAAAAGTAAGACGAAAAGTACGGGATGCAATTGGCTAGAATGTATTTCATATGACGAGGAAAATTTGTAGCTCAACAATTATTTCTGTGGATACAGACTCTAATAAAAGGAGTTGTCAGCCAGAGGTCCGTGGACTCAGGTGATGCATTTGTATGAAAGTGAAGAATCTGTGGTGGACAAAGGGGAGTTGCCATGCAACGTGGATTTGCGCCTGAGGCCACAAGAAGCTTTGGAACTGACGTGACCTTTCAGAAGTACTCTGAACTTGAGCTGAGAGGCTGAACTCCTACACCTGCATATCCACCCATCTCTAGTCATGGACTAGCCCTTGGAAGGGGAAGGCCGTTCTCCATGACTGAGCGTAATTCCCAGGGAGAGGGCAGTGCCTGAGGGGGAGGGGCGTGTTGGTCCTAAAAAGGGTTTCTGGCTGGAGTCACACTGTGTCTTTGCTGTTGTTCAATCATTAAGTTGTGTCCAACTTTTTGCGACCTCATGGACTGCGGCATGAGGCTCCTGTGTTATTTACTGTCTGCTGGAGCTTACTCAAATTCATGTCCATTGAGTCGGTAATGCCATCCAACCAACTCATCATCTGTCTCCCCCTTCTCCTCCCACCTTCAATCTTTCCAAGCATCAGGGTCTTTTCCAGTGTTTAGTCAACTCTTCCCATCAGGCGGCCAAGGTATTGGAGCTTCAGCATCAGTCCTTCCAATGAATATTCAGGGTTGATTTCCTTTAGAATGGACTGGTTTGAACTCCTTGCTGTATAAGAGGCTTTCAAGAGTCTTCTACAGCATGACAATTTGAAAGCATCAATTCTTCAGCACTCAGCCTTCTTTATGGTCCAACTTGCATGTCCATACATGACTGTGGAAAAACCATAGCTGTGACTATACAGACTTTTGTTGCCAAAGTGATGTCTTTGCTTTTTAACACACTAGGTATGTCACTTCATGGCAAGTAGAAAGGGAAGAATGGAAGCAGCAACAAATTTCATTTTCTTGGGTTCGAAAATCACTGCAGATGGTGACTGCAGCCATGAAATTAAAAGACGCTTGCCCCTTGGAAGGAAAGCTGTGACACACCTGGATACCATGTCTACTTCATGTCTGTATGGGCCATTTCAGAAAGGCAACATGTACTCCGCCAGCCTGTCATCTGTCCAACCTGTTCAGCAGTTGAGCTGTCAGTGTGTGAAGCTTGACGTACGACAGGGTGAGGACCAGGGTGCTCTCATAAAGGAGTCTGCTGCTGCTACTGCTGCTAAGTCGCTTCAGTCGTGTCCGACTCCATGCGACCCCATAGACGGCAGCCCACCAGGCTCCGCCATCCCTGGGATTCTCCAGGCAAGCACACTGGAGCGGCTTGCCATTTCCTTCTCCAATGTATGAAAGTGAAAATTGAAAGTGAAGTTGCTCAGTCGTGTCCAACTCTTAGTGACCGCAAGGACTGCAGCCCACCAGGCTCCTCCATCCATGGGATTTTCCAGGCAAGAGTACTGGAGTGGGGTGCCATTGCCTTCTCCCATAAAGGAGTCCGCTGCCTGGTAAATGCTGATACCCTGCGTTCCTTTCCCAGATAGATCAAGCCTCAATGGCTAAGGAGGGATCTTTTTCTGACCTATGATTCTGTGTTGTGGATCATTAATAAATCACCAGTATTGTATGCTGACATAATATTCCTATGATGTGAGTCCTGTAGGACACGTCGGGAGGTCATGCTTTGTATTTCTGAAGTTTGGATTCAGCTCAGATTACTCCATAAACTGCTCATACTTATTTCACTTGTGCTCAACCCTGGTGTGACCAGCACCTTTAATCTATGCTTAGCCAACCGTACAATGTGTACGCATCTAGAAGCCTATTTGCAAGACTGAATTCTGCAGCTTTTCTCTTCTACAGCTGTAAAGAGGAAGGACGTGCATTTCTATGATCTCTGAACCAGAAACCCTGGAACGCTCACCATTTTAGACACAGTGGCTAGCTAGATCTTGGCTGCAGGAGTGCTGAGACCAAGACACCCCAGCATGTGAGGTTTTGGGGTTGAGTGAGATCTGGGTTTGGGGAGAACAAGCCTGAGAATAACAACTCTTGGGACCTCCCTTTGGACACAAACTACAGTCTGAATTAACTGTGTTTGTCATTTTGCATTCCCATGAATACATATTTGGGTGTTTTGGAATAAAAACATCATATTCAATCTCTTATCAAAATTTTATAAGCTGTTGCCATATGTAATGTGGGTGCCTGCATACGTATCAGTGGCCAGAAAACTTGCTAACTTTCCAAAGGACGTCTGATAAGTTTCAGATGCTTAAGAACCTTCGCAGAGGCTGGGCAGCGGTTGTGGCTGGCGTGCTGTGATCGTGATGATAAGTATACGTATGCAGTGGGGTGAGGGGGAGACTGGCTTGCGAGTGGTTGTGAACTTCTTGAAGACAAAGCTATGCTTGATTCATCATTTATTCCTGCCACTACCCACAATGAACGGTGAATGCTAGCGACACTATTTTATTTATTTTTTGTTCTAAAATAAACAGAGTGCTGCTTCTGAACCTTTGTGGGCTCTGCTTGAGAATGACTCAAACCCTTGGGAAAACATGACTCTGATGGTCTAGAGGGCCAGATCCTATACAAGGCTGTACACCTGTGAATATAAAATAAATCTTGGTTGACGGGTTGACTAGTGTATACAATACTTGTACGGTTTGCCTTAAGATCAAGCAATGGACTAAATAATCTTGCAAGGTCTATTGCAGCCTGATAATTCTGCTTTTGCCTTTCTGGTCACAGCTGAAAGATGATGCCGAGAGCTCTAATACTGCCTGTTTTGACATGTGAACTTTAATAAACGATGCGTGGTCTATTGTGCATTCTACCTTAAGCACACGTGTAGATGACCCTTTCATTCGTGACCGTGGCCAAGATGCTATGTTGACACCACAGGTCAAGGGCTTTACCCTATGGGCTTAATAGCAGTAGAAGAAAAAGGGTAGTCTACCTAAGTGCTTTAGGCCATGGCTGTGGTTATTCTCTCTCAGAAGTCACTGTTTTGGGGTTATGCCTCCTAGGGCAACTTAATGAGAGACAATAGGATCATTTAAGGAGTGAAAGGTCCTTGGGGTTTGGTAGTTGAGGCATGCAGAACCAGTCACTTTTTTTTCTTGTTTTTTTTTTGTATGAGTACGGAATCTGTGGCAGCTCATAGAATACCACTGGATTACAGAAAATGCCCTTTTCAAAATAATTTTCATGGTTTGTTCCTATTCATATGGGCTGACTTAAGCTTGCTTAACAGAGAGAGAATAACTACAAAAATAGTCATTTGCTCACTTAACAAATATGAACCAAAATAATGGTGACAAAAATAATGGTAGCTTCCTACTGCCCAGTAAATGATTCACTGCTGCTGTTGCTGCTGCTGCTAAGTCGCTTCAGTCATGTCCAACTCTGTGTGACCCCATAGACGGTAGCCCACCAGGCTCCCCCGCCCCTGGGATTCTCAAGGCAAGAACACTGGAGTGGGTTGCCATTTCCTTCTCCAATGCATGAAAGTGAAAAGTGAAAGTGAAGTCGTTCAGTTGTGTCTGACTCTTAGCGACCCCATGGGCTGTAGCCTACCAGGCTCCTCCACCCATGGGGTTTTCCAGGCAAGAGTACTGGAATGGGGTGCCATTGCCTTCTCCAACTCTTTATTTACAAAGTATTGATGTAAAATACACCTGACTGTTAGTCAATGGATTTTCTAATTACATCTTAGAACTAAGTGGATTTAATAAATATTTATATCTTTCAGGTTCAATTTCAAAAAATGTGCTATTAAACTTCCTTTAACCAGGCTGCAATGCGAGAGATCAGGGTTCAATCCCTGGGCTGGGAAGATCCCTAGGAGAAGGGAATGGTTCCCGTTCCAGTATTCTTGCCTGGAGAATTCCATGGACAGAGGAGCCTGGTGGACTACAGTCCATGGGGTTGCAAGGAGCTGTACATGACCAAGCAACTAATACTTTTCACACCTGTCTCTTATACACATCTAGATGTGTATAAGAGACAGGTAAAGAGGAAGGACGTGCATTTCTATGATCTCTGAACCAGAAACCCTGGAACGCTCACCATTTTAGACACAGTGGCTAGCTAGATCTTCGCTGCAGGAGTGCTGAGACCAAGACACCCCAGCATGTGAGGTTTTGGGGTTGAGTGAGATCTGGGTTTGGGGAGAACAAGCCTGAGAATAACAACTCTTGGGACCTCCCTTTGGACACAAACTACAGTCTGAATTAACTGTGTTTGTCATTTTGCATTCCCATGAATACATATTTGGGTGTTTTGGAATAAAAACATCATATTCAATCTCTTATCAAAATTTTATAAGCTGTTGCCATATGTAATGTGGGTGCCTGCATACGTATCAGTGGCCAGAAAACTTGCTAACTTTCCAAAGGACGTCTGATAAGTTTCAGATGCTTAAGAACCTTCGCAGAGGCTGGGCAGCGGTTGTGGCTGGCGTGCTGTGATCGTGATGATAAGTATACGTATGCAGTGGGGTGAGGGGGAGACTGGCTTGCGAGTGGTTGTGAACTTCTTGAAGACAAAGCTATGCTTGATTCATCATTTATTCCTGCCACTACCCACAATGAACGGTGAATGCTAGCGACACTATTTTATTTATTTTTTGTTCTAAAATAAACAGAGTGCTGCTTCTGAACCTTTGTGGGCTCTGCTTGAGAATGACTCAAACCCTTGGGAAAACATGACTCTGATGGTCTAGAGGGCCAGATCCTATACAAGGCTGTACACCTGTGAATATAAAATAAATCTTGGTTGACGGGTTGACTAGTGTATACAATACTTGTACGGTTTGCCTTAAGATCAAGCAATGGACTAAATAATCTTGCAAGGTCTATTGCAGCCTGATAATTCTGCTTTTGCCTTTCTGGTCACAGCTGAAAGATGATGCCGAGAGCTCTAATACTGCCTGTTTTGACATGTGAACTTTAATAAACGATGCGTGGTCTATTGTGCATTCTACCTTAAGCACACGTGTAGATGACCCTTTCATTCGTGACCGTGGCCAAGATGCTATGTTGACACCACAGGTCAAGGGCTTTACCCTATGGGCTTAATAGCAGTAGAAGAAAAAGGGTAGTCTACCTAAGTGCTTTAGGCCATGGCTGTGGTTATTCTCTCTCAGAAGTCACTGTTTTGGGGTTATGCCTCCTAGGGCAACTTAATGAGAGACAATAGGATCATTTAAGGAGTGAAAGGTCCTTGGGGTTTGGTAGTTGAGGCATGCAGAACCAGTCACTTTTTNATGCGACCCCATAGACGGCAGCCCACCAGGCTCCGCCATCCCTGGGATTCTCCAGGCAAGCACACTGGAGCGGCTTGCCATTTCCTTCTCCAATGTATGAAAGTGAAAATTGAAAGTGAAGTTGCTCAGTCGTGTCCAACTCTTAGTGACCGCAAGGACTGCAGCCCACCAGGCTCCTCCATCCATGGGATTTTCCAGGCAAGAGTACTGGAGTGGGGTGCCATTGCCTTCTCCCATAAAGGAGTCCGCTGCCTGGTAAATGCTGATACCCTGCGTTCCTTTCCCAGATAGATCAAGCCTCAATGGCTAAGGAGGGATCTTTTTCTGACCTATGATTCTGTGTTGTGGATCATTAATAAATCACCAGTATTGTATGCTGACATAATATTCCTATGATGTGAGTCCTGTAGGACACGTCGGGAGGTCATGCTTTGTATTTCTGAAGTTTGGATTCAGCTCAGATTACTCCATAAACTGCTCATACTTATTTCACTTGTGCTCAACCCTGGTGTGACCAGCACCTTTAATCTATGCTTAGCCAACCGTACAATGTGTACGCATCTAGAAGCCTATTTGCAAGACTGAATTCTGCAGCTTTTCTCTTCTACAGCTGTAAAGAGGAAGGACGTGCATTTCTATGATCTCTGAACCAGAAACCCTGGAACGCTCACCATTTTAGACACAGTGGCTAGCTAGATCTTGGCTGCAGGAGTGCTGAGACCAAGACACCCCAGCATGTGAGGTTTTGGGGTTGAGTGAGATCTGGGTTTGGGGAGAACAAGCCTGAGAATAACAACTCTTGGGACCTCCCTTTGGACACAAACTACAGTCTGAATTAACTGTGTTTGTCATTTTGCATTCCCACGAATACATATTTGGGTGTTTTGGAATAAAAACATCATATTCAATCTCTTATCAAAATTTTATAAGCTGTTGCCATATGTAATGTGGGTGCCTGCATACGTATCAGTGGCCAGAAAACTTGCTAACTTTCCAAAGGACGTCTGATAAGTTTCAGATGCTTAAGAACCTTCGCAGAGGCTGGGCAGCGGTTGTGGCTGGCGTGCTGTGACCGTGATGATAAGTATACGTATGCAGTGGGGTGAGGGGGAGACTGGCTTGCGAGTGGTTGTGAACTTCTTGAAGACAAAGCTATGCTTGATTCATCATTTATTCCTGCCACTACCCACAATGAACGGTGAATGCTAGCGACACTATTTTATTTATTTTTTGTTCTAAAATAAACAGAGTGCTGCTTCTGAACCTTTGTGGGCTCTGCTTGAGAATGACTCAAACCCTTGGGAAAACATGACTCTGATGGTCTAGAGGGCCAGATCCTATACAAGGCTGTACACCTGTGAATATAAAATAAATCTTGGTTGACGGGTTGACTAGTGTATACAATACTTGTACGGTTTGCCTTAAGATCAAGCAATGGACTAAATAATCTTGCAAGGTCTATTGCAGCCTGATAATTCTGCTTTTGCCTTTCTGGTCACAGCTGAAAGATGATGCCGAGAGCTCTAATACTGCCTGTTTTGACATGTGAACTTTAATAAACGATGCGTGGTCTATTGTGCATTCTACCTTAAGCACACGTGTAGATGACCCTTTCATTCGTGACCGTGGCCAAGATGCTATGTTGACACCACAGGTCAAGGGCTTTACCCTATGGGCTTAATAGCAGTAGAAGAAAAAGGGTAGTCTACCTAAGTGCTTTAGGCCATGGCTGTGGTTATTCTCTCTCAGAAGTCACTGTTTTGGGGTTATGCCTCCTAAGGCAACTTAATGAGAGACAATAGGATCATTTAAGGAGTGAAAGGTCCTTGGGGTTTGGTAGTTGAGGCATGCAGAACCAATCACTTTTTTTCTTGTTTTTTTTTTTGTATGAGTACGGAATCTGTGGCAGCTCATAGAATACCACTGGATTACAGAAAATGCCCTTTTCAAAATAATTTTCATGGTTTGTTCCTATTCATATGGGCTGACTTAAGCTTGCTTAACAGAGAGAGAATAACTACAAAAATAGTCATTTGCTCACTTAACAAATATGAACCAAAATAATGGTGACAAAAATAATGGTAGCTTCCTACTGCCCAGTAAATGATTCACTGCTGCTGTTGCTGCTGCTGCTAAGTCGCTTCAGTCATGTCCAACTCTGTGTGACCCCATAGACGGTAGCCCACCAGGCTCCCCCGCCCCTGGGATTCTCAAGGCAAGAACACTGGAGTGGGTTGCCATTTCCTTCTCCAATGCATGAAAGTGAAAAGTGAAAGTGAAGTCGTTCAGTTGTGTCTGACTCTTAGCGACCCCATGGGCTGTAGCCTACCAGGCTCCTCCACCCATGGGGTTTTCCAGGCAAGAGTACTGGAATGGGGTGCCATTGCCTTCTCCAACTCTTTATTTACAAAGTATTGATGTAAAATACACCTGACTGTTAGTCAATGGATTTTCTAATTACATCTTAGAACTAAGTGGATTTAATAAATATTTATATCTTTCAGGTTCAATTTCAAAAAATGTGCTATTAAACTTCCTTTAACCAGGCTGCAATGTGAGAGATCAGGGTTCAATCCCTGGGCTGGGAAGATCCCTAGGAGAAGGGAATGGTTCCCATTCCAGTATTCTTGCCTGGAGAATTCCATGGACAGAGGAGCCTGGTGGACTACAGTCCATGGGGTTGCAAGGAGCTGGACATGACCAAGCAACTAATACTTTTCACACTAAGGAAAGAATTATTTAGACACAGTTTGGCATAGCAGCTAAGATTTTAGACTGTGTCAAAAGGACGAGTTTGATTCTAGGTCTGCCGCTAACTGGCTATATAACTTTAAACACATCACTTTACCTCTGTTTTTGAGTTTCCTCGCTGGTAAGATGATGATGGTAGAGATAAAATAATCATCTAAAGAGTCAAATCTTGATGACAATTAAGCATGTTAATTTGCAACAGAGGATAAGATGACTGGATGGCATCACCAATTCAATGGATGAGATTTTGAGCAAACTCTGGGAGATAGTGAAGGACAGGGAAGCCTGGTGTGCTGCAGTCCATAGGGTTGCAAAGAGTTGGACACAACTTAGCAACTGAACAATAGCGAGAATTCTTGAAGACAACCTATTATAAATTTTGAGCATAGAAGGCACATGGTATATTTTGACCAGTCTCATTACCCGATAATGATTTAAAGAAATAAATGTGAGAACACTAACAATCACATACCCGGTAGCATTCAAACTGTAGAGATTCTGCAGGAAAAAAAAAAACAAAACAAAACATTGCCTTAAAGGACACGTGTAAAGGTATTTGCTGGGACTTTCCTTTTAATGTTAGAATATGTGTGCAATGGATCTTCGAGAAATTCTGCATTAACTAAAATTGCATCACTATGACTACTGACGAAAGAAAGGCCCTCTGTTATCAAGGGCATCAAGGTCTAAAGGGCTGAATTAACGTCCTTCTTTATCGGTTCCTACCATTGGCTGAGTTACTTGGTGTCTCGGGGCCTCAGTGCTCCCATCTACAAAAGAGGGATGATATCTGTCACAGATAATCCATGACTTGACTAAAGACCATGAATGCAAAGTCCACAGTTCAAAGTCAGCACTAAATAAAGGGTAGTTGCCACTATTATTTCAAATAGAAGACAGTTTGTTTCATTCAGATCTGGGTTTATAAAAAGGATGTTAGGCTGTACAAATAGATAACAGCCATGTGTTGGAATATTTGAAATGATATCCAAATTTATTTTTATTTAATTCAGGAAAGACAAAGAAAGAGAACTGATCATTTCAGAAAGCAGGGTAGGTTGGCTTGTTTAAGAGGCAGCAGAAGTTGATCATCAGGAGACTTGACATCACATGCCCTATAGAAGGTGCTCAGTGTCCATTAGGGCTTTCCATGTTGACACCACCTATGAGCTTTGCTCAGGCTGTGCATGCATGCAAGTCACTCCAGTCATGTCCACCTCTTTGAGACCCTGTGGGCTATAGCCTGCCACGCTCCTCTGTCTGCGATTATCTAGGCAAGAATACTGGCATGGGTTGCCATTTCCCCCTCCAGGGCATCTCCCCATCCCCGGCATGGAACTCGAGTCTCTTAAGCCTCCTGCTCTGACAAGTGTTTTGTTTTGTTACCATAGCTCCACCTGGGAAGCCCTTTTACTTGCTGTACACCCACTGCAAATAGTAGAGCCTCTCAGGCTCAGATTTGGGTTGGTCCATGCCAGATGCCAGCATTGGAGAATAAGAACCATCCAAAGGGGAATAAGAACCACTCAAAGAATTTGGTCTAATTTTAGTCCTGAATTGGGCCTTTCACAACTTGAAAAAGTGGAAGGGGGTTGTATTCTGTTAATGCTTCTAGGTTTCGACCATGTGTCTCCATTCATTTTGCTTTTTTCTATTTCAGAGGAAAACATTCTGGATTACAGAGTGATAATATTAGTAGACTNCGAAGGCCAAGGTCGTTTTCACTGATTCTTCTGGCGACACTGACAGGCACGTTCAGAAATGAAAAGTGGAGCTTCAGGAAGTAAAAGCTCTACGTACACGCCCAGCATTATCATCTTTACACAAATTAAGTCCATGAAAGCTGGCACGCCACGGACAGTCATTATTTTATGCAAAGGTAACACAAAGTCCTCCTTTTCTGCAGCTCTTACAGCCATTAGAATCAAAGCTAACGCATGCCGTTGCTATCTTACTTCCAGCACAATTACTGCACTTTGATAAAATACACTCGGGGCTCTTTCGTCAGTAATGGAGCTCATAGTAACCAAAAGCAATTCTGGGCAGAAAACATTCATTTTATGACTATAGAAATTCCTTCCATTACATCTGAGACAGGGTGTGATGGTGGCATTCTGCAGAGCTACAGGGCAAATCATGAAAGTAATTTACTGGCCATAGAAGAAATTCTTAATTAGAAAATAAGCTTCAGTTCGATAGCTCTGCTATGAAATGAGTGATGATGGATGGCCAACAAGTGGATTTTACTTTTATGGGCTTCATATTCTTCCTTTCCTGGAATTATGGTCCACAAAGGTGACTACATTCCTGTATGTTTTCCAATGGTTCTTGATAAAATTATTAGGCATTCTTCATAATATTAATTGACAACTCTTCAAATTGTAAGAATTTACATAGCATATTCATATTAACATGTCTTAACTATACAAGAGGGGGAAAATGCTCCACAAGCTTTTGAAACACAAGCATTGTGCTTTCCTGGTGGTTCAGTGGTAAGGAGTCAGCCTGCCAGTGCAGGAGTCACAGGTTCGATCCCGAGTCTGGGAAGATCCCACATGTCGTCTGGAGGCTACGCCCACGCATCAGGACTACTGAGCCTGTGCGCTGGGGCCCAGAAGCTGCAACTACTGAGCTCACATGCCGCAGCTCCGGAAACCTGGGGCCCTAGAGCCTCCTCAGGGAGAGACGCTGTGGCAATGAGAGGCCCGTGCATCGTAACCAGAGAGGAGCCCCCGCTCCCCGCAACTGGAGGAAGCCAGTGCGCAGCAATGAAGACCCAGCACTGACAGGAGTAGGGAAATGGATAAATGAATAAATGCAGTTATGGAAAAAAAGAAAGAAGCATTAGGGATGCCAGGACTGGTCTTCGCAATGAATGTTTCTGGGTGTTTACTATTCTATTTTGCTATTTGAAAGACAAATTTCAGTCGCTAAGGAGCAGACAGGGACATAGCTTCCTTCTTCTGCATTTCTTTCTTTTTTTTTTTTTTCTTCTTGTTTTATTTTCTCTGTTTAATTTTGGGGACAAACACACGTGGGAATGATTAGTTCTGCATTTAATTCCCGAAATAGGAAAACAATTCTTTTGCTGACGCTTCATTTAAAATCTCTTGACTACTTCCTGTTTTGATTTGTTACTCAATATTATCAACTAATTTGCAATTAACCACCAGATTCATCTTCATAGTAATCCTACAGTGAATACTATTGTGATCATCATTTATTTTTTATTTATTTTAAAAGTCACTCAGTCGTATCCAACTCTTTGCAACCCCATGAACACACCCATTTCATGAACGAGAAAACCGAGATACCAAAAGTCTCACTAACTTGATGACAGTCATCCAGCTAATGCGTAAGAAAGATGGAACTTGAGCCTATGCGGTTTGACAACCAAAGTCATGTTTTAATCCTGATTCAATGGCTGACTTTTCCTGGGCACTGTTGCCTCGTGTTATTCACATGATACTCGTGTAAATATTGTGATATTCGTGATGGTGCATGAAAGGTAAATTCCATTTTATTTCCCTCTTTTTAATACTGAGATGAAAGAGACAGAGAACTCAAGTAATAGATCAGATATTATAGGATCAAAGTACAGAGTATTCTGAATTCAGTTTTGTTTTTTCCCATAGCGCCATATTGCAGCTAATTCTTGTGACTTGAAGAAGCCATACATTCACTATGAGTATTATATAGTTATCTTCACTATCAGAAAAGCATGCATTAATTCATTTTTAATATGTAAGTCTACACCACAGTCCTTTATTAGCAATAGGTTTTTAAAGAAACTTGACTCTAAAATAAACAGAAAAAATAAAACAGAATTTAGAAATATATGTTAAGAATAAGACATTAGCATATTGGCACATAAAATGATTTAATCTTTGTATTACGAGAAAAAAGTACAGGTCTTGTGAAATGTCTTCTTAAAAGTTTGATTTTTAGGATGATCTCTGCAATATTGACTGGTTAAAAAAAGGCAGAATATTTTTTAGTCAGTTTTCATGATGAAGTTCTCACTAAAAAATATTAAAATGCTTTAGCAAAATTAATACACATACATACACACAAATTTATAAGTTGCTAAAAAACAGCTTGCTAAATAGTACAAAGCAATTGTGTGTGTGCATGTTTATAAATACGATATATGAAGAAAACATAGGAATATGTTTTAGGAATATTTATCAACCATTATTTCTACTGGTTAGGTTTATGTCACATATTTTGGTAATTTCTATCATTACATTTGGGGGAATGAGAGTATACTTTTTTCCTACTAGAAAAAATAGGTATATAATAAATAATTAGAAAAAAAAAACATGTTTTACCAATCAAGAACTATAACATATAGAAATAACGCACATCATTTTGTATAGGAATTAATAAATGTATATGTGGTAGAGAGAAATTCACATGAAGGTTAACTAAAATTCAAGATAGATTTGTTTTTCTTTTGCCACTTTGTTCCAAATCTATTTTTCCCCAGCATTACGTGGTTTAGTAATTGTGTAAAATATCACGGCTACTTTAGGTAAATAAAATTCAACATAACAGAAAAGAAATAAAGTATTGGATTGCACATACAAGCTAATAAGATTATAAGAAAAATAAAATCAAGAGAGTTGCATAAAGACTTAAAGGGATTCATTTTTGTCTGCATACACACAAAGAGATTCTGTACGCTTTATTACATTATAGTGCTAAACGCCTTGTGAGACATATACCTGCAGCATGTTTAGCAATCATAAAATGAGACTTGAAGACACAGTGTTCTAATGAGAAATAAAATACTGGAAATGTGAAATATTTGACTGAATATATTGGCAAGCTTGTGCTAATTTTTTCTTTTCTTTTTTTTTAAATTTAGGTTATTGGAGTAGTTAGGAGTAAGAAAAGTTGCAACATGGACCTTGGTTCATAGAAAGTCTGTGGTAAATGTGTTCTGGACCTCCTAGTTTATTACTGTGATCATAACACAGGTGAATGGTCACATAGTCCCACATATGATACCAAAGCAAGCATGTGCTACCTTCAGGCAAACTGAAGGCAGTCACAGGTCATCAGAGTCCCGCATGAAGTCACCTGCGAGGAATTCTTCACCACCTCTCTTTTTAGGCAAAGACTCGAGACCAGACGGCAGAACCTCTTCATGGGAACGGCGGAATGGGTTCTCAGTGTGCAAACTGAGTTTATCTAAATGCGAAAGAGGAGGTGTTGTTTCTCTATCTCTTGAGTACTTTAGTTCTAGACATCGTTCCTTATCTGCCCCGTCCAGTGTGTAGTTATCTGCTCCACTTAACAAGGCAGCAGGTAATTGAACAGATGGTGGAAGTTCACTCTGTAAGAGCAGAGGGCTGGATTATTTCCCGGAGCATTTAGTGATAAGAGAAGAGAGGAGGTGCAAAGATAACAAAGAAGAAGCTGAGAGAAAACTAAATATACATATGTGTATTTATAAAATATATGTTTGCAATATATAATATATGGTTATATACTATATATTTAGCAAAATATCTATTTACCATATATATTCACACCTATCTATGGCGTCAAGAAGACCATGTGAGGTTAGAATCTTAAAAATATTAGAATTTGAAGAAAGACACTTGTGCAGCAATGTTAAATAAAGAAAAAGTATTTTAAATTTGAATATAATTATTAAAGAGCTATAAGATATGGAGTGAAGCATGGATTATCTGGTTATATGATGGCTTAGTTCCTTTGGGCAGCTATAACACAATATCGCAAACTGCATAGCTTGTAACAAAAATGTTATTTCTAATAGGTCTGGAGGCTAGAAGTCCAAGGTGAGGATAGCATGGACCATGAAGGCCCTCTTCTGAGTTGAGACAGCCAACTTCTGATATCTCCAGGTGGTAGGTGGAAGGGGCTAGGAGTCTCTTAAGGGTCTTTGCCATAGGGGCAATCCTCTCATTCATGAGGGCTCACTCTGCCCTTATAGCCAAACCATCCCAAAGTCCCTGCTTCCTAACTCATCACACTGGGCACTAAGATTTCCAAGTACAAATTTTGGAGGGACGCAGACATGAAGTCTGTAGCATGGAAATATCTAAGTCTGTGATGTGCTGAACTCAGGAGCTTGCAATCTGTTACAGGAAAAAAAAAATGTGCTAAGGGAAGGATCACCGTGGATATGAGATTTTAAAGGGCCTGACTAGTAAAGACATGAGAATAGGATAGTAATGTGCGAGCGAGAGGACCACTAGACTTCTTTTTTTCTTTCGAAATTAATTTATCTTGGAGTATAGTTGCTTTACAATGTTGTGTTAGTTTCCACTGTACTATAAAGTGAAAGAGCTATACATGTACACACGTGTATGCCTGTTAGTCACTCAGTCGTGCCTGACTCTTTCCGACCCCATGGACTGCAGCTCCAGAGGACCAACAGGCTCCTCTGTCTATGGGATTCTCCAGGCAAGAATACTGGAGTGGGTTGCCATTTCCTTCTCCAGGGGATCTTCCCAACCCAGGGATGGAACCCGGGTCTCCTGCGTTGCAGGCAGATTCTTTACCATCTAAGCCACCAGGGTAGTCCTCATACATCAACCTGTAGTCCCTCCATTTTGGACTTCTTTCCCATCCGGTCACTGCAGAGCGCTGAGTAGCATTCCCTGCGCTCTATGGTGAGTTCTCATGATCCATTTTACAGACGTAGTGTACACATGCCAGTCCCAATCGCCCGATTCCTCCCACCCCGCCCCCTTCCACCTTGGAATCCACATATTTGTTCTCCACATCTGTGTCTCTAGTTCTGCTTTGCAGATAAGATCATCTGCACCAGTTTTCTAGATTCCACCTGTATGTTAGCATGCAATATTAGTTTCTCTCTTTCTGACTTACTTCTCTCTGTATGACATGGACAACAGAGGATGAGATGGTTGGATGGCATCACCGACTCGATGGACTTGAGTTTGAGCAAGCTCCAGGAGCTGGTGATGGACAGAGAGACCTGGCCTGCTGCTGTCCGTGGTGTCGCAAAGAGTCAGACACGACTAAGCAACTGAACTGAGACTTTTAAATAGAAAAATATTAGATGGAAGAATGTGTATAATAGATACAGAAAGGATTGGAGAAAGAATGCATAGTATGGGAACAAAAAACTTCAGGAAGCAAAAAGGGAAGGGGTTACTTTAAAGATGAGAAAAGGTATCTCTTCTTCAGCACTCTCACAGAAAGAAGGGAAGTGGTGTGGAAGCAGATTACATGCAAGGAAAGGGTGGTGGGGAGTGGGTAAAGCAAATACCAGCTGTCCTTAAATTCATAACAAAAAGATAGAAGCAAGACTACAGACCAATCTAAGATGCCAAGCAACTGTAAATACAAGTGTCTTGAATAAGAAAGCAAATCTTAAGAAAGACTGTGCTTAGAACTAAATTCATGAGGCCCCATGCAGATGGGCTTAATGCCTTGCATATAGTACAAACTAATGTTTACTGCATAAAAATCACAAATAAAGGCGATTACCAGACATGACTGCTTTATTTTGGAGTACAAACCTGTGATTCTGTCTCACTGTTTGTGGGAAACTCTTCTATGTCTGGCTCACTGTGGCCTGATTACAAGCTGCAAGTTCTTTATCTACAAAGTAGACATAATAGTGTCCTCATTTCCCAGGGTTTTTGTGGGGGTTTATTAATGTTTATAACACCTGCTTGGATGCAGAAACTCAAATCTGCTCCTCACACACGAACTCTGAATAATCTGAAATACTTAGTTAAACCTAAGGCCCATAGTGAATGCCAGCAACTGATCTATTAAACAGTGAAATTTAATGCACTTCAATATACTGTTACTTGATAACTTTTAAAAATTTCTTAACCATAAAGTAGAAGAAATAGATGGTATAACCCAATACTAAGAACATAATACAAAACATTGAAACTGACAGGTTGATTCATCCGGGACAAGGGAAGGTTTGTTTTGGAATGATCCATAATGTCAAAAACAGACAAGCCATAAAAGAACCATAAAGAAAGCAAATACTCTAAATACTTAAACCTTTAAATTATGTTCATGAAGAAAAATTGTCACTTTAGGAATCAACTTATCATTATTCCTAAACATACTGTGAGTCTAAGGGAATTAATAAATAAAGGTCTCCAACTTCAGTACTCGTGATGATATAATTACTGCTGTCATTTAAGATATATTGTATATTGATAAGTCTACAAGAATCAAAATCATCCTTCAATCCTGCTTCCAGAGAGAAGGAATATCAACTTCTGTTCTTTTGAAAATAAAAGTTCCATGAATAAAATCATCATTTATCTTAACTGAGGGTGATTCCTTTCTTCGGTCCCATAAAGTTTCTGTCGACTCTTACTTGAGTGATCATTTGTGAATGAGGAAAACTGCTTAAAATGCCGGCAGCATTTCAACATTGTAACAGGAGCAGGGATCTATGTATATTACATATTCCAACTGCTTGCCTTCAAGCTTAAAATGCAGAGCAGAGAATATTCCTTGGGTCTCTAAGACAATGGAGAAATGAATCTGGCCCTTGCCTCTATTACTAGGT
>SJYA01001697.1:3417873-3431496 GCA_006410615.1 Neotragus moschatus | reverse complement strand
ACTGCGACCCCATGGACTGCAGCCCACCAGGCTTCTCTATCCATGGGATTTTCCCGGCAAGAGTACTGGAGTGGATGACTAGCAGAAACTTACCTAAAAGAATACATGCTTGACTGCCTGTATCTCCCCTTCACCAAAATCTCATACATACTGACCTCCCCCACAACTGCTCCCTGACTCTTTGGAGCAGTTTCTCAGAGTTATCTGAAACACAGTC
The DNA here is from genome assembly GCA_006410615.1 of Neotragus moschatus. Lineage (NCBI taxonomy): Eukaryota > Metazoa > Chordata > Mammalia > Artiodactyla > Bovidae > Neotragus > Neotragus moschatus. The sequence goes on along the minus strand of SJYA01001697.1, from coordinate 3,431,279 downwards.
CTCATTTTGCCCCAAATAAATTTAACTTGCAATTCTCATATTGTGCCTTTTTTTTGGGGGGGGGGGGTCAACACAGAAAAGGTAAAGGGTCAAGAAGAGCTAAGACAATTTTGAAGAATGTTGAGGGTATTTTCCTTTAAGTTATTAAGACATCATAAAACTGTAGATGTTACAACTGAATTTTGCAGAGGGATGAATTTCTGAGGTCTCCGTTTGTATATGGGAACTTGAATTTAATGGCAGAGGCATTGTGGGTTATAGTGAAAGGTAAACTGTTCAATAAATATACTGGGACCAGTGGCTCTCTGTGAGAAAAGTAAAACCCCCACTTCACATCATACACAAAAGAAGTCTCAGTTAGACTAAAGGCCAACTGTGGAAGAAAAGCATTAAACATTATTTTTATGGAGTAGAGATAGATTTCTGAAACAAAACAAAAAGCTCCTATGAACTATTGAGGAAAATTGTGTTGTTACTGTGTCCAACTCTTTGTAACCCTGTGGACTATGGTCTGCCAGGGTCCTCCATCCATGGGATTTCCCAGGCNAGTTAGACTAAAGGCCAACTGTGGAAGAAAAGCATTAAACATTATTTTTATGGAGTAGAGATAGATTTCTGAAACAAAACGAAAAGCTCCTATGAACTATTGAGGAAAATTGTGTTGTTACTGTGTCCAACTCTTTGTAACCCTGTGGACTATGGTCTGCCAGGGTCCTCCATCCATGGGATTTCCCAGGCAAGAACACCGGAGTGAGTTGCCATTTCCTTCTCCAAGGGATCTTCCTGACCCAGGGATCAAATTTGCAATTCCCGCATTGGCTGGTGGATTCTTTACCACTGAGCCACGAGGGAAGCCCACTGAGGAAAATTAGACAACATTAAAATTCAGTCAGTTCAGTTCAATTGTTCAGTTGTGTCCAACTCTTTGTGACTTCATGGACTGCAGCACACCAGTTTTCCCTGTCCATCACCAACTCCCGGAGCTTGCTTAAACTCATGTCCATCAGGTCAGCAATGACATCCAACCATCTCATCCTCTGTCGCCATAAAAATTAAAACCTTGCAAATACTAAAACACATCATAACCAAAGTGAAAAAACAAGCTAATAGCCTGAGTGAAGATATCTGCCATGTATATAATAATTTGTACCCAGAATACACACAAAGAAATAAAGAACCCAGTAGAAGATTGCTGTTTGGATAAAGATCAGTGACTCACAGAGAAAGAACTGAGTGTTCATAAACTAATGGATAGATACTCAACTGGTAATCAGAGAAATACCCACTAAAACAAGACAAGATTCTACAATGGTCATGCTGGAAAAGAAAAAAATAATCAACTCTGATAGGCTGAGAGCTGGAGAGCACCTGGTAAATGGGAACTCTCCCACATTGCTGGTAGGAATGTAAAGTGTTTCAACTGTTTTGAAGAATAATTGGTCAAAGTCTTGGGGGAGATGAATATATGACTTATGACCCAGCAATTTCACTCTAGTGTATCCTCCAGAAAAACTCACAGTAGTGCACAAGTCAATGTGAGTAAAAATGGCAAAAATGGCCACTGCAGTTCCTTTGCTAAGGGAAAAAGTGGAAACAACCTAAATGACCTTCAGTAGGTGCATGCTCCTCTTTTGTTTTTGCTTCGTTTTTAATCTCTCTTCCTCTCTGGATCTGGTGGGGTGAATGTGGTAGAGGGGCCCAGGACTGGGATCAACATGGCAAGAAGCACAAGTAGGGCCAGTGCCTCTATGAAAAACAGGTACAGAAGCCTCTGACTCTGGTTCTAAATGTGGGAGGAAACGAGGCCACTGGCAGGTCAGCACACAAAAGCATATCGGCTTTATTAAGTGAGATATAATTCACATACCAGCGAACTCACCTGTCTAAAGTGTTCACAAGCTGGAAACAAGATTGCTGGGAGTAATACCAAAAACCTCACATATGCAGATGACAACACCCTTATGGCAGCAAGTGAAGAGGAACTGAAGAGCTTCTGAATGAAAGTGAAAGAAGAGAGTGAAAAAGCTGGCTTAAAACAACTTTCAGAAAACTAAGATCATGGCATCCAGTGCCATCACTTCATGGCAAATAGATGGGGAAACAATGGAAACAGTGACAGACTTTATTTTCTGGGCTCCAAAATCACTGCAGATTGTGACTGCAGCCATGAAATTAAAAGATGCTTGTTCCTTGGAAGCAACCTAGACAGCAACCTATGACCAACCTAGACAGCATATTAAAAAGCAGAGACATTGCTTTGCCAACAAAGGTCTGTCTAGTCAAACCTATGGTTTTTTCCAGTAGTCATGTATGGATGTGAGAGCTGAGTGCTGAAGAATTGATGCTTTTGAACTGTGGTTTTGGAAAAGACTCTTGAGAGTCCCTTGGACTGCAAGGAGATCCAACCAGTCAATCCTAAAGGAAATCTAGAATAATCACCACCAGCCCATACAAGCACTATAGGATAATTTAGAACTAATGTGTAATATGCTTTACAACAACAGATACCATTTATTACAAAGACATGAAGACACTGTTGCACTCAGATGAGCAAACTCTAAGCCTAAACCAAACTCAGATTCTGAATCAGTGCATAATCTTTATGGCAGACTCACAAAAGACTAGAGAGTGAAAAGGTGAATCAGATACCTTGCAGAGAGGGAAGGACCACAGCTGCCAGCTAAGGGAGGAAGAAAATCTTTGAAGACTGATGTGGAAGTCTTCAAAATTTCCATGAAGGGAAGTAAAAAGAAAGAAATATGCTTAAAGATAATTGTAAAGCAGTAGTTCTGAGGGAGGACAAGGGCCCCTACAAGGTCTATGAGGCAGACTGGCCCCATAGTTGGAAGATGCAGAGGAAAGTTGACTGGAAGGTCAGCTGCGTTGGAAAGACCACATGGCTAACTACACAGAGACTTCTCCATTCTGAGGAGCCGGAGGTAGGAGAATCAGGCCAGTGTCCTGTAAGTCTGGGGATGGCTTTGGTCTGCTGTGAATATGGATGGGGAGGCAAACTGAATCCCAAGGCCTCACCGTTTTGAGGCTGTGAGTCATGCCCAAGGGCATATTGTCCTAGAATCACAATGGGAAAAGATAAGAATTAGTATTTCCAGTTTGCAGACTGAGAAACTGAGACTAAGAGAGGTTAAGTGACCTGCTCCTGGTAAAACTGTCCCAAGTGTTCCAGCTGGGCATGGCTCCCAAGCGTGTGTGGCTTCAGCCACAGGAGGCCTGAAGGAAAAGGTGTGTAGAAATCAGAGGGTTCCGGTGGATGGCGTGAAGGATTTGTTTCACTAAAAGATGTCTGTCTTCGTTTAATTAGTTAACTCATNAAACTGAAATGGCATTGGACTGTACCTTTCTTTCTTCAACTTGCATTTTTCAAATTCAACAGCATGTCTTGTTGGGTATTATGACACATTGATCTTTTTCACTCTCCTAACTGCAGCATGCTAGTTTGTTGCATGGCTTTATTAGATTGATTTAGCTGTTCCCTTTTTCATAGACATTTAGGTTTTTTTAATTTTGCACTACTGCAAGCAATGCTTTAGTCAACATCTTTGATCCTAGTTAGCTGGACATGTGTACAAAGGTCTCCTCAAGGCAGATAGAGAGGAACAGTGGGTCCTAAGATTTTAAATTTTAATAGATACTGGCAACTTGCCCTCAATAGGAGCTGTAATAATTGACATGCCCATAGCAGAATGAAGATGTGTATAAGAGACAGGCTCATTGGTGGTGACAAGAGCAGTTCTCTGTCCTTCTTTCTTTTTTCCAAATGCTGGGAGAAGTGGGATGTGAGCTCTCAAATGTCACAGAAGCTTACAAAATGCTGACTCCTGAATGCCAGGCATAACTGGGGTAGGCTCAGAACGTGGAGACAGGGCAATATCATCATCTGCTAAGAATTCATTGTTAGGCAGCTTGCCTGGGACACAATGGCAAGCCTGAAACAGGAGGCATAGATGTGGGGTGGGGTGGGGGCAGGCAACCTGGGCTGTGTCTTTGAAAACACAGCCTTCTGGGGGGCTGGGTAGGGGTAGGGAGAGGAGCAGTGCAGGATTGGTCAACAGGCAGATTGTATGTGGGTTTAGGGCACCAAGAAGCAGGGACACAAAAAACCCTGATGGAATAAAGCAAAACAAAACATACCCCCAGACAAAGAAGGGGAGGGGGGGAGCACTTGTTTGAAAAGATTTGATACTCATTGCTTTATTAAAAGCACTGAAGTAGTCCTGGGAAAATTTAGAACTTTGTTTAGAATCACAAATGGTGGGTGAACACCATGACCTTTGCAGAGTTTAGGGTGCTGTTTAGATTAGGAGGTCTTCTGGGTTGAATGGTGCCAGACTCCCTTGTGGGCAGAAGGGCAGTGACAGCCTGATGGACATGCCTGAGCCCCTGAGTAGAACGCTGACTTTTGCCCAAAGGGCTCTAGAGGGTGAGCAGTTGAGGTGGGAGTAGAGGTTATTTTCTTTGTGTCTTTATTCTTTGTGTATTCTCCAAATTTCCTCCTGTGTATATGTAGATTTGAAAACAATTTTGTTAAAGTAAGATCACACAATCTGTTACTGAGTTTTTCCTGAGCATAATTATGATTTATAGTAAGAATGACCATCACTATTTTTGGAGTGTTTTTTTCTCTTCATTCATACACAAATATAGAGAAACACACAGATGACAATCTGATTGTTTTGTGTGGGTTTCAAAAAACTGAAATGGCATTGGACTGTACCTTTCTTTCTTCAACTTGCATTTTTCAAATTCAACAGCATGTCTTGTTGGGTATTATGACACATTGATCTTTTTCACTCTCCTAACTGCAGCATGCTAGTTTGTTGCATGGCTTTATTAGATTGATTTAGCTGTTCCCTTTTTCATAGACATTTAGGTTTTTTTAATTTTGCACTACTGCAAGCAATGCTTTAGTCAACATCTTTGATCCTAGTTAGCTGGACATGTGTACAAAGGTCTCCTCAAGGCAGATAGAGAGGAACAGTGGGTCCTAAGATTTTAAATTTTAATAGATACTGGCAACTTGCCCTCAATAGGAGCTGTAATAATTGACATGCCCATAGCAGAATGAAAGAATTCATTTCCCACAACTTTGCTAACACTTGATCATAAGGAAAAATATTACCAGTCTAATGAATGTGATGTCTCATCAGTTTTCTTTGGCATTTCCCTGATTTCAAGGGAGGCTATTTTTATTTATGTATTCATCCTTTCCTGTATTTAAATTTTTCCTCAGGAAACACATGCTACTTTCATACTGTTGAAAGGAGTACTGTTTTTCTTATTCTCCTTTTCCTCCTCCTTGTTGTTGTTGTTGTTAAAATAGCCACAAGCCATATAGATGACTCTGCTCCGAGGGCTTAAGTCAAATGCCCATTTCTGGCACCATCAGTGTTAGGAGGCAGGAGAGCCTATTGCTGTGGGGAGGTGAGTGAATTTCCCTGATTGGCTTGCACAGCACTCCTGCAGCTGGGGAGGGGCTCAACCTCAAGTCCTGTGGCCATGGCTGAACAGAGGAGGGGTCTGTTTGTGCCAGGACCCTTTCAGTCCTGATATTCTCTGACTCTAAGAGGTACTGAAATTCTGTTCATTTAATCCATGATCTTTTTGTTGAAAAGAACAGAGATCTATTCAAGCCAGATCAAGTGATAAACTGGATTTATTTGAGGGTTGGGGAGGAAGTAGGTGGTATCTCCCAGAACACAAGGCAGGTAATAGAGCTGGGCTACTGTTCTGCTTCCAGGTGAATTACTTTTTGAGATTGAGATTGTCTTGGCCAATATTTTATTTTATTTATTTATGTTTGGCTGCATCCAGTCTTAGTTGCAGCATGCAGGGCTAGCAGTAGGATTGTCCACTGTGGCACACAGGCTCTCTAGTTGTGGCTCACGGGCTTAGTTGCCCTGCTACAAGTGGGATCTCAGTTTCCCAGTCAGGGCTCAAACCCACATCCCCTCCATTGAAAGGTGAACTCTACCCCTGGACCACCAGGGAAGTCCCCCAATATTTTATTTAACATAGATTCACTGTAGGAATTATAATAATTTTACAAGCCAATAGCATACAGGATACTGTTGCTTAATAAGCCAATAAAGAAACATCCTTCACACCAATCATAGATTAACTACACTGTTGTTCCTGGCAAGGGGAAAATGAAAGGAATAAAGTCCAAATTTAGTTCAAGGTGTACCTTCCTATCGTTTGGTTCTCAGGAGAGATGGCTCAGCCTAGGAGTCCCCAGCCCCCTGTTAGAAACAGCCTGCACAGCAGGAGGTGAGCAGCAGGCAAGCTACTGAGGTTTCATCTGCATTTACAGCCACCCTCCATCACTCCCATCACCTCCTGAGTGCCACCTCTGGCCAGACCAACAGTGGCATAATATGTAATTTGCTTCAATCATCCTGTAACTCTACCCACATGGCCCCCCCCAATATCTGTGGGAAATTGTCTACCAATAGTGAAGGACAGGAAAGCCTGGTGTGCTCCAGTCCTTGTGGTCACAATGACCTGGACACAACTTACCGACTGAACAACAGTGTCAGGAAGAATACACATTTCCTTTCCCTTCCTCCTATCCGGGGCCCAAAACCCCAATTCTGGAAATCTAAACTAAGTTGTTGTTGTTGTTTTTCACAGTGATGTTTTATAAGTCATATATATGATACTGATAACTTGAAATGGGCAAAATGCTTTGTACTCAAGGATGACTAAATAAAATATGTAAACATTGGCTAACTATAATGTAACTATTGGCTAAATTCAATAGTCAAAGCTATGGTTTTTCCAGTAGTCAAGTATGGATGTGAGAGTTGGACCATAAAGATGGCTGGGCGCCAAAAAATTGATGCTTTCAAAATGTGGTGCTGGTAAAGACCCTTGAGAGTCCCTTGGACAGCAAAGAGATCCAACCAGTCCATCCTAAAGGAAATCAACCCTGAATATTCATTGGAAACATTGATGCTGAAGTCAAAGCCCCAATACTTTGGCCACCTGTTGTGAAGAGCTGACTCACTGGAAAAGACCCTGATGCCGGGAAAAACTGAGGGCAGGAGGAGAAAGGGGTGGCAGAATATGAGATAGTTGGATGGCATCATTGACTCAGTAGACATGAGTTTGAACAAACTCTGAGAGATAGTGAAAGACAGGGAAGCTTGATGTGCTGCAGTCCATGGGGTTAACAACTGAGCAATCAAACAATGACAAATTCTATGGCATATTGGGTTGAAGTTCATTAAAATTTAGAAAAAACAAGGAATATGTACAGTACGATATAATAATAGTAAGTGAAAAATAGAGTATATTTGTGCATAAAGTATGATCACAGCTATATATATAAACCAAAATGTCATATGTATATATAGATATGGTAGTCTGCTTGTCATTTGACAATAGGTGCTTCTCTCTCTCCTCTTTTTCTGTATTTTAAAATTAAAAAAAACACACATAGATTTTATAAAGGGAAAAACCTAAAACTTTATTTGAAAGGAGACAGCTTGGGCCTCTTGAGCCCTGGGCCATGTGATTTATGGTTTTTCTTAGTAATGTCTAAAAGCCATCACTGCTAGAGTCTGAGTCCTGGGAAGTGGTTAATTACATGCTGGCCAGAGTGCTGTGACAGTTCCAAGAACTGGCCCCAAGGAGATGGAAACAAACCAACGCTGGAACTGTGCTCAAAACTAAACGTACTAAGTGTACACTTAGTACACTTGTAATGTGCTCGAAACAATAAAGATGATGCTGGTCAGACCACGGCGTGACCAACTTCGAGATGACTGTCAGAGCTGACTGCGCCGATTCTGAAAGTAGCCCCTCCCTCTGTCTCTGGAAGCTCTTGCCCACTGATTGCCAGTGAGGGCGAGCAGGTCTTTGGACAGGCGTCCACCCCCTTCACTCCCACCCTGGTTGCTGGCATAGAAAATTAAGCAGACTTTCCCTTTCACCAATCTTGTCTCTTTACTGGCTTTTGAGCAGCGAGCAGCTGGACCCCACTTTCGGTTATACTTTGGCTCAGTTCCTGCACCCACGACTTTGCCAGCATCCAAGGAGCAGGGGCCTCCGGGCTGAGGAGCTCGGTCCTCCATATGGACTGAGAGCAGCGGCGTGCCCCATCCAGTTCTTCACTAGAGAGAAGTGCCTTCTCTGATTCACGGTTGTGTGTTTCTGCAGTTGGACTGAGGACTTGCTAAAACCAGAACATTTTCTTCTGAGAGAGTTGAGGACGTGTATGTGTGTGTGAGAGACAGATAGACAGAGACAGAGAGGGAGAAAAAGAGGGAATAAAATTCTGAGCTTAATAAATCTACGGAGAAGGGAGTCCAACCCGCCTAACATCCCCGGGCTCCCGTCTGTGCTCATTTGATCACTGAACACCCTGAACTTCCCAGATTTCACCTCTTTTCTCCTTTACCCAATTCTATCCTGCCAGAGGAGGTTGCCCTCATCCAAGTGGCACACTGTATCCCTTGCAGCACTCAGGTTCTTCAGACTCTGGCCCAACCTGCTTATCACTGAGATTTTCAGTCTCCAGGGGCTGCCAGGTGGCTTCTCACATCACCAGAGCTCTTCTGCACAGCAAGTGAGCTTCCCCATTACCTCTTCAATTTGCTCAGAGATTTAGACATCAGCAGAATCGATACATAATGACTGAAACTTGGTGATGATAAAAGCCAGGAAGAGGTGCCATGGAAGCACTCTGGCACTTGATGAATCAAGGGAGGACTGTTAGGGAAGGCTTCAGGGAAAAAGTAAGAGTGAAGGGATGAGTATGAGTTAGGCAGCTGATGTGAGGTGGGTGCAGCGGTCAGGACTGTAATTTGAGTTCCAATCTCTTGAACATCTTGCTTTGAGGTGGGGCCCAAGATTCTGCATTTCTAATGGGCTTTCACATGTTACCTGAGTTGCTGGTATCAGGACCTCATTTTGAGTAACAAGGTCCTGTGCCAGTGATTCTCAACCTCGGCTGCATGCTGAAATTATCTGGGAGGTTTGAAAAATACTGATGCCCGGTGCTATCTCCAGAGATCTGGATTTGCTTGGTCTTGGATGCAGCCTAGGCATTCAGGTTAAATGAAACAAAGCAAAAACCATCCCCTCCCTGGGGAATTCTGATCTACCATCAGAGTTGAAAATCCATAATCTCAGTTCAGTTCAGTCGCTCAGTTGTGTCCAACTCTTTGCGACCACATGAATCACAGCACTCCAGGCCTCCCTGTCCATCACCAACTCCCGGAGTTCACTCAGACTCACGTCCATCGAGTCGGTGATGCCATCCAGCCATCTCATCCTCGGTCGTCCCCTTCTCCTCCTGCCCTCAATCCCTCCCAGCATCAGAGTCTTTTCCAGTGAGTCAACTCTTCACATGCAGTGGTCAAAGTATTGGAGTTTCAGCTTTAGCATCAGTCCTTCCAATGAACACCTAAGACTGATCTCCTTTAGAATGGATTGGTTGGATCTCCTTGCAGACCAAGAGACTCTCAAGAGTCTTCTCCAACACCACAATTCAAAAGCATCAATTCTTTGGCGCTCAGCTTTCTTCACAGTCCAACTCTCACATCTATACATGACCACTGGAAAAACCATAGGCTTGACTAGACGGACCTTTGTTGGCAAAGTAATGTCTCTGCTTTTGAATATGCTATCTAGGTTGGTCATAACTTTCCTTCCAAGGGAAGTCGTTTAATTTCATGGCTGCAGTCACCAACTCCTTGATCTAGGAAGAGCTAATAATATGAGTATTGCTATTATGTGCTCAGACTCTTTCAGTCGTGTCCAAAACTTTGTGATCCCATGGACTGAAGCCTGCTAGTCTCCTCTGTCCATGGAATTTTCCTGGCAAGAATACTGGAACGGTTGCCATTTCTTCCTCCAGGGGATCTTCCTGACCCAGGGATTGAACCTGTGTCTTTTATGCTCCTGCATTGACAGGTGAATTCTTTACCACAAGTACCATCTGAAAGCTAATGAGTATTGCTACTACCACCCAGGAATGGCTCAAATTGACTTACAAGAGCCAGTTCCTAAATTCTCAGGAATTTTGTGAACTGGTTATTAAACATAGGCATTATTAAATATTAATTTATATAAAATTACAATTAATAAATTATATAACTATAATAAGCACAAACACATCACTTACTTATTTTCCTATATTTTTACTATACCATGTTTTTGAGGGTATTTACTTTTGCTTTTCTGTATGGTGGAAATACTACATAGAAGTATACTTCTGAAAATCTTTCCAACTCATTTGTAGTGACTTAATGTTAGTAAATTGAAAACTGCCTAAGGTGTTAGTATTTATTTGGTGTTAATATTTATCTCACAGAAACTAGTGAAGGCTATAGATCAGGGCTTGCTTTATGTTATTTTTTAATTTTTTAAAATTAAGAAAAATTTTGTTGACTAGGCTAAAGTGATGGAGGAAATATTAATAACTGAGATGAAACTTACATGTGTAGCTTATCTGTGGCTGTTACATTGTGAATAGAACAAAAATTTAAAAATATTCTAGTATTATAATGAGAAATTCAACTATTAAATGAAATATCATCCAACACTCAAACTATACTCATCTGATAATTGCAACCTTAGGCTGGCTATCCATACAAGAGGTTGCTAAAACTCAGTGAAAGTCTTCCTGACTTACTGATTAATTGGCTACACAGAGTTTACAATAAAGAGTATTTTATGACTATTTGTAAATTGTGTACTACCCATCCTTTCTATCAGTAAAATGTAAATACAAGCAGGCCACCTCATTCAAAGTGGTTATTGAACGTTTACCAGTACCACACTGAGCTGGAGAAAGGGAAGACAGCCAGGTCTTGGAGGTATCCTCCTGGATTCCTGGCCACAGTTAACATGAGGCTTCCAGCACCCAGGAAGGCAAAGCTGCAGCCTTCCTTTCGGGTTCTTGCATTTCCTTAGTCTCCCTCTCCTACTTTTACCTGGAACCTGTAAGTTCATCTTGTTCCCATGTTATCCCTCTGACTGCCTCACACCCAGAATCTCCCCATCTTTGCCCCATTCTTTTGGGTTGCTAACTCTCCCTAAGAGGCTGCCTGGGATTCCTTGGGAGAACCCAAAGCGGCAACTTGTTTAGCATCCGACCTCCTAGTTTGGGTGAAAGGATTCAGTTCAGTTCAGTTGGGTTCAGTCACTCAGTCATGTCTGACTCTTTGTGGCCCCATGGACTGCAGCACGCCAGGACAGGACAGGCTTCCCTGTCCATCACCAACTCCCAGAACATACTCAAACTCATGTCCATTGAGTTGGTGATGCCATCCAACCATCTCATCCTCTGTCATTCCCTTTTCCTCCCACCCTCAATCTTTCCCAGCATCAGGGTCTTTTCAAATGAGTCAGCTCTTCACATCAGGTGGCCAAAGTATTGGAGTTTCAGCTTCAACATCAGCCCTTCCAATGAACATCCAGAACTGATCTCCTTTATTATTTTTTGCTTGTTTGTTTTCACACAATTTATTCAGAAATTTAGAAGATAAAATGTGGACACCTCCCAAAAAAATCATCCCATGCCACTTTCCAACATACAAACTATCACCTTCCTATTCTCATTACCCATGCTTACCACATACTCTTGCAAAACACACGAGGGTCAAGACCCCAACTATTTGGTAATCCAAAGAAACTACATAGTTACACAAAAGACTCTCACTTCCTTTTCACCAGCAAATCATGAATGAAAGAATAAGGGGCAAATGCATAATCTTCATCCAGAGTTAAAATTTCCCTAAAATTATTTTTCTTTTCTCTGTCATTAAAACCCAAAGCAGTTTCACTTACTACTATCACTTTGATACTCTCTCTCTTTTTTTTTTTTTTTCCTGAATGCTAAGCTAGGACATACTTTCCTTTCATAGCTGATGTTTACAACCTCAAGACTGGCAGGAAGCAGTATCCCAGTTGTGACTTGGCCACGACACTCTGCAATACGCAAAGTTATCACATAGGTGCAAATGACGCTGTAAGAGTCATCAAAATTGTTTAAAGCAATAATACATTGATACGGAGCCTCCACATTTTTCTGATGCAGCAAAAGTTCTCTAAAGGCGGTGGCAGCTGTGAAAGTAAAGGCATTTCATGCTAAAATTCAGAGGGTCTCTCTTCAGAGACCATCCCAGCAGAGGCCTGGTCAGCCCAGGCCTGCAGGTGACCCTTTAGGGTGGAGAGGACCATCCCCCAGGAAGGCAACTGCAAAGGAAAAATTTGTGATCATGATTCCAAGGCAAAATGGTTACTTGAAGCTGGGAGAGGAGAAACACTGAGAATACAAATACGGTTGCACCAGGGACTGAGGAGTGAACTGTATAAGGATCTGCAGGCTGGCTCTGCACTGTGTACTGGGCTGGTTCCCTCACCACTTGCAGGGAGGTCCTGGAGACAGAACAGGAGGAGCACCTTAGCCAAGAGGGTTCCAGGCCACCTGCTTCCACCCAGGCTCCCCCTGCTGTGTTCCCAGGAAGGAGCTGAGGTCCTGTTGGCAGCACTTGTGGGTATTGCTGGTCCATGGCAATATCCAAAGGGATTTTCTGATACAGTCGTGAAGAGAAGGTGACGATTTTCCACGTGATCTGAGACTCCTTGGCAATGCCCAGCAGCCTTTGGGCCTTCTAAGAGCAATGATGGATCAAGCTGGCCTCCTCCATCAACACTCAGGAAAGCAGCATGGGAATTTTAGATGGGCAGGAGCAAATAACTCAAAATAGATTGAGGGTCTTTAATCCTTGTACCATAAATAAAGTGCACCATGATTGGAGGCTATAAAAAGCTACTTGCCAGAGGCTCAGGTCTGGGAAGAATCCACCATAACCACCCATTCAGAATGGCAGATCATTTTCTTCAGCCAGAACGCTGGCTGCCGATGCTCTTTATTGCTTTATTTCCTTTAGTACTACGAACTTTTAGCCATAAAGAAAAAAAAAATACTTGGTGGGCTTGGCAAGAAGCATGTCACAGAAACACAGAACTGGCTGATAATAAGTTTATGTTACAGTCTTAAAGTTGGATGATGGCTGTTTTTCCCCCTTCGTTCTGATGAACTTAGGAAATTTTGAGGTTTTTAAAAAATATCAGATTGGCTCATGATGCTTCTAAAGAAGCAGGACAGCCGTTCACGCCCAACATAGTAGAAACAGTTGTCTTTGTTCTACCGGTCATCAGATATGTTATGGAAGAGAATCCACTTACTATCACCATGTTCATCATGTTGGTGCGTTCCATGAACTTCCTGGAAACTCTTTCCAAAAGAGTACATGAGAAGAAAACCATGATGCTGTACAAAGAACTCGATTTAGGATCGCATTTCAAGGAAAACTCTTTTGCTGCTTTCATGTAGGAAGGTATCGCCCCCCCCCCCCTCCCCGCCCTCGTAC
>SJYA01001697.1:3331682-3417281 GCA_006410615.1 Neotragus moschatus | reverse complement strand
TACCCGCCCCCCGCCTGCCACGCCTCGCCCCCCGTGCAGTCAGGCCCTCAAAGCGCTTGTAGGTGTAATTGATGAAGACCCAGTCTTTGTTCTTGTATTCTGTTTCAGGGTGATTACTTGTTGCCACTGTTGGCTTAAGAATATCAGATTCTGGAAACACATCGAAGTTTGAGGTATCTTCAAGGCTTTTGATTTCAATAGATATTGCAGCAGGTCTCTCTCTGATATATTCCCAGTCAACACCTTCAAAAAAAGAATTATTTTTGATTTCCTCAACCTCAGGGGCTCCAATTCTATGTTCCTATTCAGAGCAGAATCTCAAAATTAGATCCTTGGCTTTCTCAGAAATAGGAACGTCTGGAGGAAAAGTCAGAGTTTCTTTCCAGTTCATCACCTTCTTCTATATCTCTTGAGGGGTTTTAGAACAGTAAGGTGGGCAGCCAATGAGCACTTCATACATGATCACCCCCAGTGACCACCGATCACAGAGCTTGTTGTACCCGGTCTGTGCCTACTGTAGAAAAGGCTAGCTGATGTCTATTTCTTTTCCAGGTTTCTGCTTTCCTTTTGGAATTCATGTTCTGAAAAGTGAAATCACTGGGGAGGCTGTGGTTCAGATTCCTATAAAATTCTGTCCTATATGCTTTTTTCAGTCCTGTGTAAAGGCCAAAGTCAGAAAGCTTCACATGGCCCTTGTGGTCCAGGAGAAGGTTGTCTGGTTTGACGTCTCTGTGGATGAACCCAAGTTGGTGAATAGAGTCTAAGGCTAACACTGGTTTTGCTATATAAAACTAAATCTCTTCTTCTCTTAGCGTGTCTTTTTTTTTTTTTTTTTTAGTCAACAGGGTCATCATGTCCCCTCCAGGCAGGAACTCCATGATTAGTTAGAGGTTTAGCTTATCCTGAAAAACTATAGCACATTTTCACAACCCACAAAGTGTCTGCCTCCGCTAGAATGTCGCGCTCCGCAAGAACGGGGCCAGCTTGCTCTTTTTCAAGCATATCTACTTTACGAAATATTTTCATTGCATACACATGGCCTGTATCTTTCTTCTGAACAAGCCACACCTCACCAAAGGTTCCTTTGCCTGTTACTTTTAGGGACTCAAAATCTTCCAGTCCAAGTCCTGCTCTCTTCAAATGAAGAAACTTTGTTTCCTTCCGAGCACGTGCCGATCTNTCTACTTTACGAAATATTTTCATTGCATACACATGGCCTGTATCTTTCTTCTGAACAAGCCACACCTCACCAAAGGTTCCTTTGCCTGTTACTTTTAGGGACTCAAAATCTTCCAGTCCAAGTCCTGCTCTCTTCAAATGAAGAAACTTTGTTTCCTTCCGAGCACGTGCCGATCTCCGGAATCGTCTCTCTTCGGCCTTGAGGCCTTCTTCTTCCATCACTTTTTCTAACTTCTTTTGTCTCATTTCTCATTCTTCATGTTGAGCAATAAGGTTGCTATGAAAATTCTCCAGTGTCACTTTGATCATTGTCACCCTTTCCTTTGTGTGACTGCTCATGGACGAGCAAGGTGTTGAGCCTATTGCCATGGCCAGCATCAAGGTCCTTTCCCATGACTGGGCTCTTCACACCAGGTGGCCAAATTACTGGAGCTTCAGCATCAGTCCTTCCAATGAATATTCAGGGTTGATTTCCTTTAGGATGGACTGGTTGGATCNCTTGATCGGTCCTTGGTATTTTTAGGTGGGACAGGTGATACAAGTTTATCTGGGTACATTTCGAGCCCTGGAGGATCAGGAAGAATTCCCGAGACTCTGATAGAAGGGAGACGTTGGGTTGAGGGAGAGAGCTCTTAGAAGAGGTAAGAATTCATAGAGAGATGGGGCAGAGATGGAAAGTGGACTTGAAAGGACAGCCTGTTTGATTTGGACTGTGTGAGATGGTTTCCAAACAAACATCCTTCCCCTTGTTTCTCCATCTCAGGCCTCTTTCGGTTTCCAGACTCTGACGTCATGCCTCAGCACAGCTGCAGTTACGTATCTTTTCCTTTCCGCTTGACCTCCCTCTGCTAAAGCACCACTTTCTTGGCACCCAAAATGGAACGCACTGCCAGTGGAGCCAATGAGAGATTGATTTTGGACTGTCAGCCCTGATGGAAAGCAGAGGGCTATTGCGTGCCTCGGGGAACTGAGGCAGCCACTAGAAAATGGCGTGAGGAGGCTCTTCTGAGAGAGTGGAATTTGGATGCCTAGAAAACCTTTCTCTAGAAAGTGGACACGGGTAGACCTCATTCCTTCGTGACTCAGTCAGGATCATGAACCTTTTAGGTGGAATCCCAGGATCATTCCCCTCCGGCGGGGCAGGGATGGCCCTGTTCTGGAGTGAGTGAGTGTGATGCTTGACCTGGTGAGGTCTGAGAACTGAAGGGAAGACAGGGAGCCTGCATGGGGCAACAGCTTCCCACAAGCTAATAGAGGAAATCGGATTTCTAATGGCAGAGAGCAGATTTTTCTTTTTACCCTGACAGGAGAACCATTTCTTTGAAAGATGGCAAGAGCTATGGTATCACCATCATTTAAAATATCATCAGAAAGAAATCTCAGTGGGCCTTGATTCTTCCTGAATGGAGTAATGGACACATGACCTAATAAAAGTTTCATTAAGATGATTAATGATCTCAGGGGCCTTAGTAATGGTACCTTCCCAGAGCTCTGGAACACTCTTGAAAATTATTTCACCTATGCTCATATGAGAAGCGGAGAGCAGGTCCGTGGAGGCATGAGCACAAGTGGATCGAAAACACGATTTCCTCCCATTATGCTGCTTCTTTCTACCTGCGTTATTCTTGGGGGGTTAAGGTTTGCTAAGGCTGGTCACCACTTCAGTTGTTCTGATCTGACTCTGATTGTACACCAGGAAAAGAGGACCTCCGTGAACCAGTCAACTCAAAAAGTCAGTTTTGTTGGTTATTAGCAAATCACTGAACAATGCAGAAGTGACAGGAGAATGTGGGCTGGATGTCTTCCTGGTAGAGTTTTGACATAGGGAAAAGAAGCAGTTCACTTATTTTGTGAGCTTGTGGAGGCGGGATGACTTGGGGGTCAAGAACAGGGGCTTTTAGCACACCTGATTCACATCTGTGCTCCTTGCTTAACAGCTGTATGCTCTAGGCCACCCAGCTTCTTCAAGCCTCGGTTCCTTCATCAAGAAAATAAGAATAATACTCCAAATCTAACATGTACTTTAAAAACTTGATTATGCAATATATGCATGGAATGTGCATGGTGGTCAATCAGTAAATGATATAGCCAATAGTAACTGTTATTGCTTATAGCTAAGATTTGGATTAAAAAATATTTGATAGATTTAAAGAGATGGGCCATTTGGCAAAGAAATTCATTATAATACTTATTGGGGGCTTCCCTGACAGCTCAGTTGGTAAAGAATCCACCTGCAATGAGGGAGACCTGGGTTCGATACCTGGGTCGGGAAGATCCCCTGAAGAAGGGAAAGGCTACCCGCTCCAGTATTCTGGCCTAGAGAATTCGATGGACTGTATAGTCCATGGGGTTGTAGAGTTGGACATGAGTGAACGACTTTCACTTTCTTAATACTTGTTACTAAAAGTGAACAAATAAGGACTTCCCTGGTGGTCCAGTGGTTAATAATCTGCCTTGCAATGCAGGGAATGAGGGTTTGATCCCTGGTCAGGGAGCTCAGATCCCAGTGTGTCTGTGTGTGCTCTTTTGCTCAGTCATGTCCAACTCTTGGTGACCCCATGGACTGTAGACTGCCAGGCTTCTCTGTCCCTGGAATTTTCTAGGCAAGAATACTGGAGTGGGTTGCCATTTCTTCCTCCAGGAATCTTCCTGACCTAGCGATCAAACCTGCTTCTTCTGCATCTACTGCATTGGCAGGGAGATTTTCTACCACCATGCCACCTGGGAAGTCCACAAGATCCCACAAGTCCCAGGGCAACTAAGCCCCCACACCATAACAACTGAGCCCCCACACTCCAGAACCTGTGTGCCACAACAGTCCTGCGTGCTGCGATGGGAGATCTTGCATGCCACAACTAAGACCCGAGGTNACCACCATGCCACCTGGGAAGTCCACAAGATCCCACAAGTCCCAGGGCAACTAAGCCCCCACACCATAACAACTGAGCCCCCACACTCCAGAACCTGTGTGCCACAACAGTCCTGCGTGCTGCGATGGGAGATCTTGCATGCCACAACTAAGACCCGAGGTCCAAAAACAACAAACAAAAATCAAAAACACTAGTAGATATATGAGTAGCGGAGATGCCCTTGAACTCCCCGCCCCCCAGCCCACCTCCATGCTGGCCACACCTGGCAATAACATCTGATCCCTGGGCAGCTGACTGAGTCCAGCTATCTGGCTTTCCCCACCCCATGACCAATAAGAGTACAGTGCCCTTCGCCTTGCTGGTAGCTAACTCGAAGGTCCAAACTGGAGATTATAATATATGCAAAGAATATTTACTGATCAACTGCCATGTGCCGGACACTGCTGTAGGAGCTGGGAATCTAGCCATGATTAATCCATTCCTCGTGAACATACCTGGAAGTACCTGCAACAATCACATGAACAAGGTCATTTCTAGTGGTGATGAGGGCTGTGAAGACATAACAAAAACTCCTGATAATGTTGAAAGCGGCTTTTAAGGCCACTGGGGCTAATTCCATTGTTCCTACTTATGCACACATGGGGCAAAACTTCTGACATCTGAGCCCCAAAGGCCCCCAGATCCTCTGAAATAGAGAGCACCACTGAGTGTGGGAGAACCTTGGAAAATCCTTTCCCCTCCTCTTGGGATCATATTAACAGCACTTATATCCTAAAGGGCCCCTTTGCAATAAAATTTATATGTTTCCACCCAACTCAGTACTTTCCTGTCTCCCCCAGTTGCTTGGGTCTCTGTGCTATTTGAAGGCTTAAAAATGTGTGGAGTCCTTGGGATTACATGTTTCTTAGTCAAACAGAAATATGTTCCCTCTTTTTCTCCTCCAGGCAGAAAAATATCTCTGGAAACATACACCAACTGATGCCAAATGCCTGGGAGTCAGGAAGAGTGATACCTGCCAAGACTTTAAAGTTGGGTTTTTATCCAAAGTGAAAATTAGGGAGCTGGCTTTCCTCAGCTTTGGATCTGTGACACAGGAAACTGAGCGGGCCCTGAACTAGAGGTCAGGGGAGCTCAAGTTCTTTGGAAGTTATTAGTCACCCGACACTGGGCAAATTTCTGAGCATCTCTGGGGCTACTTATCTTTGAAATAAGTCAGTCCAAGAGTTGTGGTGGGGGTAAAACGAGATAATAGCTAACCCCCAGTGCCTCAGCTGTGAAGCCAGCAGGTTAGTGGCAGACCAGGGGTCAGCTGGAAGCATGGGCTAGGGCTGGAGGAATGGAGAGGTGGGTGGTATCTGGGATCTCTGTATCTTAGAGGGCACAGTGACCTTCAGTGTGAGCCAGCCTCTGCCAGTATCCACCGGGTGAGGCCATGGGGGGTTTCTGAGCAGAACCCCAGTTCTAGGGCTTAGTTCTAGAGTGCAGAAGACAAAAGCAGGGCACTAACCAGCAGCTGAGGGTAAAGGTAGAATGTGCCAGGCTCCTGAAGGCGGGGAGTGGTGCATGACGGCAAGGAGTCAGGGCCCAGGTGATGTGTGTTGGGGCTCAGAAACCCAAACCAGCAAGTGGATGGTTGGCCTGAGGGCTCCTGTTCGGACTTACCGGGAAGATTGCAGTGGCCCCAGGGGCTGTAGCCCACCAGGCTCTTCTGCCTATGGGATTTCCCAAGTGAGAACGCTGGAGTGGGTTGCCGTCTCCTCCTCCGGCAGATCTGACTACCCAGGGATCGAAACTGCGTCTCCTGTGGTTCCTGCGTTGGCAGACAGATTCTCTACCACTGAGCCACCCGGGAAGCCCAATACACCCCAGGTCTGGTTGGAGCAGCTCAGGACCTGCGGCTGTGCTCACAGGCCTTTAGGAACTGTGGCCAATGGGGGGGCCACTGCATGCTGGATAATGACATGTGAGGGACATGACCCGAATACGGTGATAGTAGTTTCCGTTACTGAGTTCATTCAGTGTGCTGAGCACTGTGTTTTATATGCATGCGTCAGCTGATGAAAACTGTATTTAATTTTGATCTTCCTACTAATCCTGTGAGATATCCCCCATCTTGCAGATGGAGAAATTGAGGCACAAAAATGTTAAATAACTTGCCTCAGGGTTGTGGTGGCGGAGCTGGGATTTGAAACCAACTTTCTCTTATTCCAGAGCCTGTGCTCTTATTTAGATTTTACTAAGTGATAATAACAAATAATAACAAAAATCACCACAATAATAATAGCAGCAGTGGTTTTAGTGCTCCGCCACGTTCTGTGTAAGTATTGATTCCATCTGGTCCTCACGTGACTGGTGAATCGAAGGAGTCTCTATTCCACAGATGAGAAAAATGGGACCCAGGGAGTTAACTTGTCAAACTTATAAAAGGTACAGCCCAAACTAAAACCCAGGGCTGTCCTAAACCTCAGGCTGTCTCCTCAGTCCCTGGGGCCCGGACTGCGATCTCGTCATTCCTTGACAAATGTATTCTTGACGTGACAAGCTTGTTCACACCAAACTAATAGCACACAGGAAATGAAAGGCCTGCGTGTCTAGTCCTAAGACAAGGATTCTTTTCCTTTCACCCTTCCTCGGGGGACCACTGCCTTTGTGACCCTCCTTGCCCACTACCTAATTTGGGCATTGGAAAACTCTTGGAAAACACACATTCTCTCAGGCTGAAAGTTGAAATTAAAGCAGGAGAGACTTCTGCTGAGAACAAAGAAACACTTGTCTGTAAGGAGCATAAAATTCTTTGAGTGAGAACTAGGTGAGGGTGCAGGGGAATCTTTGAACTATCATTGCAGTTTTTCTGTAAGCTTATAACTATTCTAAGAAATAAGGTTTATTTAAGGAAAAGGGAAAGTGAAAGCACAGTATCTGAAGACATGCACGGCTATCGCACGGAAGAGGAAATATACATGTAACTAATAAATACAAGGTAAGGCTCAGCATCACCAGTACTGGGGGACGTGTAAAGCCACCCCACCATGGATCTGAACCTCCACTAGATGGCCAAGAGGGCTTCCCAGGTGGCTCCAGTGGTAAAGAATCTGCCTGCCAATGCGGGAGACGAAAGAGACGCAGTTTCCCTCCCTGGGTCAGAAAGATCCCCTGGAAAAGGGTGTGGCAACCCACCCCAGTATTCTTGCCTGGAAAATCCCATGGACAGAGGAGCCTGGTGGTCTACAGTCCATGGAGTTGCACAGAGTCAGACAGTACTGAAGTGACTTAGCACGCAGATGGGCAAAACTTAAGAAATCTGACAATGCCTAGTATTGGAAAATAATTATTGGCTTTCTTTTGTAAAGCTGAGTATTTGCATGTCCCATCAGTTCCACTCCCAGACATACATCTGAGAGAAATGCTTGGTACATGGTCACCAGGAGGCACAAGATAGTCCACAGCAGCACTAGGTGTGATAGCAAAGAACTGGAGACAACCTGGGCAACCATCATGGAGAAAATGGGCAGATAAATAGTGTTGTGTTCACATGATGGGCTGTCACTCAGCAGTGAAAACGGATGGACTGCAGTCACCATGTATACATATTAGTAAAATATGTCGGGATAAGAAGGGAGTCATGAAGACTTTATATCAATATGAGTTTTTTCTAAAGGCCTTGCTGTTGTGTCGCTAAGTCGTGTCCAACTCTGCAGTCTCATGGACTGCAGCATGCCAGGCTTCCCTGTCCTTCACCATCTCCTGGAGTCTGCTCAAATTCAGGTCCATTGAATCAGTGATGCCTTCCAACCATTTCATCCTCTGCTGCCCTTTGCCGCCCTCCTGAGTTTTCCAGATGGCACTAGTGGTAAAGAATCCACCTACCAATTCAGGAGACACAGGAGATGCCGGTTCAGTCTCTGGGTCAGTAAGACCCCCTGGAGGAGGAAATGGCAACTCTCTTCAGTATTCCTGCCTGGAAAATCCATGGCCAGAGGAACCTGGCAGGCTACAGTCCATGTGGCTGCATAGAGTCAGACTTCACTGAGCAACTAAGCACTCCTCACAATTCTAAAGGTGAAGAATAAGCAAAATCAGACAATATATTGTTTTGGTCTAAATAGCTCTAAGATGGGCTTCTGTGGTAGCTCAGCTGTTAAAGAATCCGCCTGTAATACAGGAGACCTCAGTTCGATTCCCGAGTCAGGAAGATCCCCTGGAGAAGGGAGAGGTTACCCATGCCAGTACGCTTGGGCTTCCCTGGTGGCTTGGATGGTGAAGAATCGGCCTGCAATGCAGGAGACCTGGGTTCGATTCCTGGGTGGGGAGGATCCCTTGGAGGAGGGCATGGCAACCCAATACAGTATTCTTGCCTGGAGAATCCCCATGGACAGAGGAGCCTGGTGAGCTACAGTCCATGAGGTTGCAAGAGTCAGACATGACTGAGCAACTAAGCACAGCACAGCTCTATGATAAATTATATACATGTCAATAAAAGGATGCTAAAACAAACTGAAACTAGTGCTTACTCTGGGGAGCAGGGTTGGAGAGGCAAGGTTTGGGGATGAGAAAGAGCGTGTAGGTATACACAAGTTATTGGTAACGTTTTAGATCTCAGAGTTGGATGGTATACTCTGGGTATTCAGTATATAATGCAGTAAGGAAAACAGGGACATCCATGAATGAATGGTAAAAATTATAAACCAATGCTGGGCACCAAGATAGTTTCCCTCCAAAAAAAAAAAAAAGGAAGATAAATTCTTAATTTTTTATATAATAAAAACTTATAAAAATGTTACAAAGAGATACAAATGAAGCAAATGGAAATACCGGTAAATCAGTAAATGAAGTAGAAAGCCCTCAAACCTTCAACCGTGTTTTTGCTTTTCATGTATGACAAACACGGGAAATCACATCAGTGGGGAACAGTTGCCACTAATGATGCTGGTGTGGCCGTGGTCCCCCGCCGCACTGTGAGAGGGAAAGGTGCTGGTCTCTCAGGATTAGTGTCAACTGTGAGCACGGCCTCCACACATCGGGGCTTCCAGTGTTCCTGTTCACTAGTGGCTCAGACACTCTGTCCATAAACACCAACCCAGATGCAAAGCTCTCTTCTCAAAGCAAGTCCGAAGCACCAAGCTCACTGGGAAAGGAGGCTAACTAACATCAGCCTGGGCTATTCTCAGCCCGAGCCATCTTCTCAGATGACTTGGCTCTGGTCTTGTGCCCAGGGAACCAGTGCACACATCTCTCCCCCTCATGGGGCAGGTGACCATGTTGGCCTCTCTTAGAAGTTGGGACCCTCTAATCAATTAAACTGTTGTCATAACTTTGAATGTTAAAAGAAAATGGTCAAGGTATTGATATCGTTCTTTCCAGAAAGCTCCTTGACCTTTTGTCAAGTTTGCCCACTTAATCTTTCATAACTCTTAAGTTCCTTTTTAAATGAGTATGGGCAGGAGGAGAAGGGTATGACAGAGGATGAGATGGTTGGATGGCATTACCAACTCGATGGAATGAGTTTGAGCAAACTCCAGGAGCTGGTGATGGACAGGGAAGCCTGGTGTGCTGTAGTCCGTGGGGTCACAAAGAGTCAGACATGACTGAGTGACTGAGCTGAACTGGGGGATGGTCAACCTAATTCTAACTGATTATAGAACTAAATCCAGGACTTTGCTAAGCAAAAAAATAAAAGTCATCAGATGTACAAATAGATTAAAATCTTTGTCCTTTGTCTCTCCAGAGCCACGTGTGCCTTCTTGATTTATAGCTACCAAACAGAGAGAGGCCATTCAAAACTTCCACAAATGGATCTCTGCTTGAAGATTTCTTGCGGTTTTCATTGTTACAAACAGAGAAGATTTAGTAGCTTTTAAATGATCAAGTTTCTGATTAAAAACAGATACATTCAAGTTTGAACTCACTGGGCACCATCCTACTACAAGGTGAAAGTAGGAACAAAAATAGAAGTCGCTACGATAGGTCATGTTTTCCAAAGGGAGCACTACGCTATTCCACTCCACTTTGTAAGCACCTAGTATGATGTCTGAGTATGACGACTGAGTGACTTCTGAGAGAGAGAGCATGACGTGAACTTCACACTTCTCCACTGAGGGGTGGGGTCTCTGCTTCATCCCCTCGAGTGTGTAGGCCTGAGACGAGGGTGACTGGTGGTATGTTTTAGTCATTAAGTCCAACTCTGCAATCGCATGGACTGCAGCCAGGCTCCTCTGTCCATGGGATTTTCCCAGCAAGAAGACTGAAGTGGGTTGCCCTTTCCTTCCTCAGGGCATCTTCCTGACTCAGGGATCAAACCTGTGTCTCCTGTATTGCAGGTGGATTCTTTACCACGGAGCCACCGAGTGAGACTCTATGATTCCCAAGGTTACGTCAGTCGTAATACTGATATGGATTTTCCAGTCTTTCTTGGGATACTCTTGCTGGGAACCCAGCCACCAAGGTGTGAGGAAGCCAGACTGCCACAGAGGAGGCCACGGTCACAAGCTGCTCTGGTCACAGCCACAGCGAAAGGCCCAGCTGGCAGCAACCGCCAGACGTGTGCACGACCGCGCCTTCAGATTATCCCCGCCTTCAGGCTTTGAACCATCGCAGCTGACACTGAGTAGAGCAGAGAATGCTCTTTGCTGAACGCTGCCCATGTTGCAGACTTGTGAGCAAATTAATAAAATATATGTAGATTTTATGAAAAAAATTTAAAAAATTTAATTGAAGTATAGCTGATTTATAGTGCAGTGTTAGCTTCTGCTGTGCAGCAAAGTGATTCAGTTACACACACACATATATTTGTGTTTTTTTTTAAACTTTTTATATTGGGGTATAGTTGATTAGGGCTTCCCAGGTGGCACTAGTGGTAAAGAACCCACCTCCCAGTGCAGAAGACATAAGAGATGAGGTTCAGGCTTGATCTCCGGGTTAATACGATCTCCTGGAGGACGGCATGGCAACCCACTCCAGTGTTCTTGCCTGGAGAATCCAATGGACAGTGGAGCCTGGCTCCAGTTCACAGGATGGTGAAGTTGGACACAACTGAAGCAACTTCACACACACACATAGACATAGTTGGTTAACAGTGTTGTATTAGTTTCAGGTATACAGCAAAGATTGAACTCTACATATACATGTATCTATTCTTCTTTATTATAGTTTATTACTGAGTATTGAATATAGGTCCCCATGCTAAACAGTAGGACCTTGTTAATCTATTTTCTTTTTTTATTTTTGTCTGCTCCACATGGCTTGCAGCATCTTAGTTTCCCAACCTGGTCCATGGCAGTGAAATCATGAAGTCCTAACCACTAGACTGCCAGAGAATCCTCTTATCTCTTTAAAAAATGCTTTAAAACACTAAGTTTCAGGTGGTTGGTTATGCTACCAATGCCATGGCCACTTCCCTGTCCTTCTCTAACTGGATGATTCATCAGCATCCAACAAGTTTATGCTCCCTCCTCCTGCTAGAAACAGTCGCCCCTTTTAGCTTTCCGAGATCTGCTCTCTCGGTGTGCTTTCAAACCTGCAGGCAATCGCTTCCCAGCCCCTTTGGTCTCATCCGCACATTGCCCACTGTCACCAATAGGCTTTTGGCTCCCTAATTTATATCTTCAGCTTTGACCTCAGCACAGAACTCTAGGTTCAAATATACAAACACATAAAAGATGTCCTCACCAAGATATCTATAAATCATAGCGAGTGTTAACTTTCCCAAACAGAACTAAGGACTCCTCCCCAAGCCGAGTCTTCTCCAGTGTTTCACACTTGTCCTCCTTTCAGCTCAAGCTGAAAATAGAGGCATCATTCTGGATCCCTTCCTCCCCCCCTCATCCCTCAATTTCTAAGCTGTCAGTAGATCCTGTCAGTGTTACCTTCACGGCACAGTTTCAGATATGGCCCTGAGCTCTGCTTCCTGCATCATCTCTGTCTAGCCATCGTCCTTCACGTGGGCATCTGCTGTGGATTTCTACCAGCATTTTCTAATTTCACTCTTATTTTCCTTCAATCTTTTTACAACTGTCAGAGTACTTCCAGTAGGGGCTATAAGATCTGATACCTACTGACCTCTGCCTGTCAAGCCACTCCTATTCTGCATCCTGTACCAATGTCGCCATCCCCACCACCATGCTGCTGCTACATCCATCTTTTCTTCTCCGTGTTTATTTTTTTTAATTGATTAATTTATGTTTGGTTGTACTGAGTCTTCACTGCCTGTGAATGGGCCTTCTCTAGTTGGAGTGAGCGGGGGCTTTTCTATGATTCTCTCATTGGGGTGGCCTCTCTGGTTGCAGAGCACAGGCTCTAGGCACACGGGCTTCAGTGGTTGTGGCATGGCGGTTCAGTAGTTGCAGCTCGTAGGTCCTAGAGCACGCAGGCTCCAGTAGTTGTGACTCACCGGCTTAGTTGCCTGTGGCATGAGGAATCCTCCCAGACCAGGGATTGAACCAGTGTCCCTTGCATTGCAAGGCAGACTCTTATCCGCTGTACTACCAAGGAAGTCCCTTAATTTACTTTTTTTAAAACTTGTTAAATCAACAATTTTTTTTTTTTGCCACACGTGGAATCTTAGTTCTCCTACCAGAGATCGAACCATGCTCCCTGCAGTGAAAACACAGAGTCTTAACCATTGAACTGACAGGGAATTCTTTTCTTCTTAACCCCTGGACCACCAGGGAATTCCCTTCTCTTAGCTTTTGAATATTCCATTGTTATCATGTCAGGGTCTTATTGCATTGCTGATGTCTTCTTGTTTCACCTTTCTCAGTCTGCACTTATTGTATTTATTGTTTTGTTTACTTGTTTTGGGTTTATTTCTCTTCTCCGAATATAGATGCTCCAAGTGGGCAAGGATCTTTAGTTTCTGCTCACTTCTGTTCTTCCCCAACATCCAGGATTATGACTGGAACGTGGGAGACTCTCAATAAATATTCATTAAGATTCATTTGAATGAGTGAATATGTGAACGTGCATTGGGGTCTCAAATAAAGATCATAATGATATCAATTCAAATCTATCAATCTCTTTCATGTGCCAGGCTCTGTGCCTTCTATCTTTTACGTTAAATCCTCACTACAGCCCTGTGAGGTGAGAACTGTTCTCATATGCATTTAACAGATGAGGAGACTGACTTCAAAAAGTTACATGACTTACCAGGCTTTGCAGCTGTTCAGTGGCAGGTCCAGGGTTCAAACTCAGACCTCTCTGACTCCCGGGCTCACAAGCACTGCCTGTCAGCAGCACCCCTGAGATTCATACTCTAGTCATGGCTGGTAGTGGACACACACATGGGGCCAATTTCAGAAAATCCTCTTTGAAGGGTAGCTAGGGGAACTTTTGGGGGAACTCAACAACAGTTTAAATGTGAAAGTAAAAATACTAGTCGTTCAATCATGTCCAACTCTTTGATAACCCATGGACCACAGACTGCCAGGCTCCTCTGTCCATGGGATTTCCCAGGCAAAAATACTGGAGTGGGTAGCCATTCTCTTCTCCAGGGGATCTTCCCAACCCAGGAATCAAACCCAGGTCTCTTGTACTGCAGGCAGATTCTTTACTGTCTGAAGCACCAGGGAAGTCCACAATAACAGGTATTAAAAAGAACACAGATAAACAAAAACAACCCCCTTCCCCAACAGCAATTTTTATTTCCCTTTCTGGTGTTCTCTCCTGCTGGTCTGGCTGGGGATGGGAGCAGAGGAGCAGAGGAGGGCAGGAGAGATGGAAGCCTTGGGGAGTTGGTGAGGGATATGGGTGGTTGTGGCAGGGATTATCTGGCCCCATCCATGACCTTGCTCTCTAAATTCTATAGCCTGCATTTCTGAAGTTTTTCTCCAATCTAGCTTCTCCTCTGTGAAGAACCCATATATATAATAACCCATATGTCACATCTCATTCTGAACAAGGCTCCTTGTTCCTGCCTCCTTCTAGAATTCAGCATCACACCCAGCCAGGGCTTTCTTCTGAAGTGCTTCTGAAAAGCCCTGATGGTTTCCTCTGGTCCTGGTGACCCACCATTCCCAAGAGGCTCCAGTTCCCTTCTTAAGCCTCCACTCCTGCCTGCCCTGGGCATCCCTCTTCCCGGATTCATCACACCCATCTTATTCTCTTTTCAGTCACTACCTTTATAAATGCGCCATCCTCTGCACAAAATGCCTTCTATCAGCTGAGAAGGAATTCTCTAAGATTAGCACTCAGATTCCTGGAGACCTCCCGAAGAGCAGCCCTTGAGTGTTGCAGCTGCTGCTGCTGTCGAGTCCGACTCTGTGCGGCCCCATAGACGGCAGCCCACCAGGCTCCCCCGTCCCTGGGATTCTCCAGGCAAGAATACTGGAGTGGGTTGCCATTTCCTTCTCCAACGCAAGAAAATGAAAAGTGAAAGTGAAGTCACTCAGTCGTGCCCGACTCTTAGCGACCCCGTGGACTGCAGCCTACCAGGCTCCTCCGTCCATGGGGTTTTCCAGGCAAGAGTACTGGAGTGGGGTGCCATTGCCTTCTCCATGAGTGTTGTAGGGCCCTGGCTTAATTTGGCTGCCTCTTCCCCAGTCTATGGGCTTCCCTTGTGGCTCAGCTGGTAAAGAATCTGCCTGCAATGTGGGAGACTTGGGTTCAATCCCTAGGTTCGGAAGATCCCCTGGAGAAGGGAAAAGCTACCCACTCCAGTATTCTGGCCTGGAGAATTCCCTGGACTTTATAGTCCATGGGGTCGCAAAGAGTCAGACATGACTGAGCAACTTTCACTTTCCCCAGTTTATGGGCTCCTTTGGGGTGCTAATTCTTTATTGTATTATTTTTTCTAAAATTTGTATTTTACATTGGAATGTAGTTGATTTACAATGTTGTATTAGTTTCAGGTGTACAGCCAAGTGATTCAGTTATATATGTACACATCCATTCTTTTTCAGATTCTTTTCCCATATAGGTTATTATAGAGTAGTAAGTAGACCTCCCTGTGCTATACAGTAGGTCCTTGTTGATTATCTATTATATATATAGTAATATGTTATGTTATGGAGAAGGAAATGGAAACCTACTCCAGTACTCTTGCCTGGAAAGTCCAACGGACAGAGGAGCCTGGTAGGCTACAGTCCATGGAGTCGCAAGAGTCAGACACGACTTAGTGACTAACCCACCACCATCACCAAAGTGTTATGTTAATCCCAGACTCCTAATTTATTCCCCCCTTATCATTGTATTCTTAAAGTCTGCAGTGCGTGGTAGTGTTGGTGTTAGTAAGTATTCTGAGTGAGTGGTTGAAGGAAAGAAAGCTTGTGCTTTGCCTAGTTTCTCAACTACATGCCAAGGAGAAGGGATGTCTCTGGTGCTGGGGAGGATGATGGTGTCTACACCAACCTAGAGTGAGCCAGACACCGGACTGTTGTCTGCAACATCTCAGGTAAAGGAAAGCAAGCCAGTGCGTGGCAGTTAGGGTGAGACACTGTGTTTTTTCTGTCAACAGTTGGCAGGAGATATGGGAGAGCTCTGGTGNAAACTCCTAATTTATTCCCCCCTTATCATTGTATTCTTAAAGTCTGCAATGCGTGGTAGTGTCGGTGTTAGTAAGTATTCTGAGTGAGTGGTTGAAGGAAAGAAAGCTTGTGCTTTGCCTTTCTCAACTACATGCCAAGGAGAAGGGATATCTCTGGTGCTGGGGAGGATGATGGTGTCTACACCAACCTAGAGTGAGCCAGACACCGGACTGTTGTTTGCAACATCTCAGGTAAAGGAAAGCAAGCCAGTGTGTGGCAGTTAGGGTGAGACACTGTGTTTTTTCTGTCAACAGTTGGCAGGAGATATGGGAGAGCTCTGGTGATGAGGAACTCAGCCTGGGAAACCTCAGGAACTCACCTGTACACAGGTGAGGTCATTTGACTGTACACCTGTGAAAATGAACAGTAGGGGTTAACCACAGCTGGCTTTCCACCTCTTCTTGCCCTGCTCCACCCCAGCATGGTACTCATGCCCTGTACCCAAAACACCTGCCTGANTGATGAGGAACTCAGCCTGGGAAACCTCAGGAACTCACCTGTACACAGGTGAGGTCATTTGACTGTACACCTGTGAAAATGAACAGTAGGGGTTAACCACAGCTGGCTTTCCACCTCTTCTTGCCCTGCTCCACCCCAGCATGGTACTCATGCCCTGTACCCAAAACACCTGCCTGAGGGTGGGTGATGGTGTTTGCTGAGAGAAAGCTCCAGAAACCAGCCTGACTTTGGCAAACAAGCCTCTAGCAGGGGTTCTCAAACTTGACTGTACTGGGCAATCACCTGGGAGCTTTTGAAAGACACAGATGCCTGGGCCCATCCCTGGAGATTTTCCTTCAGTTGGGCTGGGTGGGGACCAAGACTGGTATTTTTAAAAAGCTCCTCGGGTGATTCTAATGTGCAGCCAGCCTGAGAACCCTGTTGTAAATGGATTGGACAGAATGTTCCTTTCTTGCTCAGATGGGAGAAGAGCCTTGTCTGGAAGGGGCTGAGAGCAGGCTCCTCCTGAAGCCTCCAGGCCCCGCCCAACGCCTGAAGGCCCCAGCAGGACTTTTACTGCAAGACAAGAGTTGACACACTTAAACTGCAAAGGGCCAGGTAGTAAATATGTTAGGTTTCATGGACCATCTGGTGTGTGTCAGAGCTACTTTAACCCTGCTGCTGAAGTGGAAAAGCAGCCACAGGCATGTGTACATGAATGAGCATAGCTGTGTTCCAAAGAAACTTTATCTACAGAACTGAAATGTGAATTTCATACAATTTTCTTGTTTGATTCTTTTTCCCAGCCATGTAGAAATGCGAAAACCATTCTTAGCTCATGCACTAGATACCAAAAGTGCTGGTATGGATTTGGCCTGCCAGCTCCCTGCTCTAAGAGATGAGCGGCAGGCCACTGTTCACAGCCTGATGGATGGCAAATCCCTCCCCACCCCTTCCCGTCCCTAGGCCTTCCTATCTCTCCATTGACAATGATCAGCAGCCAGCTCTCAGGACTAGGAGTGTCAATCAGATGGGAATGCTACTTCAGTTACTGCTGCACTTCATTCGGAACAAAAGGTAAAGATAAACCTTAGGTTTGTAGCTCTTTGAGTCACGAATAGTCTCCAAGTTGCTGAGGGCTCTGTTGCATGACTGTGAACAAACACTGTTCTTTATGGCATCCTCAGAATGAGGAAGGAGGAAGCAGCAAGAGAGACACTTAAATACTCTACGAGGGAGTGACTAGGGAGCTGTTGTCTCATTTAGTTAACCCTGCTTCCCTCACGAATTTAGAGCTTGGAGCAGATACTGTTGGATGCTGCCCATGTCCTAGCCATACTTCCTGCTGGTTCACCTTCTCTGAGAGGCCCCATGTCCAGCTCCACAGGGTAAATCATGAATAGTCTAAGTCAAGAAATAGATACAGAAAAGATAGTTCCTCTTCTCCTTCAGGGCCATTGTCTTGTGTGCCTGCTGATGCCTGCATGTTGATGCCTGGAACTGTGGCAGCTATATTGGGATCATGAGGAGAGTTAGTCTGGCCAGGATGCACCGAGGATGGTGAGCAGAAAGAGGGAAGCAAGCTGGATCCCTGATGACATTGTTGAGCCACTGGACGAACCACCTCTGGAGCTTCCATCCTCTGGATTCCTAGTTATGTGCACGAAATATCTCTATTGTTGAAAGTCATTTTAAGTTTGAGTTTCTGTTTTTACATTAAGCATTAAAACTGAAAGCATTAAAACTCATGCAGGGGTCTGGAAAGATATATCCTTCACAATATCCAATAATGGGCACATAACAGATTCCTAGTTGATTGACTAAGGGAATAATTTAAAATGCACACATCCAGTTATTATCAGCAAAGAGACTTATTATAAAGAAGCTCCCTTGTAAAAAGTGTTGCCTCTTCCAGTGTCTCTGGAAGACACATATTATTTAAAGACTCATTGACATGTAACAGTAATCAGGAGGCCCAGGGTCCCTTTATCTGAAGAGCATACAACCCAGGAACTGACTTCCCACCCAGGCTGGTAACCAAAACTTTGATGATGAACCTAGCATCTTCTGTGAATCTCATAATTCAGAGAGAAGGACTAATAAAATCAACATGTAATGAGTCAGTCAGATATTTGCAAAGTTGCCTTTGTAACTCTGGGTTCTATCTCATAGTTTGTAATGCAAATAATATCCTCCTCTCCTGTTCCAATTACTTCGGCTACTTAACAGATTACTCTGAAACCTAGTGATGTAAAACAATCATTGATTATGGTCCCAAGCGCTGTGAGTCAGGGGTTCAGATAGGGCACAGTGGGAAAGCCTTACCTCGGTGGGGCAGCTTGAAGCCTGGGACTAGAATCATTTGAAACATCAGTCATTCACAGGTCTGGTTGTTGATGCCAGATAGATTGGAAGATCCGAGGGTTCTATAATTTCTCTCTCTATATAGTCTGTCTATGTGGTCTTTTAAGGGCAGCTTCAGGGTATCTGGACTTCTTACATGTTGGCTTAGGACTCCTCAGGTGCAGGTCTGGAGAAAGACAGCTAGATGGAAATCACATTGACTTTTATGACCCAGCCTCAAAAGTTATGCAACATCACATCCCCCTATTCTATTGCTTCAGGAGTACAAAATTCTGCCCACGTCCAAGGGGAGGGAATACAGATTCTACTTCTTGATGAAGGAGTGGCCACAACACTTCATATTACATTACATTATAAGAAGAATATGTGGGATGGGGTATGAACTGGTGCCTGCTCCAGCCTAAACCTTCACCATCTCTCTAGGGCCTTTAGGGATTCTAGGATGTGAAGGCCAACAGATACGAAATTGGTCTGCCCTGAAGCTGAAACCCCTGCCAGGGGTGCCCATCTTGTGTAAAATAATGATAGTGCTGCCCTTAGGTTGGCTTGTTCCAAAGGAGCTCGAATGGGTCCCTGATAACTCCGTTAGGGTTTCTGCCTCAGAGAAAAGGGTGCAGATCTGTGACTCCAAGAGAACTCAGCCTGGAGTCAGATCCAGAGGAAGCCTTGATGCTTGATAGCTGGAATCTTCCTACCTTTAAACTGTTGCCACAGATTTGAGCGGTTGTTAAGAGACCAAAAAATGAATCAACAGGCTGACGATGCCTGTGCCTGAATTTTTAGAGTCTGAGAAGCACTTCAAGCTACATGTTTTATTGACACTTTAAACAAGCATTTGAAGTTCATTTCAGCTCAGTAAGCAAACAATCTGTTACTAGATGTACACAGAGATGAGAGGAAGAGAGGACTGCTAAGTGGAGGATGCTGAGTGGCGGTGGGGACACTGGGTGAGGGTGAGACGGGAACAGGGATGTTAGGGCTGGTGGGGAAGGTGGGAGCTGCCCCAGCGTGCTCTTAGGAGGCGGATGTGTGTCCTGACCCTGCTTCCCACAGGAAGCAGAGAGCAGAAGTGCAAACAGATTACACCAAGTCAAGGCCAGATCCTAGAGTGAAAGAGCTGTGTATCTTGAGTAAAGAGGAGGAGGAATGTTCCTTTCAGCAGCATCCCTTAACTGCAGGTATCCAAATCCTTTTCTTGACAGCGTAAGCACTGCTGCAGTGAAACCAGCATCACCCCAAATCAGGGACTGGTAACAAGAAAGTTTTCCATGTCACTGGGAATGCCAATACTGGGGAAAAAAGTAGCAAGCAGTATGGATGGAGAGTGAATTCCTAAAGGTGAAAAGGGTAAATAAATCAACTTAATCTGGAAGTCTGAAGAAGGATTGATGCTTGGGCTCAGCTAAATGGGAGAGTAAGCTTGTCTAATAGATGGGGAAACAGTGGAAACAGTGTCAGACTTTATTTTTTTGGGCTCCAAAATCACTGCAGATGGTGATTGCAGCCATGAAATTAAAAGACATTTACTTCTTGGAAGGAAAGTTATGACCAATCTAGATAGCATATTACAAAGCAGAGATATTACTTTGCCAACAAAGGTCCATCTAGTCAAGGCTATGGTTTTTCCTGTGGTCGTATATGGATGTGAGAATTGGACTGTAAAGAAAGCTGAGGACCGAAGAATTGATGCCTTTGATCTGTGGTGTTGGAGAAGACTCTTGAGAGTCCCTTGGACTGCAAGGAGATCCAACCAGTCCATTCTGAAGGAGATCAGCCCTGGGATTTCTTTGGAAGGAATGATGCTAAAGCTGAAACTCCAGTACTTTGGCCACCTCATGCGAAGAGTTGACTCATTGGAAAAGACTCTGATGCTGGGAGGGATTGGGGGCAGGAGGAGAAGGGGACATCAGAGGATGAGATGGCTGGATGGCATCACGGACTCCATGGGCGCTAGTCTGAGTGAACTCCGGGAGTTGGTGATGGACAGGGAGGCCTGGCGTGCTGCGATTCATGGGGTCACAAAGAGTCAGACCAACTGAACAACTGAACTGAACTGAACTGAAGCTTGTCTAAGAGGTTTTGGAAATCAACTTCTAGCCCAATGCCCAGAGGCATTGTTTAAGATGTGTTGAATAAGAAGGGTCCTTAAATGAGGATGTGAACTGAATTTGCTTAGAGAATTTGAAGGAATGTATCATTTCAAGACTCGCAGAACTAGTCTCCTGTGAGAGCCAAAGACTATGCCCCTCGGACTAAAGTCCTGAAATAGGAAGAGCTAGTGAGCCATAGGCTTGGTCACCCAGAATCTGACCCAGAGGACAGGAGGGTGTTTCTCTGGATTTTGGTACCTTAGGTTGGGGTGAAGACTCATATACTTGCTGCTGCAGCTGCTGCTGAGTTGCTTCAGTCGTGTCTGATTCTTTGCAACGCCATGGACTGTAGGCCACCAGGCTCCTCTGTTCATGGGATTCTCCAGGCAAAATTACTGGAGTGGGTTGCTATTTCCTCCTCCTGGGGATCTTCCTGACCCAAGGATCTAACCTGTGTCTCCTACGGCTCCTGAATTGCAGATAGATTCTTTACACTGAGCCACCAGGGAAGCCATGAACGTCCTCTTCAGTCATGCTGATCCCAAGGAACTCAAAAGAAGAAAAGTGATGCCACCTTGGGTACAGCGATGGTCCCTGGGAAATAAGTGACCATTGGGAGCTCTGCAGGAGAAAAAGGCTTGTCTTGAACCAGAGAGGACGCTAAGGAGGGGTAAGTGATTGTCTGGTTAGGAGGGTGGTTCATCTCCATTATAGAACTGTGATCTCAAGCTGGAATGGCTTGAAAAATGTGGACCAAGTTATACATGTTTTTCATTGATTTGTGTAAACGCACATATAGTTATTATAGTTTTGGATATATGTTATTCTAGGCAATTTCTTTCTGAGTGCAGGGAAGGTGTTAGGCAACAATGTGCTTGCAACACCCTGTGCTTTAGCTGCAGGGATCGAGAAGTCAGTGAGGTATCTTGTGTGTGCCCTGCTCTGTACCATTGGGAACATCCTACTAGGAAGTTTCAGGCTTTTACTTTTTAGGGTCTTGTCTGATGAAACGCAGTGTCAGTGTGAGAAATCCAAAATTTCCAAGTGTCTCCCCGCTCCCCATCTTTTAAGACCTCCACTATAAAAATTAAACACTGGTTAGTATTCGAGCTTGAGTCTGGTGCGTTAGACCACTCGGCCATCCTGATAGTTTCACTGGTTAATGTGGAGCAAATCTTCTCTCTAAAACTTTCTAATTTGGTTTACTTCATTTGAGTGTTTCTAATTGCCTTTCCATTTAAATGATCCATGGAAGTGGAAGTGTTAGTTGCTCAGTCGTGTCCAACTCTTTGCAACCCCATGGACTGTAGCCCATCAGGCTCCTCTGTCCAGGGAATTCTCCAGGCAAGAATACTGGAGTGGGAAGCCATTTCCTTCTCCAGGGCATCTTCCTGACCTGGGGATCGAACCTAGGTCTTCTGCATTGCAGGCAGATTATTGTTTGGGCCACCAGGGAAGCTCTAAATGATCCATATTTGATTTTAAAATGTGAAGGAGATTTTTGATGACCGAGAAACTTCTAAGATCCTTTTCCCACTGAGTACTTCAGAGAAGGCAGAAATGAGTGAAAAGAAACACCAGTGGGTCCTCAACTGTCTGTAGAAAGCAGTCCTGGCTCCATGTACAGGAGGAGAGGATGATCTGCCTGCTGGAGTAGGCCAGTGCCTAGCTCTGGGCCCTCAAATATGAAACTATAAGGCTCAGTCTTGTGAAAAATAAATGTCATCTTGATACTCGGGAGAGCTTAGAGAGAGGACACAAGGCTCAGGAATAAACAAAGGAGGTATTAGTAGGTTTCTCTGTTGTCAAGTGTAGGGATGATTTAAAATAATTTTTTTAATAAATTCCCACAAAAAGGTAATACCCAATTACACCTTTGAAAGTAGAATTGTATAGTACGTACTATTTTGTCATTTTAAATTACATTAAATGAAACAACTTCGTTGAATAAAACAGCTGGGACATTTTGTCTGTGTCATTCAATGTTCTTATCACTTATCATTTTAATGGCTTCTTAGAATGCCATAATTTATTCAACCAGTTCCCTTTTCATGGACATATATGTCGTTTCCAGCTTTCATCTACCATAATCATTTTGATAAACAATCTAATAGTTAAAATTTCAGAATAACTTTCTAGAAGTGAAATCGCTGCATATGCATTTTAAACAATGTCTACGCCTTTGCCTGGAGAATCCCATGAACAGAGGAACCTAGTGGGCTACAGTCCACAGGGTCNAGGGATGATTTAAAATAATTTTTTTAATAAATTCCCACAAAAAGGTAATACCCAATTACACCTTTGAAAGTAGAATTGTATAGTACGTACTATTTTGTCATTTTAAATTACATTAAATGAAACAACTTCGTTGAATAAAACAGCTGGGACATTTTGTCTGTGTCATTCAATGTTCTTATCACTTATCATTTTAATGGCTTCTTAGAATGCCATAATTTATTCAACCAGTTCCCTTTTCATGGACATATATGTCGTTTCCAGCTTTCATCTACCATAATCATTTTGATAAACAATCTAATAGTTAAAATTTCAGAATAACTTTCTAGAAGTGAAATCGCTGCATATGCATTTTAAACAATGTCTACGCCTTTGCCTGGAGAATCCCATGAACAGAGGAACCTAGTGGGCTACAGTCCACAGGGTCGCAAAGAGTCGGACATGACTAAAGTGATATCACACACACACACACACACACACACACACACACACACACACGTGACTTGCAGGCAAGCCTGTTTGCATTTCTGTTTCTACCAGCAGTTTGGGTGTAGAGGATTCTCGTGCTTAGCACTCTCCACTCTCATACCATGAGCAGCCTTCCACCCCAAATTGTGAATCTGATGGTGGAAAATGTGTCTGCCTGTCATATTAATGTATATTTCTTCAGTTTTTGGAGAAGCCCCTCTTCACTTGAGTTGATCTTCACTTGGCAATTATATTTTCATGTGACTCTCATATGACTTCCCTAGGATATATTCTTAGAAGTGAGGTTACTGAGTCACGGGAATACCTATTTTATGGTTTTTATTATGGTGGCATATTGCTCCCCCAAGAAGGTTGTGCCAAATTACTTTCTCTGGTAGAGTAGGGGACTGTTCATTTCCCCACACTGTAACCAACAGCCAGTATTTATTGTTGTTGTTCCTTTTGTGTGTTTACAGATTCAGTTACGCAGTGTGTCATAACCAGAGGTGGGAATATCAGGGAAGATGTCAGCCCTAACCAGGTGCAGGGTACTGGAGTACCTCAGTGTGTTATGCACCCCTTTCGTTGCTGGACGTAGGGGTATGAAGCAGGTGCCATGGCAGCTAGTGGAGTGGAGAACCAAGGAACTCTGGGTAGCTGATCTTTATTAGCCAGTCTGGAGGTATCATGCTGCTTGAACAGAGAGTATGACTTTATCAGTTACACCTGCTGCATCCCACTCCTGGTCCCGGCCCTACAGTCCATCTCATTAATTATTTATGAGGTTGAATGTCATTTATTGCCTATTTGCATGTTTTTCCTTTTGGCAGTTGTATGCTAATTTTCTTTGCTCCTTTCTATTTTTTCTCATTGATTGGTACAGACATTATATATATATATATATGTATATATAGACTGCCATTTATGTTGAAAATATTTCCTACAGTTTGTTATGCAATGTTCAACTTTAGTTAAGGTGTTTTTTTCCCCTATGAAGAGATTTTAATTATTCAGTTCAGTTCAGTCACTCATTCATGTTTGACTCTTTGCGACCCCATGGACTGCAGCACTCCAGGCTTCCCTGTACGTCACTATCTCTCGGAGCTTGCTCAAACTCATGTCCATTGAGTCGGTGATACCATCTAACCATCTCATCTTCTGTTGTCCCCTTCTCCTCAGGCCTTCAATCTTTCCCAGCATCAGGGTCTTTTCAAATGCGTCAGTTCTTCCCATCAGGTGGCCAAAGTATTGGAGCTTCAGCTTCAACATCAGTCCTTCCAATGGATATTCAGGACTGATTTCCTTTAGGATGGACTGGTTGGATCTCCTTGCAGTCCAAGGGACTCTCAAGAGTCTTCTCCAACATCACAGTTCAAAAGCATCAATTCTTCAGCACTCGGCTTTCTTTTGGAGAAGGCAATGGCACCCCACTCCAGTACTATTGCCTGGAAAATCCCATGGACGGAGGAGCCTGGAAGGCTGCAGTCCATGGGGTTGCTGAGGGTTGGACATGACTGAGCAACTTCAGTTTCACTTTTCACTTTCATGCATTGGAGAAGGAAATGGCAACCCACTCCAGTGTTCTTGCTTGGAGAATCCCAGGGACAGGGGAGCCAGGTGGGCTGCCGTCTATGGGGTCACACAGAGTCGGACATGACTGAAGCGACTTAGCAGCAGCAGCAGCAGCTTTCTTTATGATCCAACTCTCACATCCATACAGTAAGTACTAGTGCAGTTAAATTTATCAATCTTTTACCCTTAATGGTTTCTGCCTTTGGTACCATGGTAATAAAGCTTTTTTCTTCACCAAGATTACATAAATGTGTATCTACTTTTCATTTCATCAGTTCATTTTATGCCTTTATTTTTTAAATTTATTTTTATTTTACTTTACAATACTGTATTGGTTTTGCCATGCTGCTGCTGCTGCTAAGTCGCTTCAGTCGTGTCCCACTCTGGGCGACCCCATAGACAGCAGCCCACCAGGCTCCTCCGTCACTGGGTTACATCAACATAAATCCGCCACGGGTGTACATGTGTTCCCAATCCTGAACCCTCATTCCACCTCCCTCCCCATACCATCTCTCTGGGTCATGCCAGCGCACCAGCCCCAAGCAGCATCCTGTATCCTGCATTTTATGCCTTTAAATGTTTATGTTGATGCGTGGCGTAAGGTATGGCGATATTTTTCCCCTCCCCTCAGTGTTTCTCCAGGTGCCTCACACCATTGCCTTGAGATGACTCTCACATATTTAAATTTCATATGTACTTGGGTCTATCTCTGGACTTTCTGTTTTGTTGATTTGTTTGTCTGTTTCTCTACCACACCACATTGTTTTCAACCTTTCAGTGTTGTGGTCCATTTTAATACCCGATCAGTGGGTAGTTAATGAATCTCGCTTTCAAATATTTCTTTGCTGTTTATCTCTGTTATTTTCCAGCTGAACTTCCAAATCATGATGTCAAGTTTCAAGAAAATTCCATTTGTGTTTCAGTTGGTGTCCAAACAAACTTACAAATTATTTTGAAGGGAGTGACATCCTTCCAAAACTGCACCTTCTCGTTCTGAGCAGCACTTCCAGTATGCTGTATTTCCTTGATTCTAAGGCATCACCAAGTATGAGCCACATCATTAATCTGATAACAGATTTTTGAAAGCCAAACACTATGTTCTATTCAGAATTTAATGATTCTTCTAAGTCACTCTTATCCATGGACAGTAATCACAGTGACAGGATCCCTCCCTCTGTACTCCCCAGCTTAAGCAATCAGAAAATTTATTATCTCACATATTTGGAAGTTCTGAGGTCAAACAAGCTTCAACGTGATTCAGCTGTCAACAATGTCATCAAGGTTGCAGCGCAGGTCCCTTTTTCTGCTCTGCCTTTCTGATTGGACTAGCGCCCCCTTCAGGCTGCTGGAGGAAGCGTTTCCAGCCCTGTATCTCCGAAAAGAAAGGGGCTGCCACTTTTTTTCTTAGGAACGAGGACTCTTACTAGAAGCCCCAAGGCTCTTTTTCCCTCATTGCAAGAATAGGGTCACCAGCCCAGTCTGTAAACAATCTCTGACTGGAGATGGTGTTGGTTGATGGTCTCTGATTGGCACCATAATTGTTTAAGGCCAAATAGAATGTACCCTAGAGGTGGTGGTGGTGGCTGTTCATAACTGGAGATCTTGGACCTTGATGACTAAGAAAATAAATGTGAGTGACAACAAAGAATACCTGCCTGTGAGTTAACCTGCTTAATTTAGTTAAACTTTGTTTTGTTAATATTGGGTTGGCCAGAAAGTTCCTTCAGGTTTTTCTGTACCATCTTAACAGAAAACTCAAACTTTTTGGCCAAATCAATACTATTGGAAGTTAAAAATGTGTTCTGAAAATCAGCTGGGAGGTTTTTTTCTTTTCTTTTCCTTTTTTTTTTTTTTTTTCCCCTACAGTGGGCAGATTCCAGGATCTTAATTCCCAGACACTCTGGGGTAAGAACTTAGTCCTAACAACCAGGAAATTCCCTAGGAGCTCTTGACAGATAGAAGCTCAGCACCTCATGGATAATTCTTCACCTCAGGGTGACTTGATCCCTCCAATCTCTCCGAGCCTTGAAAATTCTGAGTCAATTCTGAGGGACTATTTAACTGAGCTGCTTTGTACATGACAGGAAAAGTTCTGTGTAATACAACGTTCTGCTTCAGAGTTTCATCATAATGTAATCTTTTTTCAAAGTTACATAAATCGGTAATTAGGGATACAGATTCAAGTTAAAAGAGTAAATTGGACTAAAAAAGTGTAAATACACAACTTAAACAAGAGTCAGATGAACAAATTCTATGCATGGAGTATTTCCCATATGCATGGCTAATAACCACAGCATTTTAATTTATTTCTGTGCCTGGTGGCTGGTTAAGTTTCTTTTGACATTGATGGTAAGATATACCTTGATTTCTACAACATTAAAATGTGAAAAATTCTTCATTTTGAAACAGAGGTAGTAAAACAGAATGGTGATTTATGTAATACTATGTTGGGACACAGAATTAAGCTTAAACTCCTTCTTAATAGTAAATGACTGAAAGTAATAGAATGCTAAGGTAAAATGTTACTAAGATAAGGTAAATTTACTAAGGTAAAATATTAAGGTAATCTTTTTTTTTAAGTTACAAAGGTACTTAAAGGTAAAGTAAAAATGTTTACTAAGGTAAAATGTTAAGTTATGCACTTCATTTAAAAAAATCAGTATAATGTGGAGGATAACTCAGCAATAGTGCACCCGAAAAAAGACTGAGGGATTTTGACAACATCAAGCTGAAGGTGAGCTATCTAATGTAACGGATAGTGGCAGGCTAATCTTTTCATATATTAGTTTTTGTTTCACTCTGTGCATTTCCTTCTCTCTTGTTTACATTTAGGCAAGCAGTTTTCCAGAAAACCCTAATCCTTTAGGAGAACTCAGTCTAAGGAGCTCAGAGAGAGAAGGGGAATTCAGTGCAGCCATGGAAGGTTGGTAATCTTTCCCAAGCTAGAAAATTTTCCCAAACTGACGGGGACAGAAGAGGGAGAGAGAGGTTGGAGGTGGACTCTCTCTTCATGGTATTCAACTGGAAATGTCCAGATTCCAGAGAATGACTTGTGGGGACTCCAGGCACACAGGCCTTTAGATGATCTCAGAAAAAAGACACAGTCCCAGCAGGGAGTCCAGGGACCCAGTGGACCCTGGGAACATAGGCCCATGAGCCTTTCAGGGGACACCTGTGGGGACAGATGGCTGATGACCAACGGGACCCTCCACTCCTACCCCAGAGATACCAAGGCACTGATTGCTTAGAATCCTGGAGCACTGACGTAATCCTGGGGAAGAAGCTACCAGGGATAACCAAGTTATCCAATTTCCTGCCATCCTGTTGGGAAGGAGACATGGAATCAGAAACTGAGTTATAAAAAATAAAGAAAGGGATATTTCCTGCACATTAGAATTTGGCCACTGTGGTACCCACAGCTCCTAACGTTGGACTGAACTAACAGCAGCAGTTCTGAGGTAGCCCGCGGTCCTCTGCACCAGACACTGTATTTTGTTCCGGGGGCCTGGGTTTTAAGTATGCAAGAAAATGGAAATGCATTTGTCCTTCTAGGGCATGCTCAAGATTCCTTCTCCCAGCTTAGACATTCCCCCCAGGATGTGGCTCAGAGGCAAAGAAGTCACAGGGCCCTCCTGCTAGGACCAGGGACACGGTCTGAATGAGTCTTCTTCTTTTGTGAGGTCTGTGAGAAAAGGTGTTCCAGCAGCTGCTGCCAGTCCGGGAAGCTGGGAAGCCCGAGGTGGGTCAGTTCTGCTTTGATCTTACCAGAGAGCCCTCGCTTGTCCTTTCTCTCTGGAATGGACTGAGTTTAAGATGTGGGTTTTGGGAAGCAGATCTATTTGGTTTTAAAACTGGGTCTTAGGCACGTAGCTGGAGCCTCATAGTTGTACACAAGCCCATCCAGCTCACAAGGGGCAAAAGCCTTATTAAATAAGGTGATTTGAGGGAGGCTGACGGAATGATGTGCTCCTGGTAATTTGGAAGACCACTGTTCTTCACCTGACAAGCCTAGCAAGCCTGCTTCACTGCTACAAAGCCTGTGGGAGACCAGCCCCAAGCTGGAGGCTCACCTTCCCTCAAGCTTACCAGGATGAGTCCAGTCAGCCTGCCTTCCAATTTATGGCAGCCCCTACCTAAGCCCAAGACTTCCAGCATGGAATGGGTTGCCATGCCCTCCTCCAGGGGATCTTCCTGACCCAGGGATCAAACCCAAGTCTCTTATGTCTCCTGCATTGGCAAGCAGGTTCTTTACCACTAGCGCCACCTGGGAAGCCCCTGAGTACACATGCACCAAGCAGAAACCTAGACTCCCAGGGTGTCCCCACCCAGAAAACCTGCTTCCACAAAGCAGTGGGCTGATCCCAATCTCACTGTCCTCCCATTCTTTTCTGCCCCCAGTCTTCCTACTGTGCCTTCTGGAACTCAGCTTGTCACCAGAAAAATGGCCCAAGTCTTCAAGCTCTGCTTTGAGTGAGCTTGTTTAATGGAAACCTGACTGTTTTCACAGTGCTCCCTTTATATCTTTCTCAAGGTCCAACACTTTGGCCACATGATGTGCAGAGCCGACTTGTTGGAAAAGACCCTGATTCTGGGAAAGATTGAGGGCAAAGAGGAGAAGGGGGCGACAGAGGATGAGATGGTTGGATGGCACCACCGACTCAATGGACATGAGCTAGGGCAAACTGCGAGAGATAGTGAAGCGCAGGGAAGCCTGGTGTGCTGCAGTCCCTGGGGTCTCAGAGCCGGACACAACTTCACAAGCTATCTTTCCTTGTTAAAGTCTCCGTCGCATCTTCCCTAGTAGGATTTTAGCAGCTTTTCCGCTGTCTTCCTCTCCAGCACTGCTCCCATCAGCATTCTGGGTGGCTTCAAAGTCTATGCAGATGACTCATCTCATCCCTGGTCTTCCAGCTTCTTGCCATGGCCCTGCCTGAAACCTTGTCACTAGTAACTGGACCATCTCCAGAGTCTAGATTTCAGCGCCCTAGTCTCTCTATGGCCACCTGTCTTTCCAGATCATTTAGCCTGGTTACTCCAATGACTCCCCAATTCCATAGAAACCTCCAGTGCATTGACTGCCGCTCTTCTTCCTCATAGCCTCATTTATTTCCTCATCCAACATACATTCCAAGGTCGATACTCTTGCAAACACAGCTCCTTTGTTCTTCAGTGGCTCCCTAGGATTCCCCAAGCAAAACAGATAAACACGACCCTGGATGAACTCATCTCTCTACCGGCTCCACTCCTGAGCAGCAAACATGGCTGAAGAAAAGTCTCATCACCATGCTGACTGCTCTTGCCCTTCACTTGTGACCATAAATCTCAAGAGGGCTCTTAGCGCTTGTTACCCGGATGTACTGCCACAGCTTGCTTTTCCATTCATTAGTTTTTTCTCTCCAAGAGGACTTTTGCACACCTCACTGTCTCCATAAAGTACAGTCCTCCTCCTTCTTATTCTCAGCTGGCAACCTCATCTTTATTTCAGTGATGAAAAAGAATAATATCTCATCTTACCAATTAACCAGGCTACTTACATGTGTCCCCATATACTCTGCTTCTGTTTTTGGTGCAGCAGAGGCATGATCTTGTTTTCCTGTCGAAGGCTATTTTCACTCATGCCCTGGAGCCTACCCTCCTGGCCTCCCGTAATTGTCCCTTATTGCTCCTCCGTCATTAAAATGTTACCTTCTATACTGGGTTATTCTTTGTTTCTTTTATTTTTTTGACCTCACCCTGCAGCTTGTGGGATTTTAGTTCCCTGACCAGGGATTGAACCGAGGGCCTAGCACTGAAAGCACTGAGACCTAACCACTGGACCACCAGGGAACTCCTTGGATTACTTTTTAAAATTTGTGTTGAGCTACTGGATTATTCTTATCAAAAAATAAACATACCAGGATATCTCCCAAATTAAATAAAACCTTTCATCATCTTCAAATCCCCTCTTGCTATTGCCCCCTCTCCACTCTTCTTTTGACCCAGTGTTGAAAAGCTATTTATATACTGTCTCTACTTTCTTATTTCCCTCTTTCACCCTAACCCACTTTAATCCAGCGTTTATCTGCACAGTTCCACTGAAAGGACTCTTGTCGGCATCACCAGTGCCTTCCATTCTTTCAAGTCCTAAGATTAGCTTTTCAGTCCACGTTGGACTAGCTTCTTGGCATCTTTGGACACAGCTAATCGTTCTCTTCTTGAAGCACTTTCTGTCCTACCCTCTCCTGGCTTTCC
Organism: Neotragus moschatus; assembly: GCA_006410615.1. Lineage (NCBI taxonomy): Eukaryota > Metazoa > Chordata > Mammalia > Artiodactyla > Bovidae > Neotragus > Neotragus moschatus. The sequence goes on along the minus strand of SJYA01001697.1, from coordinate 3,386,318 downwards.
TCCTTCCTTGCTGGAAGGTTTTTCTCAGTCTCCTTGGCTGGTCCACTCTCTCTTAGGCCTCTAGATGTTGGAGGTCTTGGAATTCTGTTCTTATTTATTTGCTCTCAGGTGGACTTCCCAGGTGGTGCTAGTGGTAAAGAGTTTGCCTGCCAATGCAGGAGACACAAGAGACATGGGCTGATGACTGGATTGGAGGGATTTGATCCTGGAGCAGGAAATGGCAACCCATTACAGTATTCCTGCCTGGAAAATCCCATGAACAGAGGAGCCTGACAGGATACAGTCCATGAGGTTGCAAAGAGTCAGGCATGCCTGAGTGGCTGAGCACAGGGTGACCTTATTAGTCCCATGGTATTAAATTCCATCTTTGTGGTGATGACTCCCAAATTTATATTTTCAGTCTGATCTCTATCCTGAACAATAGACTCATATAGACAATTGTTTACTTAACAACTGAAAACATCTCAAACTTAACATGTCTAAAACTGTTCCCTCAGCCCATTCCTTCCCTAGTCATCCCCATCTCAGGAAATGACTCTGCTAGTCATTATTCACTATCCTCCTATTCACTGGCTTGGGTGAATTAACCATCTCTGATTCCTCTGTTTTCCTCATACCACACAATCCAAACTACTGACAAGTTCTGCTGACTCTAAAAATATTCATCCCCAACCTGACCACTTCCCACTTCTTCCACCAATCTCATCTTGATCCAAGGTACTACATTCCTGCTTAGAGGATTGCAATAGCGTCTTGATTTGTCTCTCTTCTTCCATTGCTGTTCCTTGTAGTTCCATGTATTAACTAAGAATTATCTTTTAAAATGTAAACCATTCTTTAAAATATGCAGTATTCTTCTACTCAAGATTCTCCAGTGCCTTCCCATCACACTTGAAATAAAATCCAGACTGCTTACCTCATTTCACCAACCCTACTGAATCCAACCCCCAAGTCTCTCTGATCTTATCTCCTTCTCTCTGCCCTCTGATCCACTGGCCTCATTGCTTCCTTTAAACCTAAGCTTTCCTTCTGTGGGATCTTTGCATGGGCTGTATTTTCTGTCTGCAATACACTGCCCTATACTGTCTCATGTCTGATGACCTCACTTCAATCAAGTCTTAAGAATTAACTTATCATGCCACAGACAGAAGGAGAGATATACCATTCTCTTGGATTGGAAGAATCAATATTGTGAAAAGGACTATACTACCCAATGTGATCCACAAATTCAATGCAATCCCTATCAGACTATTCATGGTACTTTTCACAGAACTAGAACAAAAAATTTCACAATTTGTTTGGAGACACAGAGGACCCCGAATAGCAAAAGCAATCTTGAGAAAGAAGAATGGAACTGGAGGAATCAACCTTCCTGACTTCAGACTATTTTACAAAGCTATAGTCATTAATACAGAGTGAAGTAAGTCAGAAGGAGAAAGACAAATATTGTGTATTAATGCATGTTTACAGAATCTAGAAAGATGGTACTAGTGAGCCTGCCTGCAGGGCAGCAGTGGAGATGCAGACACTGAGAGCAGACTTGTGGACACAGTTGGGGAGGGAGAGCGTGGGATGAATGGAGAGAGGAGCAGGGATACATTTACATTACCATATGGAAAACAGATAGGTGATGGGAATTTGCTGTGTGACACAGGAACTTCAACCCAGGGCTCTGTGACAACCTAGAGGGGTGGGATGGGATGGGAGATGGGAGGGAGGCTTGAGAGGGAGGGGACATATGTATGCCTATGGCTGATTCATGCAGATGTATGGCAGTTCAGCTCAGTTCAGTTCAGTCCATCAGTCGTGTCCGACTCCCGTGACCCCATGAATTGCAGCACGCCAGGCCTCCCTGTCCATCACCAACTCCCGGAGTTCACTCAGACNACAGCATGGCTTAGTTTCATTGTGTTAGACAAGGCTGTGGTCCATGTGACCAGATTGGCTAGTTTTCTGTGATTATGGTTTCAGTGTATCTGCCCTCTGATGCCCTCTTGCAACACCTACCATCTTACTTGGGTTTCTCTTACCTTGGACATGGGGTATCTCTTCATGGGTGCTCCAGCAAAGTGCAGCTGCTGCTTCTTACCTTGGACAAGGGGCATCTCCTCACGGCCACCCCTCCTGACCTTGAATGTGGAGTAGCTCCTCTCGGCCCTCCTATGCCCACGCAGCCACTGCTCCTTGGACATGGGGTTGCTCCTCTCACCGCCGCCCCTGATCTCGGGCGTGGGGAATCCCCTCTCAGCTGTGCTTCTGCACAGTCCGTCACAGCTGAAACCAGCACAATACTGTAAAGCAATTATCCTCCAAAAAAAATTTTTTTAATTATCAGTGGAAACTTCCCTGACCTTCCTATCTAAGGTAATCACTCATCTCCATGGCTCTTTGTCACCTGATCCTGCTTTATTTTTTTCTCGAGCACTTACATTATATCAACATTGTATTGTATATTTGTTTCTTATTGCCTGCTCCCTGTATTGAAATGTAAACTCATGAGAGCGAAGACTTTTTCTGTCTTCTCTCAATCATTATATCTCCAGTGCTGAAACGATGACTCTGATGTGAAATTTGATTCTGAAATCTTAGCACTCTGTGCACTGATGCCAAACAGAAATACGGAGACAGAGTTATGAAGAAGGAAAGAGTGGCTTTATTTCTTTGCCAGGCAAAGAGGAAACATAGCAGGCTAATGCCTTGGAAACGACAAACTCTCCCTGAGGAATAGGAAGAGATCTTGTAGACGGGAGATAGGTGATAAGNAATCTTAGCACTCTGTGCACTGATGCCAAACAGAAATACGGAGACAGAGTTATGAAGAAGGAAAGAGTGGCTTTATTTCTTTGCCAGGCAAAGAGGAAACATAGCAGGCTAATGCCTTGGAAACGACAAACTCTCCCTGAGGAATAGGAAGAGATCTTGTAGACGGGAGATAGGTGATAAGGGCCAAGGCAGTGAGAGACTTGAATCCTTCTGATGGGTTGGTGGTGAGCTAAGTAGGAGCCAGCATCATCAGTCTTTAGGTTTCAGCTGACGTGGGGTCTCTCTGTTTGTGGGCAGAATATCATCATAAATTGTTCATCCCTCCCACCTGAACAGCCTTACAGAGACTGAAAGATCTTTGTGTATCCTTTGATGGGGAACCCTGACCTGGCCCCAAGACTGATCCCTGGACCAGGAAGATCCCCCAGAGGAGGAAATGGCAACCCACTTCAGTATTCTTGCCTGGACATCCCATGGACAGAGGAGCCTGGCAAGCCACAGTCTGTGGGGTCACAAAGAGTCCGACATGACTGAGCACACACAGCTGGACAGTCCCCAGACCTCCTGCATCAGCATACCTCGGGGAAGGAGCCAGGAGTTAGCTAACTGACCTTGAAATCCAGCTGGAGGAAACAGCCCAGGAGGTCCTTCCTCACTCTAAGAGCCTGTGATTCAAATGCTAATGCTGTTCATTAGCTGGGATTAGCTGAAGGCCCTTGGGCCTCTTACTAAACCTTTTGGGCCTCCACTTTGTCATCTTTAAAACAGAAGTTAAGCTACAGGCTCTTCTGGCTCTAGAGTCCCATGCTTTTCTTAATTTTTGCAAATTAAAAAAATTTGAAACATGAGCTATAACTGTCATATAACATTGTATTAGTTTAGGTGAACGACATAATGATTTGATATTTGTGTCTATTGTGAGATGATTACCGTGACACAGTAGTAACCCTTATCTGTGGTCTTGCTTTCTGTGGTCTCAGTTACCCTTGGCCAACCATGGTCTGAAAAGATTAAATGGAAAATTCCAGAGGCGAATAGTTCATAACTTTTAAATCGTGTGCCATTCTGAGCAGCTTGATGAAATCTTGCATCGTCCAGGGACATGGATCATCCGTTTGTCCAGTGTACCCTGCCCACTTATCGCTTAGTAGCCATCTTGGTCACCAGATCAGATTGACTGTCACGGTATTGCAATGCTTGTGTTAAAGTGCCCCTTATTTTATTTAACAATGGCCCCAAACAGTAGTGACGCTGGCAGTTCAGACATGCCAAAGACAAGGTATAAAGTGCCTGAGTAAGAAGGTGAGAGTTCTCAGCTTAATCAGGAAAGAAAATAAAATTGTCTTTTGAGATTGCTAAGACTGACAGAAAGATTTTTCTATCTAAAAAATTATAAGGAAGGAAAAAGAAATTCATGCTAGCTTTGTTGCTGCACCTCAAACTGCAGAAGTTGCAGCCACAGAGTATGATCAGTGTTTAGTTAAGATGGAAAAGGCATTGAATTTGTACAAGACACTTGAGAGGGAGAGAGACCATATTCACATAATTTCTATTACAGTATATGGTTACAATTGCACTTTATTATAATAGTTATTGTTAATCTCTTACTGTACCTACTTTATAAGTTAGTTTTATCACAGGTATGTATGTATAGGGGGAAATATATATAAGGTTCAGTACTAAGCCAAGGTTTCAGGCATCCACTGGGGTCTTAGAGTGTATCTCCTGTGGATAAGAGGATACTGCATAAGTTCAGTTAGCATCCAATACCACACACAGTTACAATTATTTTCTCTTGTGATGAGAACTTTTAAGGCTCTTAGCAACTTTCAAATATAAAATACAGTATTATTAGCCTTAGTCACCATGCTGTACATTACATCCCCAGGACCTTGTATCTATTTTCTACCTTGTCTCTATTTGTAGCTTTGATTGTAGCTGGTTACAAGAGAATGTGTTTGTTTGTTTTTTTAATGTTTGTTGAAATGAAATGGAAAGTAGTAAATGTAATAAATTTTTGTTGATTGATAGCTAGGTTTAGGGTTAGTCAAAGGAGACCATTCAAAACAGGAGGAAAAGCCACATCTTAAAAGACAGGAGGTTCACAAACCTTGGCTCACTTCAGAGCTTAACCTGAAAGCTGTTATTTAAGTTGTGCTTCTGAAGAGGGTTGGAGCAGGGAGGCAGCAGCCTACCATCACAGGACTGCTGTGGGCCAATACATGCTCTGCCAACTATGCCTGCCGCCTGGAAGAGGCTTCCCCTGTGTGGCTTTATCAAAGGCCACGGGCTGGCCGCTGGGCACACAGAGCTGCTCCTGTGTGGGCACAGAGACTCCTTGTCGGGCTGCTCCTCAGAGGAGCCACAGGGCTGGTTTCCATCTCTTCTGTAGGGAGGAGGATAAAGTTTGAGAGGGAGGCCTGTGGGGTATGTCCAGATCCCAGAAGTAGCAGGCAAGACGAGTATTCATGGGCACATCTATGGATGCTGGCACCTCAGGCTGGCGACTTTGGCTGCAGTTTCCATCTGCTTTGTTTTTAAGAGAATACCTAGAAGAGAGAAGAGCTTCATTCTAAAGTCAGGGACATTATCTCCTGCTGGGAATCAGATGGAGGCTCCTTGTCTGCAGGAACTTCTGTGGCTCCTGTCAGCTAAAGGCAGCTGTTCAGCGGGTCAGATTGCCTGGCTGGGGCTTGGGCTCTCCCAGTAGAGTCTCCCCGCCATTTCTGAAGAGTCCACCTTCAAGAATATCTGGCTGAGCTCTTTCTGCTGAGGGCCATCCCAAAGATTATGGCCTTGGTGAGGACCCCTAGGTGGTGACTCAGCGACTCTCACCCCTCAGCCCCACTCAGGCTCTAGTCCCACCAGCCATACTCAGGAGTCCTCAAGCGCCCTTGCTACTTGATCTTCCTTGTTCTTCCCTGAGTCCTGTCTACAGAGATAAACCTCTAGGACTCACCAGAGAGCTAAGGACAAGATGCCATCCCAAGTGTCTTTTTCCAAACACATTTCCCCCAGGGAAGAGAATTTGCATTAAGGCATCCACTATGTGTGAGGCACCCACTATGTGTCTTACACTAATTCTTTCCAGGGTGGGGTGTGAGATCCTCAAGGACGACCCACTGGGGAGTAAGAAGAGCACACTAAGATTTCTGTTTACATGTATATTCTAATCCAATAAATAAGAAAGAAATTAAGTATGTTCTGTGCTTAGTTATGTCCAACTCTTTGGGACCCCACAGACTGGGGCCCACCAGTCTCCTCGTCCATGGGGATTCTCCAGGCAAGAATATTGGAAGAGATTGCCATTTCCTTCTCCAGGGGATCTTCCCAACCCAGGGATCAAACCCAAGTCTTCTGCATTACAGGTGGATTCTTTACCTTCTGAGCCACCAGGGAAGCCCAAGAATACTTGGGAGAGGGTAGCCTATCCCTTCTCCAGGGGATCTTTCTGACCCAAGCATTGAACCAGGGTCTCCTGCATTGCAGGCAGATTCTTTGCCAGGTGAGCTACCAGGGAAGCCCTGACATTAAGTAAACTTGTATTTAATGGAAACTAGCACCTACATGCCCAGTTCATGAGGTATCTTGGGGGTGGGGTGGGGGTTACAGTCATGCAGAAGCTGATGTGGCATCCCCACGCTTTTGTTTTGCTCATTTTTAGTGTATTGCGACAAACTGTGGTGAACATTAGTGGATTTATGGATTTTAAAATAATCCTCACAAAGTGAACAAATGGCTTAAACAGAGGCCATAGGTTGAGTTCAGTTCAGTTCAGTTGCTTGGTTGTGTCTGATTCTTTGCAACCTCATGGACTGCAGCATGCCAGGCATCCCTGTCCATCACCAACTCCCAGAGTTTACTCAAACTCATGTCCATTGAGTCGGTGATGCCATCCAACCATCTCATCCTCTGTCGTCCCCTTCTCCTCCTGCCTTCAATCTTCCCAGCATCAGGATCTTTTCAAATGAGTCAGTTTTTTGCATTGGGTGGCCAAAGTAGAGGAGTTTCAGCTTCAGCATCAGTCCTTCCAGTGAATATTTAAGACTCATTTCCTTTAGGATGGCCTGGTTGGATCTTCTTGCAGTCCAAGAGACTCTCAAGAGACTTCTCTAACCCCATAGTTCAAAAGCATCAGTTCTTCAGCACTTAGCTTACTTTACAGTCCAACTCTCACATTCATACATGACTACTGGAAAAACCATAGCTTTGACTATTTGGACCTTTGTTGGCAAAGTAATGTCTCTGCTTTTTAATATGCTGTCTAGTTTGGTCGTAACTTTTCTTTCAAGGAGCAAGCATCTTTTAATTTCATGGCTGCAGTCACCATGTGCAGTAATTTTTGGAGCCCCCCAAAATAAAGTCTATCACTGTTTCCACAGGTTGAAAATAATTCTAAAATTTGAATATAAATAAACAAAAAGATTAGAGAAACATTTCTGCTTTCAGAATGAACTGTATCATGCTACAAAACGAAAACAGTGGCAGTCCAATCAGATCTGACAAGATGCTGGTAACAGAGGAAAAAATTAGTGAAGAAGAGCATTTGAACTCTGAATTTGCATCCACTATCTTTATGGGGACCCTCCCTCTAAGTTTACAGCCTGTTTTGAGATAATAGCTAAGGATGATACAAAGCCATTACATTTAGCAATGTATTAAAAAACTAGGCACGAAAAATACGAAGGCAGGTCTCTACAGCTTTTCAGAAATGTTTAAAGTCATGAAAAATCAGCCCTGTTTGTAAGGAAATTTTATTAAACTTAATAATACAAGTTTAAAGTCCCTTTTGAAGTTTCTAATGCAATAGAGTGTTAGCTGCTCAGTCATGTTCAACTCTGCAACCCCATGGGCTGTAGCTCACCAGGTTCCTCTGTCCATGGAGTTCTCCAGGCAAGAGGAAAAGACAAAGTCACACGCTATTGGAGAAACACATCCTAACTTCCTGGCTGAAACACACCGAAAACAATATGGCAAAAACTGTGATGTATTCACCTTTCAGAAAAAGAATATTAAAAATTGTTGAATGATGTTTAAAAAAACATTGATTAAGATTTGAAGCAAGAAGTATTAGCATGAAACACTAAATTTCACAGGCTTCCCTGGTGGCTCAGACGGTAAAGAATCTGCCTAGAATGCAGGAAACCTGGCTTCCATCTTTAGGCTGAGAAGATCCCAAGGAGAAGGGCATGGCTATCCACTCCAGTATTCTTGCCTGGAGAATTCCATGGACAGGGGAGCCTGGTGTGCTACAAGCCCATAGGGTCACAAAAAGTTGGACGTGACTGACACCACTTTCCCTTTCACTAGATTTCTCAGTGAGAGATAGAAGTGGAACAGTTGGATAGAAGTCCTGCTACGTCTAACATGTTTCACTTTATGGTAATTCCTAAATTCTATTTCAAAGAAATTACATGAACATTTTGCTTTTTTTTTTAGAATATAAAAAGCCATAAGAGCTTGTAGTAAACACACTGCTGCTGCTGCCAAGTCACTTCAGTCATGTCTGACTCAGTGCGACCCCATAAACGGCAGCCCACCAGGCTCCCCCATCCCTGGGATTCTCCAGGCAAGAACACAGGAGTGGGGTGCCATTTCCTTCTCCAATGCAGTAAAGTTAAAAGTGAGTAAACACACTAGTAATGAGAAAAAGCTGGATAAAGATTTTAGAAAGTCATTAAATGTTTTTGCATCCATTAGAGAACTGAGGTCTCAAATCAGATTCCAGAGGGGTGAGAAGCTCTTCTGAGGAGAGCTTCCATACTCATCTTTGCTAGATCATGGAGGAAAGAAGAGGTTGTCAAACAAGCAGACAGGCAAGAAGAAAGCAGCTGAAATTTTAATGAATTCTTAGAAGTCAACTTTGGTTCCAGGAAGACAATTTAGAATCCTCAAAAGGCCTCGACCCAAGGGGAACCCACAATTCCTTGCCAGCTGTTTTGTCTGAGTTTCTACCAAGTTCTCATGGAGAAGACTGGGGATGGAGACCTGAGAAAGCCCTCTCCTCTGTTTTGCAGAGCCATGGGAACCTCATTTGCTCCCAGATTCTTCTTTCATATGATGCAAAAGCCACATGCTTCTGGAATGAGGACAGGAAGGAAAATCTGTAGTCCCTTGGCCATAGGCAAAAAGCTGCTACCACTGGACTAGAGGCAGAAGTAGAACCATCTGCTAGGGGAGGAAAAGAAAATCTGCTTGGGGGTTTAGAACACACGTAGAATCTAAATATTAGTCAAAATAGCATGAAGGATGAGCAGGAGGGATGGAAGTATACTGTTGTAACATTCTATGACTATACTTCTATTCGACAGCAAACTACGTATTGTAAACTGCAGAGTAATCACCAAAAAGTACAATAAAGAGGTATAACTATTAAGCTAGTGTGTCTGTGTGTGTGTATTCAGTCGTGTCCAACTCTTTGTGATCCTATGGACTGTAGCCCTCCAGGCTCCTCTGTCCATGGGATTCTCCAGGCAAGAATACTGGAATGGGTTGCCATTTCCTCCTCCAGGGGATCTTCCCGACACAGGGATCAAACCCACCTCTGCTACATTTCCTGTATTGGCAGGTGGATTCTTTACCGCTGTGCCTTCTGGGAAGCCCATTAAGCTAGTATTAGAGCTTAAATGGAATTATATTAAAAATTCTCATTAATCAAAAAAAGGCAGGAAAAGAGAAAAAACAAAGATGGGGCAAATGATCAAATGGCAGATTTAAATCCAATCATATTTATAGTTATATTAGATGTAAATGTCTAAATAGTCCAAATAAAAGGCAGAGAGTTTCAGATTGGAAAAAAAAAAAAAAGCAGGCTTGATTATATTTTCCACACACAAAAAAACTTTTTTTAAATAAAAAGACATAGATAGGTTAAAAGTAAAAAAAATTGGAACAGATATGTCATGTAATCAGTAATTTTTAAAAAGGTGGAATGGCTATATGAATACTAGACAAAATAGACTTCAGAACAAGGACTATTATCAGTTGAAAAGAGGGATATTACATAGTGATAAAGGAGTCAGTTCATTAGGAAGACATAACAACTCTAAGGGGCTTCTCTGGTGGCTCAGACAGTAAAGAATCCCCCTGCTATGCAGCAGATCCAGGTTTGATCCCTGGGTCGGGAAGATCCCCTGGAGAAGAAAATGGCTACCCACTCCATTATTCTTGTCTGGAGAATCCCATGGACATAGGAGCCTGGGGGGCTACAGTCCATGGGGTTACAAGGGGTCAGATATGACTGAGCAACTAACATTTCACACTTTCACTTTCAACAGCTCTACGGGTTTTCCAGGTGTCACTAGTGGTAAAGAACACGCTGTAAGAGATGCGGGTTCGATCCCTAGATCAGGAAGATCCCTTGAAGGAGGGAGGGCACGGAACCCCACCCAACATTCCTGCCTGGAGAATCCCATGGACAGAGGAGCCTGCTGGGCTATACTTCACAGGGTTGCAAAAAGTCACACATGACTGAAGCAACTTAGTAGCAGCAGTAACAACTTTAAAAGTACATGCACTTAATGAAAGAGCTTCAAAGTATACAAAGCAAATGCTGATGGACTGGAAAGAAGGAATACACAAATCCACTCTATTAGTGGGAAACATCAAACAAGTTCGCCCTTAGCTCACCCAGCACTGGGGGTTATGATCCTGAAATTTCTTCAAGCCATATCCCCTCTTTCTAAAAATCACCTACAGGGAAGATGCAGATACCTTAGCATGATTTCCTCATCAGTAGGCCTGGTCGGGTCTTAGACTTTTAAACCAAAGTCTATTAGAGATGTCCATAATGGAGAAGAGACAGATCAGAGGATGGAGGAAATACAGACCAATGTCTATCTGAACCTCTTTATTTTACCATTTGGAACAATGAGGGCCAGAATCCTGAAATAAAAGACCTGAGGTGACACCACTGGTTAGCTGTAGAGCCAGGACTAGAACAAGGACACCTGCCCTCAGTCCCATGCTGTTTCTGGCAAAGGAGGGGAAAGGTGTAGGGAGCAGAGTGGAGGTGGGCAGGGGAAGAAGATGAGGGAAGGAGAGAAGACGTGAATTATGTGAAGTTCCTGAACTTCAGGCCCCGCAGGACTGCGGTGGAAGGAAGTTGGGAATGGTTCACACACTGGACACAGGGACACTTTTCAATACTGTTGAAGGGCTTTTAGAGCCACCATGAAGAGCCTCAGGGACTTGGGGGGCTATTGCATGGGAAAATTCAGTGATGGAGCCAGACGAGCAAGCCAAGGGAAAAGATTTCCTTTTGGAAATCAAGTGAAGAAGTCTTGCTGTTATCATTTTCCTTGTGTCCCCAGTAATAAATAGGGTTTCTGGAACATAGGGGACCAATCCTTCCACATATATCACCCACACACTCATCCCTGCCTGGCTTTATCTATTTCAGCGTAGGTATGTTTTTCTCTGAAGGAACTCTTGTAGGGCTGAAGACACTGCTCAAAGCAGAGTTTCTCAATCCAAGCAGGGTACAGATACATCCAAGGTCCTGCCTGCTGGGTCTCATTATCCCTTTCCCCTCCACCACAGGAGAATGGTTAGATATCAACTAAAGATGCCGCTCATTGCGGAGTGTCTAAAGGGCCAGGAACCCGTTTGAGGACCATCAGCTGGGAAGAGAGCTCTGGAACAAGGCCTATGAACAACGATGTTAGCTTTAGCTGAGCCTTAAAAGTAAGTGCCCGTTGCTTTCCCATTTGTTGTTATCCAGTCACTCAGCCACGTCTGACTCTTTGTAACCCCATGGACTGCAGCCTGCCAGGTTTCCCTGTCTTTCACCATCGCCCAGAGTTTGCTCAGATTCATGTTCATTGAGTCGGTGATGCCATCCAACCATCTCATTCTTGTCATCTCCTTCTCCTCCTGCCTTCAATCTTTCCCAGTTATAAGATCTTTTCCAATGAGTCAAAGACTTCACATCAGGTGGCCAAAGTATTGGAGCTTAAGCATCAGTCCTTTCAATGAATATTCAGGACCAATTTTCTTTAGCATTGAGTGGTTTGATATTCTTGCAATCCAAGGGACTCTCCAGAGTCTTCTCCACCACCACAGTTCAAAGGCATCAATTCTTCGGCGCTCAGCCTTTTTTACTGTCCAGCTCTCACATTCGTACATGACTGCTGGAAAAACCATAGCTTTGACTCTAACTGATCCCTTTCAACCCAGCTACTCTTAGCTGGGGAAATATGTTCAAATGTTTAAGTCAGTTCCCCAGGGTCATGGGCTGGTAAGAGAAAAGCTTGGAGTGGGACCCAGTTAAGCAGATCTCTACTTACCTTTGGAGGATAAGAGAGACACATTAAGGGAGTAACTGATCTCATACTGGCGTGATCTCCCTTAGGCAGCCTGTGTGGAAAATGAGAGAAGGCCAAGGTGGGTCAAGAGTCCAGTTCTGCCTGGAAGAGTCAGCATTTCACAGACAGGGAAACATTTGAGATGGCTCTAAAGCAGCGTCCTAAATTTGGCTGCTCATGAGAAACAACTGGAGAAGTTAAAAACAAAACAAAACACTGATTCCTGGACTCCTCCTCAGACCCATCAATTTAGTACCTCAGTGGGGAAAACTGAGAATATGCCTGTATTTGTCCCAGCAGCTGTCCCTGTGTGGCCAGATGGAGATCCTTGAAGGGCTGGGAACTGGGGCCAGCCCCAGAGGCCTTCAGTCTCGTGCAATGGAGGGCAGCCCCTCCACTCGTCTCCCCTGAGTGGAGAGAGGGGCTTCTGGAAGGTTGGGATCCTGTCTGCTGCTCTGGCACCAGCTGGGTCCAGAGACCAGGATCTCATGGACAGGACAGGAGCCTCTTCATTATGTGATCTGTGCCACAGGCTAGTTTACCGCCATCTGCCCCGGGACTGTGCTTACAGAAATTATTTCTTTGTCAAAACACACAACAGTGAGCCTGCCTTGGCCCCAGGCTTCTGTTTCATAACTTTTTATTGGAGCAGAAAGAAGGAGCACATTATTACTCTCCTGCTCCATGTTTTCTCATGGCTCAAGAGAGCAACAAGCACTTTGTGCAAACAGAAAAGCCGGCTTTGTTGTCTGAGGACAGGGAGGTGAGAGAGACCAGACGAAGGCCTTTCACAGACCATAAAAGAGACGCACCACACAAAGCAGGCTTGGGGCGAATGGGCGGGAGGCCTTGGGAATGGTGGAAAGAAACCATTTGCACATATTCACCGGCTCGTCCAATTTTACAGGTTTCAGTAGGAAAAGTGATCTAGGCAGGTATGTGTCAAGACTCTCTGGCAGAACGCTTTCTACTGCTGAGTCACTTCAGTCGTGTCCGACTCTGTGCAACCCCATAGACGGAAGCCCACCAGGCTCCTCTGTCCCTGGGATTCTCCAGGCAAGAACACTGAAGTGGGTTGCCATTTCCTTCTCCAGTGCATGAAAATGAAAAGTGAAAGTGAAGTCGTTCAGTCGTATCCGACCGTCAGCGACTCCATGGACTGCAGCCTTCCAAGGCTCCTCCATCCATGGGATTTTCCCAGCAAGAGTACTGGAATGGGGTGCCATTGCCTTCTCTAACGCTCTCTACTAAGAGGACCATTCTCAGACTTTATGCAATGACGATGTTTTTATAAAACCAAGGGAGTCAGTCAAGTTGTTGAGGGCATTTTGATGTTTAAGAAATCATGGTACTGATATCTGACAACGAGTAGTGGGCTTCCCATGTGTCACCTGCTCCTCCCTGTGTCCTGAGGAGACAGGGTGGCTGTTGTCATCATCCGCTGCAGAGGCGGAACAGAGTTCCAGAGAATGAGGCCTCAGCTCACATAGCAGAGCCAGGTTCAATTCCTAGTGTGTGCATACATTTTACTTTACTCTGGTGATGCTGGAAGCCATTCAGTAATTTCCCAGTGCTATTGGTGTCATGAATCTGAATTTTTAAAACAATTTTTTTGAAGCGTGGTTGATGTACGATGTTGTGTTGATTTCTGCTATACAGAGGAATCTGAATTTTTCCATGTTGGATTTTCTCAAGTAGAGCACAGAAGTCAATTCAACTAATAAGTTAGCACAGCCTAGTAAGATGTGTACATGACTTTGAGGAGCCTTCTTTATGAACATTTGGGGGCTTCCCTGGTGGCTCAGAGGTTAAAGCGTCTGACTGCAATGCGGGAGACTGGGTTCGATTCCTGGGTTGGGAAGATCCCCTTTATGAACATAATTACATTACTCAATAGTACATAAGTGAAGAAACAGTAGAAATTTCCCTCTAAGCTAGGTCTCTTCTGTCTCCACCTCTGGATAAATGCTCTTTCTAGAACAGTGAGTCTCAAATTTCACTGAGCGTTAGAATCACCTGGAGGGCTTGTAATCCAGATTCCTGGGCCTCACCCCTGGAGACTCTGACTCAGCTGGTCTGGGAAGGGGCCTGAGAATTAGCATTTCTAATAAATTCCCTAGTGATGCTGAGGCTGCTGGTACTTGGAACTCATTAAAAAAAAAACACCTTTACAGTGTTTTCTTTCTACGTGTACACAGGTACCTATCTCTAGAGCTCTGCATATGCACAGATGATTAAAAATGGACCCATGCTTTACTTACAATTTTAAAATTTGTTTGTTTTCATTTAACAGATAGCATTCCAACTCTGTAGATTAGAATCGTCATCCTTCTGTTTTTTTAAAAAATTATTTTGTTGAAGTATAGGTGATTTACAATGTTGTATTAATTTCTGCTATACAGCAAAGTGATCCAGTCATGCATATATATATATATATATATATATATATATTCTTTTACATATTCTTTTCCATTATGGTTTAATCACAAGATATAAAATATAGTTCCTTGTGCTATACAGCAGGACCTTGTTGTTCATGCATTTGCTAGTCCCAAACTCCCAATCCATCCTGGGATTATTCTTTTAAATGGCTGCATAGGAATCCATTGTATGTTTTATCATGACTTATTCAACCAGTCTCTATTACAAAGAAAGCTGAGTGCCAAAGAATTGATGCTTTTGAATCCTGGTGCTGGAGAAGACTCTCGAGAGTCCCTTGGACTGCAAGGAGATCCAACCAGTCCATCCTAAAGGAAATCATTCCTGAATATTCATTGGAAGGACTGATGTTGAAGCTGAAACTCCAATACTTTGGCCACCTGATGGGAAGAACTGACGCATTTGAAAAGACCCTGACGCTGGGAAAAATTGAAGGCGGGAGGAGAAGAGGACAACAGAGAATGAGATGACTGGATGGCCTCACCGACTCAATGAACATGAGTTTGAGTAAACTCCAGGAGTTGGTGATGGACAGGGAGGCCTGGCATGCTGCATCCATGGTGTCCCAAAGAGTCAGATGCGACTGAGTGACTGAATTGAACTGATTCCTGAATGTTCAGATTGTTTCCATTTTTTTCCTACTATGAACAATACTGCTGATTTTTCATGGATCTTTACACATTAATGCTGACATTTCTGAAGGATAAATTTACAAAAGTGGGATTCAGATGGGTGATAGTGATTACTCTTAAAATTACATACAGGGGCTTCCCTGGTGGTCCAGTGGTTAAGAATTTGCCTTGTGATACAGAAAACACTAGTTTGATCCCTGGCCCAGGAAGACGCCACATGCTGCAGAGCAACTAAGCCTGTGTGCCACGATTACCGGGCTCTTGAGTCTGCAAGCTGAACCCACGTGCCTAAAGCCTCTGCTCCACAATAAGAGAAGCCACCACAATGAGACGTCCGAGTGCCGCAATTAGAGAGTGGTCCCGCTCTCTGCAGCTGGAGAAAGCCGTCATGCACCAACAGAGACCCAGCACAGCCAAAACTAAAAGAAATAAAACATTTTAAAACTGATAAGTTATGCCCTGCCCTCATAAAGTTTGTTCCAAATTACATTCCTATCAGTAGAATTTGAAAAATTTCTCAATACTGAGTATTAAGAATAATTTTTATTCATTTATCTGTCTTTCTAGCAGCACCACACAGCATGTACCATTCTCTGACAAGGGGTGGAACCTGTGCCCCCTTGCAGTGGAAGCGCAGAGTCTTAACCACTGGATGGGCAAGGAAGTTCCAAGAATCTTTTTTTTTTTCATAACTCAATATTTTTCTTTTTTTTAAATTTAAATTTAATTAATTAATTTTTTTTTTTTTTACTTTACAATACTGTATTGGTTTTGCCCTTCATCNCACACAGCATGTACCATTCTCTGACAAGGGGTGGAACCTGTGCCCCCTTGCAGTGGAAGCGCAGAGTCTTAACCACTGGATGGGCAAGGAAGTTCCAAGAATCTTTTTTTTTTTCATAACTCAATATTTTTCTTTTTTTTAAATTTAAATTTAATTAATTAATTTTTTTTTTTTTTACTTTACAATACTGTATTGGTTTTGCCCTTCATCGACATGAATCCACCACAGGTGTACATGAATTCCCAACCCTGAGCCCCCCTCCCACCACCCTCCCCATATCATCTCTCTGGGTCATCCCAGTGCACCAGCCTCAAGCATCCTGTATCCTGTATCAAACCTAGACTAGCTTTTCGTTCTTACATGATAGTATATATGTTTCAATGCCATTCCCAAGAATCATTTTTATCTTTGCTTATCTGATAGGTGAAATTATTAATGAAATTGGGCCTATGTTACTGACCACTTATATTTTATCTCCAGCCGTGTGCCTGCTTATATCCTTTGCCTATTTTTTAGAAAACGAATTCAGAATGGCAGAAAAATTCGTGGCAGCTTCCTCATTGTACTGTGTGTGGCTTGGGCTCCTGACTCCCCATTGAAGCGATTTGGAGGTGCTACAGAGGAGGAACAAGAAACAAGTCACAGAAATGAGCAAAAATGATTAAGTGAGTGCGTTTAGAAAAGCAAAATAAAGATTGTTTAGGCCAGAGAATAGAAATGGGAAGGGCCAGTTAGAAGGACTCATCATTTCTTTTTTTAAAATAATTTAATTAATTTATTAAATTTGGGCTGCACTGGGTCTTTGTTGCTGCATGGGTCTTTCTCTAGCTGTGGTGAGCAGGATCTACTCTCTAGTGATAGTTGTGTGAGCTTCCACTGCAGTGGCTTCTCTTGCTGTGGAGCGCAGCTCTAGGGCACAGTCTCAGTAGTCGTGGCCCCTGGGCTCAGCAGCTGTGGGCAGTGGGCTTAGCTGCTCTGCAGCATGTGGGATCCTTCTGGATCAGGGATTGAACCCATGTCCCCTGTATTGTCAGTCAAGATTCTTTACCACTGAACCACCAGGGAAGCCTGAACTCACCATTTCTGAATGGTAGGTCTTTTGGTGGCTGATATGCAATCCTTCTGCTGGGAACCAACTTCAGGTCCCAGAGGCAGGCTTTATTCAGTGTAAGGAAGGGCTTTCTGAATATTCTATTCTTAGAGACATTTCAACTCAATTGGAGATAATTTTGGTGCAGTCCCTCCTACACTTCAAATCACAGAGCGTGATCTTCCAAATAGCTCTGTGTTCCTTTCTTTCAAGTTAGAGAAATTTAAGATACAGTGGTTAGGTCAATCTGATTTCATTTAATTAAAAGTTTGGGGCTCTTTCCAACCCACAGACTGCCATGGTATTTGAAAGTGTCCCTCTCGCCTCCCCAGCAGCATGTGCTTTCTGCACTAAGATGGCTCATTTACGAGTTATGTCCTCTGCCTGGATGCTGACTCTGGCACCAGAGTTAGCATGGCAGCGACCCAGCTCAGCAGCTGAGGGGTCCCTTCTTCCCACGGGACCTGAGCCAGTGTTATGCATTCAGGGAGCTGTCAGTGATTGAACACAGCCCAGAGGTCAGCCTTCTCCTGTGCTCTCCTCTGCTGCTGCCTCATTGCAGTGAGCTTGACTCCAACCTCATTACTGGGCTCTTTTCCCTGTTCCCCAGAAGGTATCCTCTTGTACTCAAAGCATTAGTGAGCAATGCAGTAAGAGGAAGGTACAGTCAAGGCCCTGGGAGCCCCTGACTTCTCTTTCCTATGTATCGAATTACAGAGTCCAAGCTAGAAAACCGAGGCATCACCTACTCCTCCCAAACCCTCCCCTCCCCATCCCATTTGACTGGCTCTTGTCAAATACGTCTAAATTTTTATCTATTTGCTCATGCTTATCATCTCTGGTTCAGTCTAAGTCCTTTCTCCCTTTCCTGAATGAGTGCATTGGCCTGCTGGTTTTCTCCTGTCCCCTCACCCTCCAGACCCCTGAACCATATAACCACTGATTCATTCATTCGCTCACCTGCCATTCTTGGTCTTTGTGCCATGCACATTCAATAAGTGCCACAAAATTGAGTTATTAATTACAGAGAAGACATGGAGGCAATCGACCCTCTTAGTTTAAAGGAGTTGGGATGCTTTCTGAGGTGGGGTCCGAGAGGCAGATGAACTTGAGGTGGGCCTTGAGGTGTGAGTAGGTAGAAAATACTGTGAGTTGTTCATCCAGCACTCAATCCTCATTCTTTCTTGCTGCAGTGTTTCATATTCTCATGTGCTCAGGCAAAGTCAGATGAGAAATCTTAATTGGTTCATACAAGTCACGGTGATTCCCCTTTCAGCCATTAGCTTAGGCCATTAGGACCTGAGGGGAAGATGTCTGGGAAGGCTTCTGGTAAAGGTTTCCTTCCCTCATGAGAACAAATGTATGGGAAGAAAAGCTCCTCTTCCTCACAGTTGTTATCATACATGTATGTGATTCCTGAAACCACAGCAGCCAGCTTGCAACTGTGGGGAGAGATATTGTCAATATGCTGAGGTTGGTGGAAACGTGGAAAGCATTTGGATTCTTTAAGGTCACAAGCATGTGAATTAACTAACTCTGGAAACTACCCACCCCAATCTGCCATGTTTATTTAAGTTTCCTTTAGTTGGATCTTCAGTTACTTGGGGCCCAAAGTATTATTCAGGTAAGACACAGTCCGATGGGATGACTGTTTCCTGGTTTGGGTCCTGGGGTTACTGTGGGCACTGTTCATTTTCCTGATTTTCCCAAGGTCAGGCTTGCAGACTGCAGGATGTATTATTGAATACTGACTCTGTAGCCTGGCCTGATGGAGACGTTGGGGAGCAGGAGCTAGAACAAGGGTCAGAGAGACCCCCGTCTTTTTTTTTTTTTTTTTTAATATTTAAGCATTGTTTATTTATTCAACAAACATTCTTAAGCACCTACTGCCTGTCTGGCATTATTCTAGGTGCTGTGGTGACCAGAGAAAAAGGCACAGTCTTTGCAAGGAGGTGAATCCAGTATAGAGGTGACCATGTACTGATGTAATACAGGAGCGTCATGATATGCTATCCAGAAGCATGAAGAAATGGCCACTGAGTGAACTATGCACAAATTAGAATTTGTAAGGCTTTAGTTTCTTTTTCTTGGTGTGTGTTCCTCCATTCTTTTCTAAATTGAAGTTTAGTTGGTTTACAATGTTAATTTATGTGTACAGCAAACTGATTCAGTCATATATATATATATATATATATATATATACACACATTATTTTTTAAAGTATTGTTTCCGGTTATGGCTTATCATAGAATACTGAATATAATTCTCTGTGCTGTACAGTAGGACCTTGTAGTTTATCCATTCTGTATATAAAAGCTCGGGCTTCCCAGGTGGTGCAGTGGTAAAACCTCCACCTGCCAAGCAGGAGATGCAGGTTTAATCCCTGGGTCAGGAAGATTCCCAGAAGAGGAAATGGCAACCCACTCCAGTATTCTTGCAGGGGAAATCCCATGGACAGAGGAGCCTGGCAGGCTACAGTCCATGGAGTAGCAAAGAGTCAGATATGACAGAGTATGCACGTATGCGTGTAAAAGCTCACACCTACTAACCCCAACCTTCTGCGTCACTCCTCTCCCAACCGCCTCCCCCTTGGCACCACCAGTCTGTTAGAGAGGCTCTCTTGTACTCTTATGCCAATGCCCAGCACATCCAGAAACCATAGGCTGGAAAGGCATCTTGGCTATCATCTGGGTCAGAGGGCAGGCAGGTGATTTAAATGAATGCACAGGCTGGTGTTTGCTTATTAAACATGTAGAAATAGCCTTTATTTCATGAAGAAAGAAGCTCTCTTTAATTTTTCTTTTAGTGCAGATGGATCTTTTGGTTTACCTTTCATTGTTTTTATGGGAATGGAAAAGTGAAGACTTGTTCTAATGAAAAGTAAACTCAGCCTCCAGGTTGGTGGGCAGACATAGTCTGGGGAAATACAGTGGACTGGAAAAAGTGCCCATCTAAAGGTGAAATGTGTGGGTGGCATCAAGTGATTGTTGCCACGTGAAAATCCTGGAGCAATATGATAGGCCTGCTGATCTCTCAAGAGAAACCTGAAATCTGATTTTTAAATGTATATGTATATGTGTTGGGGGGGTGGGGGAGGATATAGCCTGTTGTGTGGTGAGCATGCTCATTCTAGGCAGAAACATCTTGAAGCAGAACCTAGGGAGAGAGGCATTTGGGGTTAAGAGTGAAAAGTGGGTGGGAGAGATAGAGACAGGAGCTGGAGCTTTTGAGGGAGAGATGCTGAATTCTTGTCTAGGTGGTAAACATGAAAATGGGCTTAAAAAGCACACTATAGGAAAGAAAAGCCTGAAGAAGAAAACCACTCATAACTCTGCTGTATAAAGAAACACTACTTTTTAATCTTTTCTTTTGTAGGTTTTTTTTTTCTTTTTCTCTTGCAGTCTTCCTTCCTGACTTTAGATTGTGAGCCTCATTAAAGCTTTCGGCACACTTACTTTTGGATGGCAATAATTTAAATCTATTAAATCTACAATTTAAATCTATAAATAACTTAAATCTATGAAAAGTTATGACCAGCCTAGACAGCATAATAAAAAGCAGAGACATTACTTTGCCGACAAAGGTCCATCTAGTCAAAGCTATGGTTTTTCCAGTAATCATGTATGAATGTGAGAGTTGGGCCATAAAGAAAGTTGAATGCTAAAGAATTGATGCTTTTGAACTGTGGTGTCAGGGAACACTTTTGTGAGTCCCTTGGACTGCAAAGAATTCAAACCAGTCAATCCTAAAGGAAATCAGTCCTGAGTAGTCATTGGAAGGACTGATGCTGAAGCTGAAACTCTAATACTTTGGCCACCTGATGTGAACAACTGACTCACTGGAAAAGACCTTGATGCTGGGAAAGACTGAAGGCAGGAGGAGAAAGGGATGATGGAGGACGAGATGGTTGGATGGCATCACCGACTCGATGGACATAAGTTTGAGCAAGCTCTGGGAGTTGGTGATGGACAGGGAAGCCTGGCATGCTTCAGTCCATGGGATCACAAAGAGTTGGGTATGACTGAGTGACTGAGCTAAACTAAACTGAATTTAAATCTAATACCAAGGGCATGTCTCATGTAACCCCAAATATTCTAATTCTGTCAGAAAAAGAAAAAAAAAATCTTGAATCTTGGCTGGTTGCTGTGTTCACTACATGTGTCACTTGCCTTGCTGCTGCGGTAGGATACCTGCATCCCACGCTTGGGAGCAAAGTGAGGGGGTGATAGGAAAGAATAAAATCTGGCAGACAGAGAAATCTAAGGAGAGGACCAAGACTAAGCCAGTCACTGGAGAGCTTTAAGTGGAATTTAAATGCCAAAGTGGGATTCCCTCTATGAAAGTTTAACTAAATAAACATCCTGGGTGTAAATTGCATGGGCTTCTGGGCTCCTTAGGGGCTCTGGGAGTGGGTGGGAAGTGTGTACATATTCATTCTACTAATGTTACTCTCATATTGCCAGGTTAAGAGTGGAAGAAAGCGAAGATGCTCAGTCGTGTCCAACTCTTAGTGACTCCATGGACTGCAGCCTACCAGGCTCCTCCATCCATAGGATTTTCCAGGCAAGAGTATTGGAGTGGGCTGCCATTTCCTTCTCCATGAGTGGAAGAAAGGGTACCAGCAAATCCATTCCTGGTCAACTCAAAGTACTCACTGACAGATGGCCAACAGGCACATGAAAAGATGCTCAATATTGTTAATTATTAGAGAAATGCAAACCAAGACTATAATGAGATATCGACTCACACCAGTCAGAATGGCCAGCATTGAAAAGTCTGCAAATAATGAATGCTGGACAGGGAGAATGAATGTTCTCCACACCCCCTACACTGTGGGTGGGAATGTAAATTGGTGCAGTCACTATGGAGAAAGACATGGAGGTTTCTTAAAAGGATAAAAGCAGAATTACCATATGATCCAGAAATCCCACTCCTGGGCATATATTCAGAGAAAACTCTAATTTGAAAAGATACACGTACCCTAATACCCCATAGTATTCATAGTAGCACTATTCATAATAGCTAAGTCATAGAAGCAACCTAAATGTCCATCAGCAGATGAATGGACAAAGAAAACGTGGTACATATATACAATGGGATATTAACTCAGCCATAAAAAGAATGCAATAATGCTATTTGAAGCAATATGAATGGACCTAGAGATTATCATACTTAGTGAAATAAGTCAGAGAAAGACAAATATCACTAATAAGTGGAATTAAAAAAAAAACACAGATAGATGTATTTACAAGACAGAAATAGACTCATAGACACAGAAAACAAACTTATGGATACTAAAGGGGATAGTATGGGTAAAGACAGGGAGAGATAAATCAGAAGTCTAGGATTAACATATACACAGTACTATATAGAAAATAGATAAACAACAAGGACCTACTGTATAGCACAAGAAACTATGTTCAATATCTTGTAAAAACCTATAATGGGAAAGAATTTGGAAAATATATATTTATAAAACTGAGTCACTGCTATACACTTGAAATTAACACAACATTGCAAATTAAGTATACTGCAGTTTTAAAAAATGGTTTGAAAAGTACTTGCTGAGCAGCGATTTCCCACAGTTAGTCAGCGAGTGAGGTCCTCTAGCTGTCCCCTCCTGGCAGGTGCCCCGGGGTGGGCTGGAAGGGGTGTGAGCAAGGAGGGCCTGCAGGAGTCCTTGAGGAATCAGGTGGTTACATGGCCTCTGAGTCTCATCTCTGTGTCTGTCACCTCTCACTGCCCTCTGGTTCAGGGGTGGGGGGCCCTGGCAGACACACTATACCTGTTTTGTTATTATGTGAGTCTCCCCGAGGGTATGTACCTGTGCCTTGTGCAATGACGGCTGAGTGGCTGGGCACAGGTCTGCATGCATTTCCCAGGCAGCTGGCATGATGAAACCTGGCTGGCCCAGTTCCCCAGTGAACACTTGGCTCCCCTCGTCTCTATCATGTTCCCTTGACAGACACCTGACTTGGTTGAGGGAACCAGCTTCAAAGATCCTTCACAACACACCTACACTGAGATCTTGCTTTGTGTGCACGGAACACGATTCCCAGGGATCAATGAGGGTGAAACCAACCAAACAAACTGATGGGCAGTGCAGACTGTTTGTACTGCTAATAATAATGAATACAATAGTTATTTATTGAGCATTTGCTATGTGCCAGGGCTAAGGGCTTTTATGTATTAACTCATTTAAACTTCAGGAAACCTCTCTGAGTTTTAATAACGAGGAAACGGAGGCCTAAGAGAGCATGTAACAAACAACCAAAACAAAACATCTCCAATAGGCCAGGAGGGTTGAAGGAGAGCTTCCCAAGGAAAAGACACAAGCTGAGAGCTGAAATGTTACCAGTTTTTGTAAAGCTTATATTTGGTCAACAAACTGAATTCTTTAAATTAATTGCAATAGAGTTTTTAGTTGCTTTGCTATGGTTTGCTAAGGGTACAGTTTAACCACTTGTAATATTTCTTTTAAAAATATTTATATTTCTAATTAAGGACAAGAAGCAACAGTTAGAACTGAACATGAAACAATGGACCGATTCAAAACTGGGAAAGGAGTATATCAAAGCTGTATATTGTCACCCTGCTTATTTAACTTACATTTTGTACGTTACACAAAATGGGGGGCTGGGTGACTCATAAGTCATGTCTGACTCTTTTGCGATCTCATGGACTGTAGCCTTCCAGGCTCCTCTGCCCATGGGATTTCCAGGCAAGAATAGTGGAATGGGTTGTCATTTCCTTCTCCAGGAGATTTTCCCACCCCAGGGATCGAACCTGTGTCTCCTGCACTGGCAGGTGTATTCTCTACCGCTGAGTCACCAGGGAAGCCCCCGGTGTGTTTTTAGCTGTCCCTTATCCTTGTAGTGCTGGGATATGCTCCCTTGGGGAGGAAGACATTTTCCTCTACTCTTCTAGGTTCTTCTGGCTGGTCTAAGAATTAAATTGACATGAGACAGGAGAACAAGAGAAAATCACCCAAAATTTAGTAGCATGTATACATGGGTGTGCTCAGTCGTGTTCAACTCTTTGTGACTCCATGGACTATAGTCTGCCAGGCTCCTCTATCCATGGAATTTTCCAGGCAAAGAATACTGGAGTGGGTTGCCATTTCCTTGTCCAGGGGATCTTCTCAACCCAGGGTTCACACCCACGTTTCTTACGTCTTCTGCATTGACAGGTGGGTTACACATGGGAGAGATCCGGAAAACTGAGCAACTCACTGAAATGGTTGAAGTTCTCACCGTGTTCAGCTAAAGACATATCATCATACCATCTTCAGCTAAAGACAAAGGAGGTAGTGGTTTGGGGCTTCAAAAGCGAAGGCCATTCACATGGAGATGAAAAAGCAAGTGTTTGGTAAATAAATGGTTGATGGACCATGCAGAGACAATGGGACACAGAATTCTAATTAATAGACTTTGCTACGTTCCTCCCTGCCTACACACCTGGTTTAAACTATAGTTTTCTATGGTGATGGCTTCCTTCCTATAAAGCTCCTCTATCTATTTCAGGCAGTTAGAGGGAAGATCAAAGTTTCTTCTTGAGTTTTTTTTGCCCTTGATTGTCTTCAGCTTGAAATAATCTGCATGATAAAGACATTTTGGGGTGGCAAATTTTGTTGCCCTACAACCCTATTGGTTGTGGTATTTTTTCTTTAAATGGACTTCAAGTTAAAAAATCTAATTTAGAATTTTTCAATGTTCATCTATAAATGAGACTGAGCTATAGTTCTCTGTTTCTCTTTTCCTAAGTTGTTTGAGCATCTGGTTATTTTTGCTTTGAATTTGAAATGAACAGTTCTCTAAGCTCTGGAATGATTCTAACTCATTGAAGGAGAAAAGGAAGACTTCCCTAAGCAAGACAAGAAACCCAGAAGCAATTAAGGAAAAAACAGACAAAACTGACTACATACATAATATTTTTAATGCACTATGTGTGTGTGCTCATTTGCTTTGTGTCTGACTCTGCAACCTATAGCCCACTAGGTTCCTCTGTCCGTGGGATTCTCTAGGCAAAAATGCTGGAGTGGGTTGACATGCCCTCCTCCAGGGGATCTTCTCGATCCCGTGATCAAACCTGCATCTCCTGTATTGCAGGTGGCTTCTTTACCCACTGAACCACCTGGGAAGCC
Organism: Neotragus moschatus; assembly: GCA_006410615.1. NCBI lineage: Eukaryota > Metazoa > Chordata > Mammalia > Artiodactyla > Bovidae > Neotragus > Neotragus moschatus. The sequence continues at coordinate 3,361,162 of SJYA01001697.1, read as the reverse complement.
CTGCCACAGCACAATACACCGTAAAGTCAAGAGACAAACACGTTGGGAAAACATTTATAATACAAATGACAGAAAAATAGTTACTATCACACAAAAAGATTCAAATTATAAGGAAAAGAGGTGGGTCTCTTGTAGACAACATATATAGGGGTCTTGTTTTTTTATACACTCAGCCAGTCTTTGTCTTTTGGTTGGGGCATTCAACCCATTTACGTTTAAGGTAATTATTGATAAGTATGATATCATTGCCATTTACTTTATTGTTTTGGGGTTGGGTTTATACACCCTTTTTGTGTTTCCTGTCTAAAGAATATCCTTTAGCATTTGTTGAAGAGCTGGTTTGGTGGTGCTGAATTCTCTCAGCTTTTGCTTGTCTGTAAAGCTTTTGATTTCTCTTTCATATATGAATGAGATCCTTGCTGGGTACAGTAATCTGGGCTGTAGGTTATTTTCTTTCATCACTTTAAGTATGTCTTGCCATTCCCTCCTGGCCTGAAGAGTTTCTATTGAAAGATCAGCTGTTATCCTTATGTGAATCCCCTTGTGTGTTATTTGTTGTTTTTCCCTTGCTGCTTTTAATATTTGTTCTTTGTGTTTGATCTTTGTTAATTTGATTAATATGTGTCTTGGGATGTTTCGCTTTGGGTTTATCCTGTTTGGGACTCTCTGGGTTTCTTGGACTTAGGTGATTATTTCCTTCCCCATTTTAGGGAAGTTTTCAACTATTATTTCCTCAAGTATTTTCCCATGGTCTTTCTTTTTGTCTTCTTCTTCTGGGACTCCTATAATTCGAATGTTGGAGCGTTTCATGTTGTCCTGGAGGTCTTTGAAAAACAACTGATTAAAAATGAATAAAGAATTTGAATAATAATTCAAAGAAGAGAAAATCTAAATGGCCAGTTATCATATAACAGGATGTTCAATGTCATTAATTGTCAGAAAATGTAAGTTAAAACATCACTGATACACTTTTTCACATATTATGAGGCAGGAAATAGATGGGCCCCAGGGTGAGCAGCTGGAATTTGTTCCCAGTAGACAGGAACTCCAAAATAGCAGGAGCAAGAGAGAAAGCTGGACCCTCTCCAGGTAAAAGAGAAGCGATCACATATTTCTCCTTCTCAAATTCAAGGAAACCTTCCCTATGATAAAGCTCCCTGGAGGTCCAAAGTGGAGTGATGTCAAGCTAGCCATAGGTCTCTTGACTGGAATCCAGCTTGGCCAAGAGATGGGAGAGCACATACGTGGGAGGTTCCTGAGATATATCAGCTACAGACCCAGGACCAGGCAAAGCAAGATGATTGGCCAAAGAAACTCAAAAGCTCCATAAAAGCTATTCAAATTACCACAAGGGTGTGGCTCTCTCTCTGAGCCTGCCTGTGTCTATCCACAGGTACATACTCTTTTCCCTCCTAATAAACACTTGTTCCACTACTTTCCATTTCTTTGTGGATATTCATTTTCTGCAAAACTGTATAGGCCAAGGCCTTGTCACTGGCCCCTGGTCTAGTGTCCAGAACTCAGCACTCTCTCGGCTGCAGCCTGACTTCAATCCTTGGCCAGGAACTGAAATCCTGCTTCAAGTCACTGCAAGCCAAGGCCAACTTAGATCAATTAGATCAGTAAAAATGGGAAAAGCTTTTTTTTTTTAAACAATATATACAGGTTGCAAAAATAGGCACTCAATCTAAAGATAGATATGTGAATTCTTATAATTTATTTAGAACCAATCCTAGCACGTGTGCTGTACCGCTAAGTTATTTCAGTTGTGTCCGATTCTGCATGACCCTGTGGACTGTAGTCCGCCAAGTTCCTTTGGCCACCTGATGCGAAGAACTGACTCATTGGAAAAGACCCTGATGCTGGGAAAGATTGAAGGCAGGAGGAGAAGGGAACGACAGAGGATGAGATGGTTGGATGTCATCACCGACTAGATGGACATGAACTTGAGCAAGCTCTGGGAGTTGGTGATGGCGTGCTGCAGTCCATGGGGTCGCAAAGAGTTGGACACGACTGAGCGACTGAGCTGAACTGATGGCAGACGCTGTTAGTTGCCTATCCAGCATCCACGACTTTTTTCACAGAATGCTTTATCCTGTTTCCTCCATCTGGAATTTCGCTGAAGGCTCCCTCTAGGTGGGTGACTACAGTGGGTTGCAACTTAACCCTTTGTATAACTGGATAATGAACAACACTCTTCTTTTTGTTCACACTAATGATATGAACAGAAAAACATATAAGAGCTTGGGTTTCTCAAGCAATACCAACTGTTACTTACCTCCAGACCCTTGTTATGGGAGGAAAAACAAATCCTTATTTTTTTAAGTCTTTGTTAGTAGGATTTCTGTTCAGTTCAGTTCAGTTCAGTCGCTTACTCGTGTCCGACTTTGCGACCCCATGAATCGCAGCACACCAGGCCTCCCTGTCCATCACTAACTCCTGGAGTTCACTCAAACTCACGTCCATCGAGTCGGTGATGCCATCCAGCCATCTCATCCTCTGTCGTCCCCTTCTCCTCCTGCCCCCAATCCCTCCCAGCATCAGAGTCTTTTCCAATGAATCAACTCTTCGCATGAGGTGGCCAAAGTACTGGAGTTTCAGCTTCAGCNAGGAGAAGGGGACAACCGAGGATGAGATGGCTGGATGGCATCACTGACTTGATGGATGTGAGTCTTAGTGAACTCCAGGAGTTGGTGATAGACAGGGAAGCCTGGCGTGCTGTGATTCATGGGGTCGCAAAGAGTCGGACACAACTGAGCGACTGAACTAAACTGAACTGAAGTTTGACTAATCAAAGTTGTGTGTCCTGAGTGTCTGTTGAGTAAGTAGCTATACCTGTGTACCATAGCTGCCCCTCACATAGACCTCAGGCAAGTCATTAGATGCCATGGGTCTAAATGTAGGTTTTTTGTGAAAAGAAAGTGAAAATCTTAGTTTCTCAGTTGTGTCCGACTCTTTGTGACCCCACAGACTGTAACCCACTAGGCTCCTCTATCCATGGAATTCTCTAGGCAAGAATATTGCAGTGTTCTCCAAGGTATCTTCCTGACCCAGGGATCCAACCCTGGTCTCCCTCACTATAGGCAAATTCTTTACCATCTGAGCCACCAGGGAAGCACAAGCTTTTTATACTTATTTTTGTTGTTGTTCAGTCGCCAAGTTGTGTCTGACTCTTGGAGATCCCATGGACTGCAGCAAACCGGGTCTGCCTGTCCCCCACCATCTCTGGGAGTTTGCCCATGTTCATGTCCATTGAGTAAGTGTTGCCATCCAAACATCTCATCCTCTGACATGCTCTTCTCCTTCTGCTTTCAGTCTTTCCCAGCACCAGGGAAAACTTTACAGTTGCCCAATTGAAACTAGCCATGCATAAGAGAGCCCACAGGACTTTCTTTTGCCAAAGTTGAGTCCTTTCATTAAAAGATCTTTTGGGAGATTTATTTAATAGACAAAAGTTGTTTCTGACTGTTACCTCATTTTATGCATTTTATTTCTATGTGAGATTGGAAGCTTTTCACATATTTATTAGCCATTTATAGTTCCTCCTTTAGAAAATAGTTGTACCTTTTGCCCACTTAACCATTAGTGTCTATTTTTCTTGACAAATTGGAAACTCTTTATATATGAAGTCTATCAACCTTTTGTGCCAACTTTTTAGGCTTCCTGATTCCCTGCCACTGTTTTAAAATTGAGAGGATTTCCATTTGATGTTTGTACGGATGTAAATGGCTTTTTTAATTGTCCCACATCCTTTGTTTGTTCACAAACTGATCTTTCCTTGATACTGTGGTTTTTAATCTCTCAAGGATAACCAAATATTTCAGTTCTTAGAGGAAGTAGAGTGAATATGGTCTTTCCCTTAGTCATAGAGACTTGGCATTACCCTGGTAANCAGTTTGTGAACAAATTCACAAACTGATCTTTCCTTGATACTGTGGTTTTTAATCTCTCAAGGATAACCAAATATTTCAGTTCTTAGAGGAAGTAGAGTGAATATGGTCTTTCCCTTAGTCATAGAGACTTGGCATTACCCTGGTAAGAAACAAAATTGAGCCTATTAAGTAGCACACAGCACAGGTCTCCTGTCTTTCTAGTACACAGTATCAGGTACATAGTGGGTGCTAAGAAAACTTTGTTGTAAAATTAAAACAAGCATGAGTCTCCCCCACTATGTTTTACTAGTTATATTCTCATGTCTTATCTCAGTTAAAGGCAAAATCCATTCTTTCTCTTTTTCTCTCAAACTCTTTCAATATAATAAAAATTTGATTATATCAGGAACAGGATATCTATAGTTATTCATGGGCTTTTAACACTCATAACCTCCCTTTCAACAAGGGATTCAACAAGGTGCCCCAGTTCTGTGGATATTATGGAGAGGTCTGCGACATAGTGATGAAAAGCCCAAACTCTAGTGACAGAAAGATCTCATTTCAAATCCAAGGTCTGAGGACATTCCTGGTGGTCCAATGGTTAAGAATTTGCCTTCCAATGCAGGAGGGTGTGAGTTTGATCCCTGGTCAGGGAGCTAAGATCTCACCTGCCTTGTAGCCAAAAAACTTAAACATAAAACAAGCAATATTGTAACAAATTCAATAAAGACTTTCAAATGGTCCATATTAAAAAAAATTACAAGTTCTGCAACTCACTAGCTGTTTGACTGTTGGCAAATTCTACTTGTGTTTTGATTTCTATCTCTGTAAAAGGAAGATAGTAGTACCTATCTCATAGTGTAGAGGTATTTCTCAGGGTTAAGCGAAACAATGTATGCAGAGAATCAGGTACAGATTAGGTAAGCATTCACTGAATGGTAGCTACAGTTATTACCAATGATAATAATGTATGTGTTGGGAGCAGTGGGCAAGGATGGACATAGCCTCAGGGACTGGAGCATAAAGGACATTAACATGAAGTCCAAACACATAGATTCAAGTTCAAACTCTATCATCAACTCATTCTGTGACTTTAGTTTCTTTCCATCTCTGGGTCTGGTACATTGACAGTAAAATGCTCTGCCATCCTCTGCCCAACTAAACTGGGACAGTAACCCCATCATTTTTTTTAGATCAATTTTTATTGGAGTATAGTTGCTTTACCATGTTGTGTTAATTTCTACTGTACAGCAAAATGAATCAGCCATACATATGCATATATCCCTTCCCTTTTGGACACCCTTCCCATCCAGGTCACCACAGTGCCTTAAGTAGGGTTCTCTGTGCTATACAGTAGATTCTCATTAGTTATCTATTCTATACATAATATCAATAATGTCTATGTGTGTGTGTCAATCCCAGTCTCCCGTTCTTCCCACATTCCTCCTTCCCCCACCCCCCACCCCCACCCACCATTCTTACAGCAATGGCTGCGGCATCCTAATCTGCCTTGCACTCAAGAGTAGAAAAGGCCTTTTGGAGGTTAAATCTAATGTAGCCTTTGTGACTGCAGGAAGAGTAAGTGCTAGGACCAATGAGGTAACAAAGTTACAGAGATAAACATGTTTCAGCTCAATAAGAGTTTATCACAGTGCAGTGGGTGAGCATACAGTGATAAGCTACATTGCTTCAGTCAGAATCCTGACTCTGACACTAGCTGTGTGACTTTGAGCATCTTAGCCTCTCTGACACTCAGCTTCCTCACCTGTAACATTGGGATAATAATATCACCTACATCATGCAATGCAATGCAATGCTGAGTCGCTTCAGTCATGTCTGACTCTTTGCGACCCCATGGACTATAGCCTGCCAGGCACCTCTGTCCATAGGATTCAGACAAGAATACTGGAGTGGGTTGCCATGCCCTCCTCCAGGGGATTTTCCTGACCCAGGGATCATACCCATGTCTCTGCATCTCCTGCGCTGACAGGTTAGTTATTTACCACTAGCGCCACCTGGGAAGCCTACTGATGTCATAAAGTTATTTTAAAGATCAAATAGTTCAAAATTTGTGATTTGCTTAAATCAGTATCTGACATATATGAAGCACAGTGTAAGTGCTAGTTAAATAGCAAAATAGATGAAATTGAGAGCTCATTAAGAATTAGAGGAAGTGCTTTGATGGGTAGCAAGTTCCCTGTCACTCCCAGGATGCCGGTAGTCACTGGTATTATGAAATATATTCAAACATCAGGAGAGGATTAGACAAGATAAACTTTATCATCACTTCCTGATCAGAAGTTCTGTGACTTGCTTCACAAGGTCACCCAGCTAGTCAGTAGCAAGTAATACCTAGGATAAACCAGGTTTACTTAGAACTTAGTAGTTTTGTTTCTCCTATGCCACTCACTGTCATTTAAGCTTGTGTTTCCCTGGATGATATTTGAAGATCGATCCATGAAATTCAGTGGCATAAAGGGCAAGTTCAACCAGTCACCCTTCTCATGCTCACAAAGCAGCTATATTACTCAGAAATCCAGTTTTACTTGCTGCCTCCTTGTCAGGTCCTGGATGGCTTTGATTGACAAGAGGCTTTTGGTGAAATTGTTTCATTAATGTGCTGAATGTCACTTGCTGATTTACAGACTTCCTATTTGTAAGGTTCCTGTTGCTCTTAAATGAGAGGAATTATCATGTCATAAAGCTGATACCATCAGATTTTCAGCTTTATATCTGACCTAGCTGTACCTGCATCTGCCATTTGACTTTAGACTCTAAGCAGAAAATAGCATCAATTCATCTACCCTCCACCACCCGCCACTCACTAAAGACCAGAATAAGTATGCCTCCAGGTGAGGTTGCTCAGTGAGAGAGAGTGCTAGAGTTACTCTAAGCTCAGCAGACCAAGCTGATGCTTTAATAGACCATGAAGACAAAGGACAGTGAGAGAACTGGGGCAGAGATGATTTCTTTCTTGGAGAATCAGGCTCGACTGTAGCCCACACAAATGCAGCCTCATGAATGATCAGAGATGGAGGGTCAGTATAGCCTGCCCTAAACTTGTCTGAAACCAAACCAAGAAGGCAAGCTGCTGCTGCTGCTGCTAAGTCTCTTCAGTCGTGTCCGACTCTGTGCGACCCCATAGATGGCAGCCCACCAGGTTCCCCCATCCCTGGGATTCTCCAGGCAAGAACACTGGAGTGGGGTGCCATTGCCTTCTCCAAGGAAGGCAAGCTAGGTATGAGCAAATAGGTGAATGAATTTCCCTAAAGTGGCTGGGCCTGTGGGGCACCCTGTGGCTAAAAAAAGGGTCCTGTGGGGCTTCCCTGGTGGCTCAGCTGTAAATAATCCACCTTGCAATGCAGGAGACACAGGTTTGATCCCTCATCTGGGAAGATCCCACATGCCACGGGGCAACTAAGCCGTTGAGCCACGGTTATTGAACCTATGATTTAGAGCCTGGGAACTGCAAATACTGAGCCCACATGCCACAACTACTGAAGCCCATGTGCTCTAGAGTCCATGCTTGACAACAAGAGAAGCCACCACAGTAAGAAGCCAGTGCACCACAACTAGAGAGTAGCCCCCACTCACTGCAACTAGAGAAAAGCCCATGCAACAATGAAGACCCAGCAGAGCCAAAAATAAATGAATAAATAAATTAATGAATGAAAGAAAGGGTCCTATGAGGCACCCGATTCTAGGGTCCTGGCTGAGAAACACTTGCCCACCCTGAGAATCCAAAGGGGACATCCTGCATATTAGAGAGGGCTTGGGCCCCTCAGAGTTCTTAACTGTTCCAGGAAATGTAGATATAGCAAAAAAAAAAAAAAAAAAAAAAAACTGTCTCCAAGATGCTATCAGAGTAGTGGAGGGGGGAGGTTTGCCTGCATTAGAAGACTCAACCTAAGTCCAGAGAGTATGGCACTTAGTGACTGCATATGGCAGTAGGGCCTTGGAATCAGACAGACCTGGGTTCATGTCCCTGCTTTGCCAAATTCCACTGGTTGAGTTACTTAACTTCTCCAAGCCTCAATTTTACTCTTCCCTAAAATAGAGGTAATGATAGAAGTCCTTAATTCATTGGGTTGTTGTGAGAATTATGTAAGATAGAAGATAGGTGAAACATTTAGGACGCTCCTTGGCAACAACTAACTGCCTAGTAAATGTTAACTATTATCATCATCAACATTATGGATCACTTACTGAAAGCAAATATAACTAAGAAAATACATATATATTTTTACATACTGTTATGTGTGTATGTGTGCTCAGTTGCTCAGTCATGCCCAACTCTTTGCAACACCATGGACTGTATAGCTTGCCAGGCTCCTCTGTCCATGGGATTCTCCAGGGAATCTTCCCAACCCAGGGATTGAAAATGCATCACCTGCTTGGTAGGTGGATTCTTTACCACTAACACCACCTGGGAAGCCCTTCACATACGTTTAAGGCATACTATATTTCACAATAAAGCCATCATCAGAAAGAAAAAAGGAAGGCAGAATGGTTACAAATGTATGATGAATCATGGTTCACACCTTCAGCTCTGTGACCTGTGAGTGCCTGGGTAAATCATGAAGCTACTTCAGGCTCATAGGACCAACCTCACAGGATATTGTGAGAATTAAATGAGAAAACCCCTAGAAAGTGCTTAGAGCAGTGCTCTGCACAGAATTAACTAAGATTTATTCTTGGTTATTATCAGTATGGACGTTTTCCCCTCTGCAGTTCTCAGCCCTGCTATGTGCCATGTTATTCCACCAGACTTTACCCCATCATGTTGAACTGTGCCATAGGGAATTCCAGAGTGTCACTGATGGGTTCCTGGAGTCGGGGCATGCAACTGAGACTCTCAGGTCCTAGGGTATATAACCTTGTGCTAGTGGAAAGAGGTAAAACGTTGTTAGGAGCCTAGCCTATTAACTAAAAGCACTGTGGCTTCAAAGGTCTTTGTTTTCCAGTGGCCCTACAGCTGAGTCAGTTTCCCAATGGACCCTGCACTATGATGTATCCCCTTCCTTCCACACCCACACCCCACAAGCCAGTTGAACGTGTACATTCCTGGCTGATGCACTTGCCATTTTCTTCAAATATTTGCAAAAAGCTTCCCAGAGCAGGAAGCCTCGCTGCTGCAGAGCATTCCATGAAAAAGCTGAAGCAGTGGTTTCCATGGCAATGCCTTGGCACTTATTAGTGTTTGCGTAGGCACTGAGGCAAAAGCTGGAGTCCAGACAGACCTTTGCTGGGCAGGGATGAGGAAAAGAGATGGCTGAATTGCTCTCACTTTGCCCTCCTGGGTGGTTGCCCTCAGGGACAATGCAAGGGGAAATGTTTGGGATGCAGTCTGCCCAGATGCCCTTAGAGAGTGTTTAACTCTTCTCCCGGAATCTCCGAAACTACTCACCTCACCCAGTACCCCACCTTTGCCACTAGGTTCAGCTTCCCCAAATACCCCTTCATATGCCACTCCTCTGCTGCCCCAAACCTTTGGTGCTGGTCCCTACTAGTTCTAGATCAAGTCTAAATTATGGCTTTTGAGTCCTTCCACATCTTCCCCTTTCCTGAAGCTCTGGCTGCTTCCCTCACCCTATCCTCATCCTTCCCTCCTTCCCTGTCTAAAAGGTTCGTGTATGATTCACCCATATCCTGTAAGTATGATTATTTGGAGCCCTGGAATTCTGTGGGGAGAGTTTCCTGTCATATTTCTCACATTCTGCTCTTCTGGGCTTTGATTTCTGTCCCCTTTGACCCACAAGACTTCAACATGAAAGCTCAAATTTTCTAGCATTAGAAAATTCCCTTAGGGCAAAGGAAACTACCTCCATGCTCAGTTAACTTTTTAGGTTCCTATTATCACTTCAGTTTTGTCCTATATTACTTGCTACTTTGTTATTTCTTTTTTGTTTTGACTTTTACATGTGTAATATTTTACTAACCATTACTGTACATTTCTTTCCTTTCATCTCATTAGCCTAATTTCTTTTTTAAGCAGTATCATTAGCTTTCTTTATTATTTTTTGAAGTGTAATTGACATATGACATTAGACTAGTTTCAGGTATACAGCATAATGATTCACTACTTGTATATACTGAAAAATAATCACTGCAATAAGTCTAGTTAACATTTGTCTTCATACATAATCACAGATGTTTTTCTTCTGTGAGAACTATTCTCTTTGCAACTTTGTTAAGAGAGCAAATATGCAATACAGTATTAGCTATAGTCACCATGCTATAGATTACATTTCCATACATGACATTTATTTTATAATGGAAGTTTGTACCTTTGGACTACTTTCACCATTTTACCCCCACTCCAACCCTCTGTCTCTGGCAAGCAGCAATCTGTTCTCTGTCTCTATGAACTTGGATTGTTTTCTGTTTTAGATTCCATATAGAAATGAAAACATCCAGTATTTATCTTTCTTTGTCTGACTTATTCCATTCAACATAATGTGCTCAAGTTCTATCCATGTTATTGTAAATGGAGAAATTTTGTTCTTTTTAATGGTTGAATAATATTCCAATGTGTGTGTGTGTGTGTGTGTGTGTGTGTGTGTGCATGCACACACTTGTGCAAATGTGTGAATCTTGCACATCTTTTTCCATATCTTGGCTGTTGTAAATAATGCTGCAGTGAACATGGGAGTACATATACCTTTTTGATTTAATGTTTTCATTTTCTTCAGATAAATACCCAGAGGTAGAATTGCTGAATCATATGGTAATTCTGTTTTTAGCTTTTTAGGAATCCCCATACTGTTTTCCATTGGAAAAAGAAATGGCACCCCACTCCAGTACTATTGCTTGGAGAATCCCACGGATGGAGGAGCCTGGTAGGCTACAATCCATGGGGTCACTAAGAGTCAGGCACAAATGAGCAACTTCACTTTCACTTTTCACTTTTCTGCATTGGAGAGGAAATGGCAACCCACTCCAGTATTCTTTCCAGGGACAGAGGAGCCTGGTGGGCTGCCATCTATGGGGTCGCACAGAGTCAGACACGACTGAAGTGACTTAGCAGCAGCATTATACTGTTTTCCAAAGTGGTTGCATCAGTTTATATTCCCATCAACAATATAATTCCTTTTGCTTCACATCTCAGCCAACACTTGTTATTTCTTATCTTTTTCATAATAGTCATTCTAACAGGTAAAAGGTGATACCTCGTTGTGATTTTGATTTCCCTGGTGATGAGTGATGTTGAGCATCTTTTGATATGACTATTGGGCATCTGTGTGCCTTCTTTGGAAAAAAGTCTGTTCAGATCCTCTGCCTACTTTCAATTGGATTGTTTTTTTGTTTTGTTTTTTGCTATTGAGTTCATATGAGTTCTTTATATATTTTGGTTTCTTGTTGTCCTGTTACTAAGTCATGTCCAACTATTTGTGACCCCATGGACGGCAGCACACCAGGCTCCTTTGTCCTCCACTATCTCCCAGAGTTTGCTCAAACTCATCCATTGACTTGGTGATACTAACCATCTCATTCTCTGCCACTCCTTTCTCATTTTGCCTTCAATCTTTCCCACATCAGGGTATTTTCCAGTGAGTTGGCACTTCACATCAGATGGCAAAAAGGTTGGAGCTTCAGCTTTGACATCAGTCCTTCCAGTGAATATTCAGAGTTGCTTTCCTTTAGGATTGACTGGTTTGATCTTCTTGCAGTCAAAGGGACTCACAAGAGTCTTCTCCAGCAACATAATTCAAAAGCATCAGTTCTTTGGTACTAAGCTTTCTTTATGGTCCAACCCTTATATCCATACGTGACTACTGGAAAAACCATAGCTTTGACTAGATAGACCTTTGTTGGCAAAGTGATGTCTCTGCTTTTGAATATGCTGTCTAGGTTTGTCATAGCTTTCCTTCCTAGGAGCAAGCATTTTTTAATTTCATGGCTACATTAATCCTTTATCAAATATATGATTTACAAATATTGTGTTTCATTTGGTGGGTTGCCTTTTCATTTTGTTGATGGTTCTCTTTGATGTGCAGAAATTTTTTGTCTAGTGTAGTTCCCTTTATTTGTTTTTGCTTTTATTGCCTTTGCTTTTGATGTCAGAGCCAAGAAAATCATTGCTGAGATGTGTGTTCATGAGCTTATGGCCTCTGTAGTCTTCTAGGAGCTTTATGATTTCAAATGTTACATTCAAGTCTTGAATCCATTTAGATCTAAATTTTGTGTATTATATAAGATAGTGGTCCCATTTCATTCTCTTTCATGTGACTATCCAATTTTCTCACCACTTATTGAAGGGACTGTCCTTTCCATATTGTATATAATTGTCTCTTTTGTCATAAAATAATTGAATTATTATAAATTCATTAATTTATTTTTGGGCTGTTTCTTGTGTTCCATTGATCTGTCTTTTTTAATATAGATTTAGTTATTTTAATTGGAGGCTAATTACTTTACAATATTGTATTGGATTTGCGAGACAGCAAAAGAGACACAGATGTATAGAACAGTCTTTTGGACTCTGTGGAAGAGGACGAGGGTGGGATGATTTGAGAGAATGGCATTGAAACATGTATAATATCATATGTGAAATGAATCGCCAGTCCAGGTTTGATGCTGTGTGTCCTTTTTATGACAATACCATACAGTTTTCATTCCTATAGCTTTGTAATATAGTTTGAAATCAAGGAGCACATCTCCAACTTTGTTCTTCTTTCTCAAGATTGCTTGGGCCATTTGAGTCTTTTTTGGTTCTATCTTAATGTTAGGAATCTTTGTTTTTATCTGTGGAAAGTGCCATTGGAATTTTGATAGCAATTGCATTGAATCTGTAGATCACTTTTGGCAGTATAGACATTTTAAGAAGCAACCCATGCTCCATCATATGAGCACTGAATTTATTTCCATTTATTTGTTTCTTCTTCCATTTCCTTCCTCAGTGATTTGTCATTTTCAGTGTACATGTCTTTTATCTCCTTGGTTAAATTTATTCTTTAGGTATTTTGTTATTTTTTGGATGAAATTTTAAGTGGGATTGTTTTCTTAATTTCTCTTTCTGATAGTTCATAATTAGTGTGTTTCTTTATTGATTTTAAGATATTTTTTTAAAAACATATATTTATCCAGAGATTTCTGATGGCTTCAACCAGTATAAGAAACCAAAGTATACTGAATGCAATTTTGTCATCATGCTTTGAAGTAGACAGGTAGTCTGGGAGGCTAAATTATGTCAATTTTTGTGGATGAGGAACATACTTGCCTGGAGCCACACACTGAAATAATGACTGAGTTTGAAGGAAAATTCAGGCTTCCATCATGTATCTCTTGTACTCTACCACCATGTCATCACCAGATTACCAAACAGTGGAGGGGTGTTGTTCCCCAGTGTGCTACCCCCTACTCTTCTTTTTAGCATTTAAAGATTAATTTATTATAATATATTCTCCTATTAGAACATTTGAGAATGGACACATAATCTAACGTAATAGATAATTTTTATTTTTTTCTTTTTTTGCTACCCCCTCCTCTTGACAAATCCTGAGAATGTGGCTTTCAGTTGCTCATCATTTTCCTTCTACATTCACTCAATGGCTGCTAATAGCACATCAACAAAGAACAAGACCTGCTTTTTTTTTTCCTTTCCTTTTTTTGGGGGAGGGCAGGGTCATGCTGCATGGCTTATGGAATCTTAGTTCCCCGACCAGGAACTGAACCTGGGCCCTGCCAGTGACAGTGCCAAGTCCTAACCATTGGACTACCAGGGAATTTCCAAGACCTGCTTTATTAATTTGGTCTTTAACCACTCTGTTTTGCATAGGAACCCCTAGAAAGAGAGTTGGCAACTTTTCGAAAGCAGTGTTATCAAGGTTTCTGGTCCTTTCTTTTCTTTTCTGTCCAAATACCCTGGTCACTCCCTGGATGTTACCATAGAAATAGGGAGATAAGTGGTCACTGACAAATAATGGATGCTTTGTTGGTTACTCCCATCTATCATCATCTCCCACACTGTAGTAGAAGTCCCTCAGGTGCAGCTTTGAAGAATGTGCATACCAGAATTCTGGAGTGCTTTAACTCAAAAGTGTTAATTTTTCCATCTGTGCTGTCATCTGTAACTATGAGAATGTGATCTTAGAATGCATTTTGCAGGTTAGTGGAACAGAAAATCCAAGAAAACCTGCCATTTTGGCATTGCCCACCTAAGCTAGATCACGGAGATTGTGAAAAAAATAAGCCTTTTGGGAGGAGAGTGGGGGCTGGCATTGGAGACTCAGAAATGTCTAGAAGATGAATGATTTCAGTTATGACATATGACATGAAAGCTTGCAGTCTGTCTACACAACCTCTGCGAGGGAAGCCTAGGTGACAGACACCCCAGCCACAGACTCCTTTAGTTCTTTTCTCCTCTTGCCTTCCACAATGAAATTGACTGCCACTTTAGATCTTAGGCACTATTGGCTTTTCTTCCCAAGGATCCTCATCAGATGCTACAGGTTTAATCAGGCACAGATGTCTGGAAAGAGGCCAACAAGTGGAAGCAATGGGCAAAGTGCCCAAAATGTATAGGAAATTACCTTGAATGTCAATTTGGAAGCAGTAAGGTGGTTTGACACTAGTTAAAAGCAGAACCACACTGCTAACACTTCCCAGTATGTTATTGGCAGATATTTCCCGGTTGCCAGGATTATGTTATACTTTTATTTTCAACAGTTCTATTTTCTGATGTTTTGAGCACAATATTTCTATTGATATTTGAGAAAAATTGTGGCAAATTTAGCATATGGTTACGGGTTTCTTTTTCATATAAATAAGAGATTTCACTAAATTTGCTATCCCTCTAAGTGTGATGTGATTGCACTCAATCTGATGTTTCCTAGGATAATGAGAAGGAAGATAATTGGGAAGTTGAGAAAGGAAGATAATTGGTTGGATTTGCCAAACAAAAGTTAGGTCTATTCTATTAAATAAGGGCCACCTGTCTCACCAGCAGTCACGCCTAGTTACACACCTCCAGCTATAGATGTACTGGTGTAATGAGCAAAATTAATTTTCCCCTAGGAAGTCTCAAGATTATGGTCTCAAGCTTCTAGGCAACTGCCTCCATGGCTGATTTCCCTGCGTCCCACTTGCTGTTTCGATGGTCCAGAGCTGGGCTAGGCAGTGGGGGTTGTGGCAGCTCATGAGTTGCACTGGCTACCAGATGCCTGTCTGGTGCTCCAGCAGACAGGAACTTTTCAACACTAGTCACCTCTGTTTGACCCTCCTTCTGAGCTTTTGTTTCTGCCACTGCCGTGCCACTAAGCTGAGGTAGTCTGGCCTTCTCATTTACTGATCTAAGTTTCAGTCTGTAATCTCATCTCTTATTGTTAATAAGGGTCATCCTGGCTAACCTGCTCAACTGCAGGCCAGAAGAGATCCCTGACTGATGGTGGGCAGAGTGAGCTATGTGGGAGCCGAGACTGAGAGGGCAAGAAGGCCATTATCATTTACTGCATGTTTACTATTTGCTAGGCACGTGCTTTACATGCATTGACTGTTCTCATTTGCTGTCACCAAAAGAAAAGGTCAGGATGGCTCAAGCCCCTAAAGGGTGGGCCATCCACTTGTTTTCCCTGCCATCAGCGAGGTGGTCCTGTGTTGGGAAGGATTACTCCATGAAGCATGAGGAGCCTGTGGTCCAACAATATGACTTTAAACAAGCCACTTCCTTTCACTGGGCTTCAGTTTGGCACATGTGTGCTCAGTCACGTCTGACTCTGTGTGACCCCATGGGTTGTAGCTTCTCTGTCCATGGAGTTTTCCAGGCGAGAATACTGGAGTGGGTTGCCACTCCCTTCTCCAGGGGATCTGCCAGATCTAGGAATCAAACCCATGTCTCTTGCATCTCCTGCACTGGCAGGCAGATTCTTTACTACTGTGCCACCTGGGAAACCCTACAAATGGAGTGGGGCATCCCAAATCTCAACTCAGCAACTTGTCACCTGTGTGACTCATCCAAATCACTCAACCTGGATGTGCCTCAGTTTCTACATCTGTAACTAAAGATGTGGCTAACACCTGTTTAGATGAAAAACATTCAGAATAGTACTGAAACATAAAAAAAAATTGCTATTATTACAAATAATAGATATTAATGAGTATTTCATTTCCCTATCTTTCCTATATGAATTGTCTCAGTCTTTGTAACCCCTAATGCAGCAGAACTTGACTAATGCTGCAATTCCATATGATTATGTACAGCTTTCAGCATGCTGGGTCATAACCATAATGGTGACCTAGAACGCACATATGACACAGCACCCGGCCACATGAAGGGTGGAAGCTCAGTACTCACTTCCCAGTGAATGAGAGACAGGCCTATTTGTATTTATTACCTACCAGTTTTATTGAGATATGATTGCCTTACAGCAATACCCCTTCAAGGGGTACAACATCATGACCTGATGCTACACATCATAAAATGATGACCAGAGTAAGTCTCATGAGCATCCATCATCTCATGCTCATGTGTATTCAGTCACTAAGTCATGCCTGACTCTTTGTGACCCCTTGGAGCCCAGCAGGCTCCTCTGTCCATGGAATTCTCCAGGCAAGAATCCCGGAGTGTGTTGTCATGCCCTTCTCCAGGGTATCTAACCAACCCAGGGATAGAACCAACATCTCCTGCATCTCCTACATTGGCAGAAGGGTTCTTTACCATTGAGTCACCTGGGAAGCCCATCTCACCTCATATGGACACAAAATTAAACAAAAAGAAAAGCAGTGCTTCTCCTTATGATGGGAATTCCTAGGATTTGCTCTTTTAACCACTTTCATAGATAACATAGAGCAGTGTTAATTATCTTTATCATGCTGTACATTACATCCCTGCTGCTGCTGCTGCTGCTAAGTCGCTTCAGTCATGTCCAACTCTTAGCAGCCCCATGGACTGTAGCCCACCAGGCTCCTCCATTCATGGGATTTTCCAGGCAAGAGTACTGGAATGGGGTGCCATTGCCTTCTCTGACATTACATCCCTAGTACGTATTTACCTTTTAACAGGAAGTTTTTACCTTTTGACTGCCTTCATCTAATTCCCCCTCCCCCACCCCACCTCTGGTAACCATAAATATCTTGTCTTTCTATGAGTTTCTGTGTTTGTTTGCTTTTTAACTATAATGGCCCTACAAAACCATTGGCAGTGCCTTTTATACAATGTAGTGATTCAATATATCTATACATTTCAATCTGATCATCATAATAAGATTCAGGCCTCTTTAAACTGATAGCCTGTGAAGTGAATGCCATAAGGGATTCCCTTATAGAAATTCTAGATGCTTTTTAACTTTCAAAACAAGTTGACTGCATTGAGATATATCTGTGTTTAGATGAAGATATGATGTCATTTCACACTCTACACATAGTAATAGATAGTAATGAATATTTGTGGCATAAGGCCTGGTCGTCCCTGATCTCAGAGAGTTAGTTGAACATTAAGGGGGAGAGACACATAAACTCAACGGGTTATAGGACAGGGCAGTGTTACCTATGAGTCTAAAGAAGAACATGCATATAACCTTATAAGCTGAAACCATATAAATGCTCATGGTTGTGTTTTTTTCTGTAGGCCTTAAGAAGTGAACCAGGAAAAGAGGGATCATTTCTTGTTGGGGCATCAAGGAAGGTACTGAAACCTGGGATTTTCAATAGGCACGACTGAGGGCAAAGGCTCAATGGATAAATAAATAAATATTTTTGAAAATCTAATAAAATATGTCAGATCATCCCTCATTTGCTTGAAACCATCACTTCTCATTGCACTTAGAATAAAATCCAAACTCTTTCCTGGGACATACAAGAGCCCTACAGGATTTGGCCCCTGCATGATTCTTCACCCTCAGCTTGTGCCAGTTCCCTCTTGCTCCCTATATTTCAGTCTCTCTGTCTTGTCTGTTTGATAAACAAGTCCGTTAGGGCTTCTGTGCCAATTCATCTCTCTGTTTGGAATGCTGATCTCATACTTCTCTACATGTGATAGATGTCTTCTTGTCATTAAGGACCCAGCATAAATGTCACCTTTTCAGAAAGGCCTGTAATGGCCACTTCCTTCCTTGCTACCACTTTCTAATACATCATCATGTTTTCTTTTCTTTTTGGGAGGAGGACCATGGTGGGTCTTTGTGGCAGTGCATGGGCTCTTTGTTGAGGCTAGAGGGCTTTCCCTAGTTGTGATGCATGGGTTTCTCTTGTTGTAGAGCATAGGCCCTAGAGCGCACAGGCTTAGTAGTTGTGGCACGTGGGTTCTCTAGTTGCAGTGCATGGGCTCAGTTGCCCCGCAGTATGTGGGATCTTAGTTTCCCACCCAGGGACTGAACCCATCCCTGAATTGGAAGGTGGATTCTTAACCACTGGCTCACCAGGAAAGTCCCTGTTTTATTTTATTCATAGTATTTATCTCTATCAAATTATCTTGTTCTCTAAGTGTTTATTCCCCACCACCCAGACACACAACTAGAATGTAAGCTCCATGAGAGTAGGAGCCTTTTCTGTTTCATCTGCCCTTGTATTCTCCATGCCTGGAACAGTAGCTGGCATGTAGTAGACATACAATAAATATATATTGAATGAATGCTGAATACATTAATTGGCAGCAGAGCAGTTACTACAGTGATACAACAGGCAGTAAAGTCCCTTTAATTAAATTGGTGATAATAGGAAGCAAAATTGGAAAAAAAAATCACTATCAGATCAAACTCACCCAGATTTCATTTCAGGGCATTTAATACTGGAAATGGTCTCCCCCAGTGACTCAGCAGTAAAGCATCTGCCTGCAGTGCAGGAGACACAAGAGATGTGGGTTCAATCCCTGGGTTAGGAAGATCTCTTGGAGGAGGAAATGGCAACCCACTCCAGTATTCTTGCCTGGGAAATTCCATGGACAGAGGAACCTGGCAGCCTGTGATCCATAGGGTCACAAAAGAGATATGACTGAACAGGCACACGTGCAATGCTGGAAACACTGGAAGGCTTCTTAGGTCACTATTTCTATTACAGAATATCAAAACTGGGACCACAGATCAATTAAGAAACAAGTAATTATCCATTCACTAATCAAAAAAAAAAAAAAGAGGCGGAGGAATAGATCAGTGGAACTTGCTATCTGGAAGTTATAGGAGTGGAAGGAAGGGATAAATGATAATTTCATAGTTTCTTGCCATGAAATCAAAGCAGAAAGCTTGGGAGAAGAATTGCTGGTGGGTGGGAAGGAAGGATGACAGGCTTGGTTTAGAACATGCTGAGTTTCACTCATCCCCTGAGGTTTCTGGCAGAGCCTTTCAATGTGGGCCTAGAATCCTACAGGGAGGAGGAGATAGAGGTGGAGGATTTCATCAGCATAGAGATGAGAGTTGAAAGTAATGGCAGTGGGATCCTTGAGGAGTACCAAGCAACTGAAGGGTATAGAAAATTCTTATTTCAAGGGATCTGTTTATTACATCTATAACCTCCCAGGATGTACAACTAGAATGTGTGGATTATAATAATCTTCGACTCCCCCAGCCTCTTCCCCACAGTTCACTCTCTCCCTTGAACAATCCTGTGGATTCTTTCCCAGGCAGGGGGCCCTAAGCATGGGCTGTGAGGAGTCATTGTCATCCTCTCTGGTATCAGCTTCATAACATACGCTCCTCACTGCTCACGGGGCGGATATCAAGATAAGCTGTGGAGAGTGCCTCAGAATGATTGAATAAAAAGTTAGGCAGGGAGGAAGCCTGCCTATAAAGTACCAAAGAATTGACGCTTTTGAACTGTAGTGCTGGAGAAGACTCTTAGAGTCCCTTGGACTGCAGGGAGATCAAACCGGTCAATCCTAAAAGAAATTAACCCTGAATATTCATTGGAAGGACTAATGCTGAAGCTGAAGTTCCAGTACTTTGGCCACCTGATGTGAAGAGCCAGCTCATTGAAAGAGACCCTGGTGCTGGGAAAGATTGAGGGAAGAGGAGAGGGGTGACAGAGGATGAGATAGTTGGATGACATCTTCGACTTGGTGGACATGAGTTTGAGCAAGCTCTGGGAGTTGGTGATGGACAGGGAAGCTGGCGTGCTCCAGTCCACAGGGTCACAAAGAGTCAGACACAACCGAGTGACTGAATTGAACTATAAAGTCATCACCGCTATTTTGCTTTCCCACTACAAGTGCACTTTCTGATCCCTTATCCACCAGAGACAATGCAGCATCAACAAGCTCTTCTAGACATGCAGAGCCTCTTGTAAAGCTGGCTAATATTGTCAATCAAAACACTTATGATTTGTATTCACGGCCAACATGTGGCTTGTCACAGTGAAGGAACTCACTCATGGAATTTAGTAGCAGGGCTGGGATGAGGTCCTCAGACCTCTAGGGCCAGCCCTTCTGCTTAGAAGGAGCTGCTGGCAACAATCTCAGAGTGTTATCCAACCCTTTCCCTTTGTCAGTAAACAAGGTCTCATCTTTTACCCTGGGCTTCATCCTGAATCCCTGTTGGGAGCCAAGAGCCTATCACAGACTGATTGTTCTACTTCCCTTGACAGATTGGCACTGGCCAGTGTCAGGACTTGTGCAGAGAGTATATAATAGGGTCCCTAATGAGAACATGACAATGATGATTTTGTTTCAGTTGAAGGGCTTATTTGTCCTATGTCAGTGTCTAGACCCCACAAGGCAAACCTGGAGGCCAAGGGTGGGTGGAGAATGCTGTAAAGTAAGGACTCAGGATAAAGTGGCAAGTGGCCCAAGTCTCTCAGCCGCTTTGTGAAATGAAACTTACAACTATGTGTTTGGCTTTGGGCCTTGGGTTTGAGCAGAAAGAGAGGGGTGGGTTTGGGTGGTCAGAATGGGTTGTTGCCTTCAGAATAAGATGAAACTGTCTGGATTTGGATTCTGAACAATTTTTTTTTTAAAAAAAAAGAGGCATGTTCCAATTGAGCAGTGACTCTGTGTGGCTTGTTCTCTCCCCAGGGCATCAAAGGGTACCTGGCACATAGTGGGTGCACAGTAAATATGTGTTGACAAAAATGAAAAAAATATATGTTGAATATGTGGATGAATGAAAATAGGTTTGAATATCCATCCCAAATCTTAGAATTGTATTGATAAACTCAGCTTGTCTACTGGAAACCTTTTCCTAGCTGTCACTGGAAGAAGTTAATTTCTGTAACATTCCAGGCAATAAGCCAAAAACTCACAGAGACTGCTTTTAAAAGATGGTCTTAGGCCCATTTCCTCCCTTTTTGTTTTTCTCTAGACCTAGTGTTCCATATTGAACATTTCAAGATTTCAAGACCAAGTCTCAAATTGGCCTTAAGGTGGAACTCTCATTTCAAGGCAAAGGTGGACCTTCCCCAAATACACATAATGTGAATCCATCCTCAGCAGCTCCAAGGCCATTGTAAAATAAGATACTGAGAAGCTTGGAAGACAAACAAGCATGTGACTGCAAACAGTATTTCCTCCTTGGGAGGAGAGTAATGGGGGCAGCAGGTACCATCTAGCCCACTCCTCTGGCCCAGGTTGAGCCTAGCTCTTTGTGCTGCCTAGTTCAGAAACCTGAGTCACATCCCCTCAGTCCTCCTTCCTTCCCTCCTCCCTGATTCTCTCACCATCTCTGGAAATTGCTGAGGAAGAGAAATTAGCCTTAAGTTAGATACTTTATTCGGAGAAGGCAATGGCACCCCACTCCAGTACTCTTGCCTGGAAAATCCCATGGATGGAGGAGCCTGGTAGGCTGCAGTCCATGGGGTCGCTAAGAGTCAGGCACGACTGAGTGACTTCCCTTTCACTTTTCATTTTCATGCATTGGAGAAGGAAATGGCAACCCACTCCAGTGTTCTTGCCTGGAGAATCCCAGGGCCGGTGGAGTCTGATGGGCTGCCGTCTATGGGGTCGCACAGAGTCGGACACGACTGAAGAGACTTAGCAGCAGTAGCAGCAGCTAGATACTTTATTGGTGAGCTGGGAAGAATCGTAGGAGCAGGCAAGAGTCAGAGGTCATGAACAATTTATAGGTCATCAACACAGAAGAATGAGTTAAGGCAACAGAACACTGGAATGTGAGCCAGAGGGCCTTCAGAAAGTGTTTTATATAGCTTTATAGCTTAAATATTTTGTTTGTCATGTGTTATAGAGAATACAGAATAATAGTCAATAATTTTTTTTTAAACTCTGTCTTGTGGAGTTAATAATAATGGCAGCTAACATGTATTGTGGACTTGCTTGGTGGCTCAGATGGTAAAGCGTCTGCCTACATTGTGGGAGACCTGGGTCAGGAAATCCTCTGGAGAAGGAAATGGCAACCCACTCCAGTACTCTTGCCTGGAAAATCCCATGGACGGAGGAGCGTAGTAGGCTACAGTCCATGGGGTCAAAAAGAGTTGGACACGACTGAGTGGCTTCACTTCACTTCAACATGTATGGTAAACTATGTGCCAGATACTGTCCTAATCCTCTTAAACAAATTATCGCACAACTTCATTTAATCCTCACAATGATTCCCCAGGGGCAAGTGCAATTAATATTATCACTAGCTTTTAGATGATGAAGCTGAGACCTAGAGTGGTGAATACATGTTCTTGGGTCACACAGCTACTGAGTGATTGAGACAAGGTTTGAAGCCAGTCTCTCTAACTTCTGTGAGCAAAATTGGTGCACCTACAATAAGTGTGTTTCCTTCCTTTGCCTCTCTGACATAAGTACCAGTTTTATAAAGTTTTAAGCTGACACAGTAGAAATGGAAGTGGGTGGTTTTATAAACAGTTTAGCTTCTTTCTCAGAATAAGGGACTTAATATCTTGGCCACACCTCTTTATGTCAGAAAAGCTAAAAAGGATATGGTGATATCTTTTATACTTTTATTAAATAATAGGCCATGTTATGTATGTTGTAAAGCTGTGAATTGACAGGGGTGGCTTCTACTTTGCAAACTTCTCGTAGATGTACAGCACAGATATCTCACAGGCATAGTGAAATTAGGTTCACATCTGTTCTTCTGGTACTTCCCTCGTGGCTCAGCTGACGAAGAATCTGCTTGCAATGCGAGAGACCTGCGTTCAATCCCTGGGTTAGGAAGATCCCTTGGAGAAGTGTTCTGACCTGGAGAATTCCATGGGACTGTATAGTCCAAGGGGTTGCAAAGAGTTGGACACAACTGAGCAACTTTGACTTTCACTATTCTTCTGAGATATAGGACATATTCGGGAATGTACCCCATGTGTGAGGTGCAGGATATCTGAGACAGGGCCTTCCTATATGTTTATTTCCAGGAGAAATTTGAGATTAAAATACAGAGAAGTATAGGCTTCTAGAAGACTTGATGGAAAGAGGTGTGCCTGGCTGAGGAATGAATCTCTACCACTGGCTCAGGAATGGATGAGACAGTTGGAACCCCAACAGATTCTGAATCTTGGGGTTCTCAGTGCTCTTTGGCCAGTTGCTACCAGTGTCTGAGTGCAAATGAGGACTTGGAAGCCCGATGTCTTCTAGATTCCAAGATTTTAGGAACAGGTCCAGAAGAATGCCCAGGTTGTCTCTATTTATTTATCTATATAGATATTAAATGGGCTTCCCAGGTGGTGCTAGTGGCAAAGAACCCACCTGCCAATACAGGAGACATAAGAGACCCAGGTTTAATCCCTAGGTCAGGAAGATCCCCTGGAGAAGGGCATGACAACCCACTCCAGTATTCTTGCCTGGAGAATCCCATGGATAGAGCTACAGTCCATAGGGTTGCAAAGAGTCAGACACAACTGAAGTGACTTAGCATGCATAGGTATTAAATGATGGAATATAAGTCATTGAGTAGTCACCAGTAGGCAAACCCTTGACAGTACTGGTTCCTTGTGTGTTTTAAGTGTCTGGATATAGTATCCTTAAAGGTTCATTCCAGGACCAGGCACTTTTGACACACTACATACTATTAGGCAGGATCTTAATAAGGAAACTCTCAGACCAAGGTACATACAGTGGGTCACTCATGCCCCACCTAAGACCCTCACATCTGTGCCATACTACAACACAAGGCAGGCTCTATCCATCTTAGAGCCCTTTCTTTTTACCTTGGCACATTCCTTCAGGGATCTCATCCACTGATCAGGATAACCCCACACAGTACCTTCTCAGACCAAGGTCCACACCACAATGGTGAACCCCACACAGCAGCCCTCCTGGCACTCACCCACTCTCCCAATACTGTCAGGCAACTCTTGCTTACGTGAGAAGCCATACCCTAACTGTACGGAATAAGAGCTTTCTTTTTGAGGTTGCATCTTAGCTGTGATATAAACTGAGACAAGCCTGCTCTCCACCAGAGTGCACCCTACCATTATGGAGTCTTGACGGTGACCTCCATGGCCTACTTCACAAATCTTAACTCTGTGAGGCAACTGCTGCTCAGATTGGAGCTCTTGAACTTTACAATGTAGTGAAGCCAGTCTTACACGATCTGTCACCATGCCACCACTCTGAATATCATGAGGTCAATCTTGACCACCCAGCCACCACTTCATGCAGGATGGCCAGGTCAGAGACTTCCCTTGTTGGATATACGGGGTAGCTGAACTTACCAGCTCTCACCTTCACCAGGCTTTATGCTACCATTTTGCTCTTAGTAATGTAACCCATCTCCTAGACCAGGGTTCACATATGCCTGGTGATGCCTGGTGAAACAGCTCTCTAGTGCCCCTGATAGTGCTGTATTATCCAGAAGGCCAGCTCATATATGCTCAGGGCACAGCACTGCAGGAGCACCATCAAATAACTTTTTTTTTTTTTTTTTGCCACACCATGAGGCATGTGGTGTCTTAGTTCCCTGACCAGGGATCAAAGCCATTCCCCCTGCATTGGGAGCCCATGGTCTTAATCACCAGATCACCAGGGAAGCCCTCAAATAACTTTCTAAGGAGTTAGAAATGTGACTTTAAAAAATGAAGTAGTCATGATAAGAAAAATCAGAACTTTGTTGAATTTTTTTTTACACCTGTTATATGGTTTACAATGATTTCCATTTGAATGACAAAGATGAGGGCAAACTTCCAAAATCTTTTCAGTTAATTAGGGCTTCCAAAGGCCTTGATTTGGCCTGCCTTTTCTGCTTCCCCACAAACTATGAGGCAGTCACCTGTCACAACTCAAAATGCCTCATGCCATCAGACAGCCTTTGCTTAGAATAGTAACCTTAAAACTAGGACAAATATTCATCCAGAATACATGAGTAGCCATAACAGTTGTTCAAATACTGAGATTCTTCCCTTTGTCCTGATAAATACCTACTTCTCTATATCATCATCTCTTCCCCTTGTGCATCCCATCATCATCCCAGCTTCCCTAGACCCTCCCTAAGACTTCCTGGATCTCCTCAGAATCTCAGAACCAAGATATAAGGCCTGCTTTAGCATCATATTCCAAGTGGCCCATGCAGAATCTGTTGTTAAATTTTTTGAACATAACCACTGCCACCCAACATTATATAGCTCTCTAAGGCTCACTACCTTGGTGCACATGGCATGAGGCAAATCTCTTCCAAACCAGCAAGACTCCAGTATAGGTATGCAGTGCGTGCTAACCACTGGCCTGCACCATCACTCCCCATCCTTATATGGATCCTTTGTTTGGGGGCTATTCTTGAGCAGATCATACCCCAACCAAGCTCTTCATGGAGCAGCCCTCCAGACACTTGTTCATCTCCTCACACCAAGTGACAGGTTATAATCATGCCTCCACTTCACTTATTGGCTTGACCAGCCATTCATGACTGCTTCTGTTATCTGGACAACCCATGATCTGGCCAGTGCACACAACTGCAGCTTGAGGAAATGACTGACAAGAGCAGGTCCACATAGCTGGTAACAGTCCTCAAAGCCCAAGGACCAGACTAGAGTCCACCAAGAATATGGTATCAGCCTGTAACATGGCTCCCACACCACCTATCCATAGAGCATTAGGCTGAACTTATGAAACCAAGGTCCATAACACTATCTCCATCAATTCAAGTGAAAGTGAAAATGCTAGTAGCTCAGTTGTGTCTGACTGTGACCCCATGGACTGTATCCCACCAGGCACCTCAGTCCATGGGATTCTTCAAGCAAGAATACTAGAGTGGGTTGCCATTTCCTTCCCTAGTGGATCTTCCTGATCCAGGGTTCATACCCACATATCTTGTGTCTCCTGCATCAGCAGGTGGGTTCTTTACCATCTGAGCCACCAGGGAAACCCCCAACAACTCAAGGGACATACTAAACAGAGTCAGGTCTAAAGTCCCTCTCACCTCAGCAGTGAATCACTACCCCAAGCAGTCCTGTGAAATTACTCAGGACATTGACTAGAACAGGGCAGCAACTGCTCTCCACATGGCCCTAGGCCATCCCTGACCAGTGTGGGATCCACATCAATACTGACCAGACCATCACACACACATCCATGCCTCACATCCTGAAGCAAGTCTTCGCCAGGCTAGAAAACGAACCTCAGCTCATAAAACTGAAATGTTCTGAGAGAGACTGAGGACTCCAACAGAAGCTGCTGAGTTGACCAGAACCCACAGAAGCATCTCCACATAATGAGACGATGTGACCTGTGAACAAACCTGGCATACGGCCCCGTTCTTCACATTCCTCTCTTCCTCCCCTCCCTTTCCCTCTTCTCCCCTTCCTCTCACCCCTTTACTTCCATTCTCTGTCCCCGTTGTCCTCTTTCTTTCTCAGTCAAGTCGCTGCTGTATTATTTGTCAAGAAAAAGTTTGGATGTGTCCCCAATTCTATTTAGGCCAGAGGAAAACTCAAGAAGGCAATACCAGCACCCCCTCCCTCCCCCACCAGGAGGACTGTTGCAGGAGACTGGGCCTCCTGAATGAGAATCTGTGCTCCTGGAAGAGCATGGTTGGGGAACAAAACCCCCTTCCTCTAGTAAGCAGGGCCCCCAATACAGCTGCTGGTGAGATAAGACCAGAACCTAGATGAAGGGTGATGTCAGCCAAATTGAGAGGGACTAGAGGACCTCAAAGCTATGATTTTTCCAGTTTTCATGTATAGATGTGAGAATTGGACCATAAAGAAAGCTAAGCACCAAAGAATTGATGCTTCTGAACTGTGATCTTGGAGAAGACTCTTGAGAGTCCCTTGGACTGCAAGGAGATCAAACCACTCTATTCTAAAGGATGGAATATTCATTGGAAGGACTGATGCTGAAGCTGAAACTCCAATAATTTGGCCACCTCATGTGAAGAACTGACTCACTGGAAAAGAGCTTGATGCTGGGAAAGATTGAAGGCAGGAGAAGAAGGGGACGACAGAGGATGAGATGGTTGGATGGCATCACCAACTTGATGGACATGAATTTGAGCAAGCTGCGGGAGTTGGTGATAGACAGGGAAGCCTAGTGTGTTGCAGTCCGTGGGGTCGCAAAGAGTCAGACATGATTGAGCAACTGAACTGACCAAGAGGAGCCCTTGAACAAAAAGTAGAGAAAATCTTCTGAGCCTCTTCATACCCCACTCCTTGCTATACCACATGAGGGATATAATTGTTAAAACAAACCCTTCATATGAAAGTCTGTTGTCAATCTTTAGAGATTGAAACAAACCATAATTCGTTGTCCTTTCTGCCCATTATTCTCCTTTCACTACATTCTATTTAGTTTTGGTCTCACATGTGATATCATCACATTCAATCTCACTCCCCACTCCCTCTTTAAGTTGTCAGTGTCCTCCATTTGGTGTGTGTATTTTAGGACCTTTTCCTCTATGTTTATGTATGTATATAGAGACCAATGCAAATATAGAGGATTATTTTGTGGGTGGACTTTTTATAATCGCGCTCTTAAGTAGCTTTTCAAAATTTAGAGTGTATAAACATATGTGCTTCCCCAATCCTTTGCAAATATTTTTTCAAACTTTTCTTCTGAAAAATTTCAAACAGAAAAAATGTGATAGTATAATGACTATAACTGCACCTGAGTTAAATAATTGTTAACATTTACCATCCTTGTTTTATCTATCTATCCATTATGAAGCTATCATTTTTTGCTGAACCACTTCATTGTAAGTTGTAAGTGTCATGACTCAACCCTCAAAATCCTTCACAAGGATCTCTTAAAATAAGGACATTCTCCTACATAAATGCCAATTACATTCAAATGATATCTTATCACCCTTATGAAAATTAACAATAATTTCCTAAGCTGTATATCATTTAATATCCAGTTCACATTCAAATTTCCCTAAAAGTCTCAAAATGTCTTTTATAATGCTTTATTTTGGCAACCAGGATCCAGTCAAGCCTAACTAATTGCATATTTTATTGAAAGTAGTGAAAAGTGAAAGTGTTAATCTCTCAGTCATGTCTGACTCTTTGTGACCCCTTGGACTATAGCCTGCCAGTCTCCTCTGTCCATGGGATTCTCTAGGCAAGAATACTGGAATGGATTGTCATGCCCTCCTCCAGGGGAATCTTCCCAACCCAGGGATTGAACCTGTGTCTCTTACCATCTCCTGCATTGGCAGGTGGATTCTTGACCACTAGTGCCACCTGGGAAACCTTTGTTCTCTTTATCTGTGAATATGTTTTATATTCCACATATAAGTGATAACATAGAATATTTGTCTTTCTCTGTCTGACTTATTTCACTAAATATATCTTCTAAGTCCATCTGTGTTGTTGCAGATTATAGGACCTCATTCTTTTTTAAATGACTGAGTAATATTCCACCCTGTGTCTGGTGTGTGTGTGTGTGTGTATATTACATCTTCTTTATTCATTCATCTGTTGATGGACACGTAGGTTGCTTCTGTATCTTTGACTACTGTAAATAATGCTGCTATGAACATTGGAGGTGCATGCATCTTTTTGAATCAGTGTTTTTGTTTTCTTCAGATATATACTCAGCAGTGGAATTACTGGATTTTATGATAGTTCTTATTTTTTACTTTTTTGAGAAACCTCCCTACTGTTTTCCATAGTGGCTGCACCAATTTACAGTTCACTAGGGTTCCCTTTTCTCTGCATCCTCACCAACAATTGTTACTTATAAACTTTTTGATGATAGCCATTTTAACAGGTATGAGGTGATGTCTCATTGTGGTTTTGATTTGCATTTCTCTGATAATTAGTGATTTTGAGCATTTTTTTAATGTGCCCATTGGCCATCTGTATATCACCTTTGGAAAAAAGTTCATTCATATTTTCTGCTCATTTTAAAAACT
The DNA here is from genome assembly GCA_006410615.1 of Neotragus moschatus. Classification (NCBI taxonomy): domain Eukaryota; kingdom Metazoa; phylum Chordata; class Mammalia; order Artiodactyla; family Bovidae; genus Neotragus; species Neotragus moschatus. The sequence goes on along the minus strand of SJYA01001697.1, from coordinate 3,332,124 downwards.
CAGGTTTTTTAACGTTATTTTGAACTTATTGATTTGTTCTAAACATTTTTACTGATTTCCTTAGAATTTTCTACACATATGATCATATCTATGAATAGAGAGAGTTTTACTTCTTCTTCCCAATCTCAGATACCATTTTTCCCCTGTCCTAATTGCCCTGGCTAAAACCTCCAAGCAATGTTGAATAGGAATGGTGAGAGTTGACATTCATGTTTTATGATCTTATAGGGAAATCTTTATTAAGATTTTTCATAGACATCCTTTGTCAGGTTGAGATTTCTTTTTACCTCTGGTTTTTCAAGTGTTTTCATCATGAAAGAATGTTTGTTTTTGTCAAATGCTTTTTTTTTAATATTTATTGAGATTGAGTGGGATTTTCCCCTTTATTCTACCAATGTGGTGTGTTAGGTCAGTTGATTTACATATATTTGAGCAATTTTGC